>JAGDYQ010000007.1:9133838-9253690 GCA_021962125.1 Bulinus truncatus
GAGCAAATGCCCCCTTATTTAATACCACATGTGGGGGCAGTCCTTGTCTATCTCCATTAGCATGCCCATGCATATACACATACAGATATCTATTACATATACCACACACAGGTCTCTATTACATATACCACACACATACAGGTCTCTATTACATATACCACACATACAGGTCTCTATTACATATACCACACATACAGTTATATTGATATCTATTACATATACCACACATATTTAGATATCTATTACAGAGAGGTACTTAACACATACAGGTCTCTGTTCCATAGGAGTACCACACATACAGGTCTCTATTACATATACCATACATACAGGTACTCTATTACATATACCACACATACAGGTCTCTATTACATATACCATATAAACAGGTCTCTATTACAGACACCATACATAAAGGTCTCTATTACATATACCATACATACAGGTCTCTATTGTGCTAACTATATTTTATTAAAATTATAAACAGCAACACAAGCGCACGGTCACAGATATATATTCAATTATATTTATTAATCGTTTATTTATACTTATATGCCTACCTTTCTAAATTTTTTTTTCCTTTCTTAATTTTTTTTTCGTCTGTTGTGAACAATGATTGTTAATGACTTCTTTACAAACTGTTGTCTTCGTTTGTGTCAGTTTTATAACTCACCATGTCTATTGTATGTTCAAAAGGAACATTCACATATTACACACGATGGAGAGAGTTTAAAGGGGCGGGGGGGGGGGTCCATTTTTTCTCAGAGATGTAGGCTACTGGCCATATATAAATAATAATAAGATCTATGGTACTGACCATGCAAGTAACAAAGTACCCAATCTCTGTGTTTAGTTATAGTCCGTTATTTTAAGAGGGGATTTAGATGTGCGTGGTCTACATGTTGTATGATTAAGGGGGGGGGGGTGTCATAATTTTGTTGGGTAATATTATTTATATTATAATGGGGGGGGATATATCATTATTATATGATCATTAATAAATATCAATACATAAACATTTGTGGCTTTTTCGTGTCTCAATAGGAGAGCAGCCCGATAAGCTGTCATGTATAAACTGATAGAGATAGAGGATCAATTTAAGTACCCAATAAACACAAACCGGTGAAGTGACTAGTACTGAAGTCTACGATTTGCTACTTTACTGCATTATTGCAAAAATCCGAAAGAAAAATAGGCTGATATATTGGCTTTTACAAGGAATTATAATGTTAACTTCCGTTTGTGGACTTGGGATTATTTATTCGTTAATGAAATAAAAATATATTCTTGTAATTTTGCTTATAAATTATAACTGTTGTTTGATCGACCACGAATCCATGCTCTCTTTACAGAATTAAAAAAAGTTAGTAAATCTAATAGTACGAAACACATCAGCAACATTACAGTTATTGCCCTACTTAAAAATATATTTACCGGTACTTCGTAAAATACAACCGTCACAACGCAGTAGTAAATTAATAATATAATTTAGTTCGTTAATTTCTAACCTAACATTCATGACAAGAAATAGTTTTAAATTATTGAAGCATTACATTTACTGATGGGCTTCATATAAAATACAATTTAACCCAAATTTAAATACATACATTCATGTTTATTGTTTAATTACTTTGCTCTTATCAGCCAAATCAGTGACCAATGTGTCCCAAACTTTCTTAGACTTTCTACATTTGTTTACTCCCCCTATTTTTTTCTCGAAATACCCCTAGTAAAAACTATGGTAAAAGTTTACGACAGTCCGCCCGCAAGATAATTTTTTTCATATCTTAATGTGAAGGTCTTACTCTTAGTGTGTAGGCCTATCAAACGAAATAGACAGTAAAATTGCTTGCAAATAATTCTAAGTTACTTAAAACATCGTCATTTTTTAAAGCTTGTGTCGTCACATCTGCTGTTAAAATACAGAGAAATGTAGGCAAAGAAAGTATTTTTTTTAAGTAATTTAGAATTATTTGTGAGAAATTTTACTGTCCATTTCATTTGATACACACTAAGACCTTTGCATTAAAATATAAAAGAATCATTTATTTTGTGTGTGGACTGTTGTAAACAATTACCACAACTACTGATTTTATGGTCATGCATTCCACTGATTTAATTGTTTTTGTTTTAGCTGTGCATGTTTACCTAATGTTCTTAGCCCAGTGCATTACATAGGCTACCTCTGTCAAATTCTTTGGGAAAAACTGCTCTATAGTTTAGTTTACTAGCATATGCCTGATATAATCAAGAGAAGTGTACAACCTGCCTGCCTTGCATCCGCTTGTGGGTGAATGGTGGCCGTAAAAAAAATATATATTGTAAATAAGTCTATTTCTTCCTAAATATATTAATGTATAATATAAATCAGTCTGGCTGGCATCTTAGCTATGAATGTTCAATGCTGCTGTGAGATGTGAAAAAAATTTTGCACCTCTGACCTACATGAACAGCTTAGGCCCATATTTTTATTAGTACTTGTTGCCTTCATTTGAACTCCATGCAGTGGTTTGTTTCAAACGTTAAACTTTTCTCTCTCTTGCCTTCCTTTATAACGCAAGACATTGTTTGTTACCTTAGACCTGCAGCTTTTGTAACCCAAGGTACCACTCTAAATGTACTATTACATATATCTAATGTAAATGTGTTATAAAATGTAATCAATGTCATAATATTTTCCAATCATGATTTTCACCCTTTAATTTAGTCTCTTAATTTCAAAATGTTCATATAATACTATATTCAAAACTTTAAATATCTAACTAATTTCTGTTATTTCTAGCTGTGAAATCTTAAATTTTGTCTTAGCCTTTAAATTTACAAAGGTCAGTATCAACATACCACTCAATTAGTAATCTAAATTTATGAAGAAATATTCTTTTTACGAACATTAGTTACACATCACAGAAAAAATGTATAAAATGTTCTTAAATTTACTTTCAAAATAAAAAAGCTTTTATCTGGCTTCAGAAAAATGGTAAACTACTTTGATCACATTTCTTTAATGATTTCTGTTTCAGAATAATTCCCATTTTAGTTAATAATAGTTTTAGACAATTTAACATATTCATATCAGGGACATAATGACAGATATTAAATATAGTACCTGAGCTCTTTTTAATAGTGCAAGAGGTGAAAATTGACCTTTGCTTAAAAAGTTTGATTTAGAAGCATCAATGTGTGTATTTATAACTTATTTACAAAGTACCTTTTAAGTTTTATATTTTCATGTAATCTAATTTTATGAAGCTTGGTGTCTGATTTTTAGGAAGCAGTTTGTTGGGATCAAAATGAGTGTTGCAGAGGAAAACATTCCTTCACCAAGAAATGGAGCATATTCTCAACGATTTTCAAACGAATTGAATATTTTAAGTATTGATCATTGCTATGCAAAACCTTGGAGCTCACATCCAGAAGCTAGCAATGCCAGACCATTACATATGCTATTTATGGAAAGATTTCCTCGTTCTAGCGCTCTTGATAAACACAGGTATGAATTATGCATATATCTTTTAATTTTTCTTCTTTGATTTTACAGTATTAGTAATATGACCTTTATATGTTTTGATTGGTTTGTATTGTAAGCATGTTATATTATATGTTTCTGTTATAGACTTAACATTCAGATTGTTGTTTCTGAGATTTGATAATGATTGTGATGTTTATCTTCATATTTCATTAAAGGTCAACAGATATAATTAATGTTGTGGACAATATTGATGAAATCTCTCATCCGTATGATACATCAAAGATATCCATGAATGAGTGTGAGAAACTCACATCACTGCTGCCGCCAGAATATCTTGAGAACAAAGAAGATTGGGAGGAACACATTTCATCAGTCAGGTTAGTTTTTATTTATCTCAGCCAGATAACATTATTACACTTGAAATGTAATGTCTGTAAGAATTCATATAAATTTAAAACTTATTATAAATAATACATTTCATCAGAACAACCTGGTCAGTTCAGCAGAATAGAAACTTTGCAAAAGTTATGAGGATCCTCCAGGCTGATAGATTAGCTAAATTATCAATTAGTGGAGTAAGTATGATGATAGCTTGGCTAAATTATAATCAACTAGTGGAGTAAGTATGATGATAGCTTGGCTAAATTATAATCAACTAGTAAAGTAAGTATGATGATAGCTTGGCTAAATTATAATCAACTAGTGGAGTAAGTATGATAATAGCTTGGCTAAATTATAATCAACTAGTAAAGTAAGTATGATAATAGCTTGGCTAAATTATAATCAACTAGTACAGTAAGTATGATGATAGCTTGGCTAAATTATAATCAACTAGTGGAGTAAGTATGATGATAGCTTGGCTAAATTATAATCAACTAGTAAAGTAAGTATGATGATAGCTTGGCTAAATTATAATCAACTAGTAAAGTAAGTATGATGATAGCTTGACTAAATTATAATCAACTAGTAAAGTAAGTATGATGATAGCTTGGCTAAATTATAATCAACTAGTAAAGTAAGTATGATGATAGCTTGGCTAAATTATAATCAACTAGTAAAGTAAGTATGATGATAGCTTGGCTAAATTATAATCAACTAGTAAAGTAAGTATGATGATAGCTTGGCTAAATTATAATCAACTAGTAAAGTAAGTATGATGATAGCTTGGCTAAATTATAATCAACTAGTAAAGTAAGTATGATGATAGCTTGACTAAATTATAATCAACTAGTAAAGTAAGTATGATGATAGCTTGGCTAAATTATAATCAACTAGTGGTGTAAGTATGATGACAGCTTGGCTAAATTATAATCAACTAGTAAAGTAAGTATGATGACAGCTTGGCTAAATTATAATCAACTAGTAAAGTAAGTATGATGATAGCTTGACTAAATTATAATCAACTAGTAAAGTAAGTATGATGATAGCTTGACTAAATTATAATCAACTAGTAAAGTAAGTATGATGATAGCTTGGCTAAATTATAATCAACTAGTGGTGTAAGTATGATGACAGCTTGGCTAAATTATAATCAACTAGTAAAGTAAGTATGATGACAGCTTGGCTAAATTATAATCAACTAGTAAAGTAAGTATGATGATAGCTTGACTAAATTATAATCAACTAGTAAAGTAAGTATGATGATAGCTTGGCTAAATTATAATCAACTAGTGGAGTAAGTATGATGATAGCTTGGCTAAATTATAATCAACTAGTGGAGTAAGTATGATGATAGCTTGGCTAAATTAAAATCAACTAGTAAAGTAAGTATGATGATAGCTTGGCTAAATTATAATCAACTAGTAAAGTAAGTATGATGATAGCTTGGCTAAATTATAATCAACTAGTGGAGTAATCAACTAGTGGAGTAAGTATGATGATAGCTTGGCTAAATTAAAATCAACTAGTAAAGTAAGTATGATGATAGCTTGGCTAAATTATAATCAACTAGTAAAGTAAGTATGATGACAGCTTGGCTAAATTATAATCAACTAGTAAAGTAAGTACGATGATAGCTTGGCTAAATTATAATCAACTAGTGGAGTAAGTACGATGATAGCTTGGCTAAATTATAATCAACTAGTGGAGTAAGTATGATGATAGCTTGGCTAAATTAAAATCAACTAGTAAAGTAAGTATGATGATAGCTTGGCTAAATTATAATCAACTAGTAAAGTAAGTATGATGATAGCTTGGCTAAATTATAATCAACTAGTGGAGTAATCAACTAGTGGAGTAAGTATGATGATAGCTTGGCTAAATTAAAATCAACTAGTAAAGTAAGTATGATGATAGCTTGGCTAAATTAAAATCAACTAGTAAAGTAAGTATGATGATAGCTTGGCTAAATTATAATCAACTAGTAAAGTAAGTATGATGATAGCTTGGCTAAATTATAATCAACTAGTGGAGTAAGTATGATAGTAGCTTGGCTAAATTATAATCAACTAGTGTAGTAAGTATGATAGTAGCTTGGCTAAATTATAATCAACTAGTGGAGTAAGTATGATAGTAGCTTGACTAAATTATAATCAACTAGTGAAGTAAGTATGATGATAGCTTGACTAAATTATAATCAATTAGTGGAGTGTGCTTTTTTAGGTGTGATATTTTAGCTAAATTATCAATTAGTGGAGTAAGTATGATGATATATTTATTGGCTAAATTATCAATTATTGGAGTAATTACTTATCTCTATTGTGTTTTTCTGTGACTTCTTTTTTTAAATTAAATTAATTTCTAAAATACATGTATTTATTAAATAACTATTTACCTTACTCTCTTAAGATAAAAAATGAACAATTTCAAAGAAGACTGCAAATTGATAAAGCAGCCAAGAGAGTAAGGTGTGCATTTGCCAATGTTGGATGGGTAAGTACATGTAGTTGTATTGTTTCAAAATGTACTTAGTAGGTTATGGCTAAATGTAAATAGTATTACTGGTAGGTTGAAATGATACTTTAGACATATTTTAGATTTTTTAAATATTTATTAAATGATTCTGAGCTTTATATAAAGAAAATATTAAAAACTTCAAAGTGATAGAATTAAAACTAATCCCGAACTTGGTACATGTAGAACTTGTCTTGGTCATGTTTAAATGCAGAAGATTTGTGGAAATCGCTTGCATTGTAAAATTGACTGTGTTATATTAGATTCCTCTCATTGATGAGCAGTGTTGAAATAATGCTTCGTTTTTTTATAGAATATGACAGTCATACTATGGCTTCACAACCTGTTTCTAGAAAATCTTCGAGGTCAACTGCTTACTTCTTACCTTGAAATATTACAGATATTAAAAATGAAGGTCAGAGATTATTTTTTCTAGTCAAAACCTAAAACATATATTTATAATACTTTTTGTATTTTCTTAAAAATTAAGACATTTTTTTTCTGGTGGGTTTTAAGTATATCAATTATTTTTCAACTTGGATGCATGTATTCATAGTTTTTGAAGCATATTATACACAGTCCTTTGATAATACACGTATCTTGATTAGGGTTGGGCACACTTTTTGAACCCTGGGCCATATTGAGCTCTTAAATTTTACAGAAGAGCAGGAGCCAGCTCATGTCTGATCTAGATAGTGATCTCCTATCAGCTACAGTCTATCTCTGTGTCCCTATATGTTAGCTTACCATTGCATTAATTAAGTAAAAAGTGTCTCAATTAGATCCTTTCAAAACTTTCTCCTTGTTAAGTTGTTTTAACTAAAAATTCTCATAATTGAAAGAAAGTGAAGCATTTTAAAATGTTTAGTAATAATCTTAATAGATGCACCATTATGAATATTTCTGATTTGTGGACCAAATTTAGCTCATTGATAATACAAAAAATAAGACCTTTTCCATGAAAAAGGCTAGGACTAAATCAGAAGTGTGTGACACTATACTCAGAAACAATTATTTATTAAAAAACTTCATTAAAAAGACAGTGAAGGAAATATTTAATAACGAACATTTAATAATAATAAATAGACATTTAATCAGATAATGTTAAACTTTATTGGTGCTAATTTGATCCTCATAGAAATCAATAAATATAAATAGTGTTATTCAAGGATTGCTTTATTATGAAAATTTTCTCAATACTTGATAGTCTGCTTTTATCTGCCACATCTTGTACTTAGACTGAGACTATCGTATGTACTTGATAGTCTGCTTTTATCTGCCACATCTTGTACTTAGACTGAGACTATCGTATGTTGCAGTCTCCTGTGTCAGCAGATGTAACTGTCCATGTAGTGGACTTGTTTAAACTAAAGAAACTGTTTATTAGCAAGTCTGCATACATTAGCAAAACTGCTTTGTACAAAGAAACCAATCACATTTAAGTAATGTTATCATATTTTTGTGTGAAAATAAAAATCAAACTCTATTACTTTTTGGCTACTTTGTCTTTAGATTAGTTTGCAGACCTTGCTTCTAGAGAGATGGTCATGAATCATTGATGATTTGAGTGTTATGCTTTTTTATTAAACCAATATGAAGAATGCTATATTCATTTTGATTTTTGTATTTTATAGATATCATCGCTAGTGGATCGTTTAATACAAGGAACAAATCCAAATTTAACTTTTTTTAATACTGAATCCCTATCTGGAATTCTTAAAAGAAATTGGGATCCAGCATTGTCTAGTATTAATCAACATAAGCTTGTGAGTATAATTTTCCTACATGTTATGAAATATTTCCTTAGCTTTGAAAGACTGCAGATAAGAATAAATTTTAATAAGCTTAGAAAAATTATCATTAATGTAATACATCTATTATCTTTTTAGCAAAGCATTTTTTAAATATGATTGTATCTTTCCACAATAATATGAAATTTTTATCTATACAGAGATAAAAATTTAAGGCTATTAATTTTACAGAGATAGAAGTTTTAATTTATTTTAGTTACATTTTTTAAACTTGACTCTATTAAACTGTATTTTTCTTTTAAGAAAAAACTTCCGGAAAATCCTTTGCTTCTGCTGATACCTAATACAGCCGCCACCTCTCCAAATTTAATGACTATAAAAAGGCACAAATTTTGGCACAGTCAGCTCAGTGCTATGGGCAAAGTCATTACATTAGCTCCATTCAGCACAAATCAGAATTTAAGTATAGTGACTTCCCTTGAGAACATGATTACTAATGCCAGGGCAAAAATATTGGAAGTTAGTCATGTTTTTTTGTGTGTGTGTAATTAAATTATTCATTTTGTTTCGTTGTGCTTGAAACACACTTACATATGCAGTCTAACCTCGGTAAACAAACCATGAATGAATCAATTTTTAAATACCTTAGACCATGAGTATTTTTGTTTCTAAACACCTCATACCAGGAATAATTTCATTTCTTACACTTCACGAAAAATTTGGTACACGCAAACCACGTTCAGAGTACTTAACCAGTGTCAATTAGCAAAATAACCCTTGAACATAATGATAATTTTTAGGGAGCGACCGATAATCGGATCAGTATCGGACCGATATTGGCACTGTCGGTTAATATCGGATCGGCCGATTGTTGTAGGGAGCGACCGATAGTCGAACCGATATTGGCACTATGGGTTAACTATCGGACCGGCCGTTTTTTGGCTGCCGGTGCATTGTTTTTTTTTTTACAACAGAGTTGCAGAAAAAAAAATCAGTAAATAACCCAATTCTATAACTAGATCAGACAAGATTTAAAAAAAAGGAAAAAAAAAACCCGTTCACAGCAATTGTCACGTCTACATCAGAGATATGACCTTTAAACAATAGGATTGGCATTTCTTAATTCTATGGTATGACCTCAAATGATACAATTACTGAGCATCTGTGTGTATTTTTTTTGGGATGGGAAGTTGGGGGGGGGGGGTAAACAAGACACGCGTGGGCGAAGTGTTACAAAATATGTAAACATGAGTTGACATACGTCATACAGCACGATCAAAACACGTGTTTGGCATTGTTATTGCTTTAGGGGCTGTCCATTAATTACGTCAGCAAATAAGGGGGGAGGGGGGTCAGAAAATTTTTGACAATTGTTGACAAGGGGGAGGGGAAGAGGTCAAGAAAAGTTGACGTCAACAGTGTTACTTTTTTTAAATTTAATATAATTACTTAATAAATAGGAAAATTAAGCAGCGTTTGTGGTTCTGTGTTACACACTCGCTTAACATTCAGTATTTTAATTAAACTATCTATATTCCTACTAATTTTGCCACATAAACATTTTGGAAGCCACCTTTTTTAGGGGGGGGGTAATCAAATATTGACGTAATTTTATAGGGGGGTCTCTGGAAGTTTGACAAGTTGTTGACAAGGGGGAGGGGGGAGGTAAAAATCGCCAAAAATTTGTTGACATAAATAATGGACAGCCCCTAAAAAGAAAATATCGGTATCGGTAAAAATGCTGGGGGAAAATATCGGTATCGGACTATCTGTAAAAAGGCATATCGGTCGCTCCCTAATAATTTCAATTATTTGTTCTGTAAAGATATTACAGCACCTTGACATGAGGTTGTACTGTATTTTTAACTTTTAAAAATCATGTGCATGTATTAATAATTAATATATATATATATATAATATTAATATGTTTTAGTCATAAATTGGTGAACTAATGTTTTATATTTTAATAGATAAAAAGTCATTTTCCTGGACGACCAATCATTCTTATTGGCTGGCAAGTAGGAGCTCTTATCGCCATACATGTGGGTAGATTTTTTTTTCATTTTGACCAAAACTTTACCAATAATTACTCATAAACATTTCAATAAGTTAAACCTTCTTTAATTTTGTTTTTCTCAATTTTCTAGATTTCTTCAATGGAGGTTGTACATGGAATCATTTGTTTAGGATTTCCTACTATGGGAATCAGTGGCAGTAGAGGGGTAAGAATATAACATGTACTCACATAAATAAACTTTATCTACATGACTGCAGTAGAGGGGTAAGAATATAACATGTAGTCACATAAATAAACTTTATCTACATGACTGCAGTAGAGGGGTAAGAATATAACATGTAGTCACATAAATAAACTTTATCTACATGACTGCAGTAGAGGGGTAAGAATATAACATGTACTCAAATAAATAAACTTTATCTACATGACTGCAAAATACTGATAACCTCAACTGATTAAACTCCTTGTGATAGTTATGTCTTGGTTTATGAATATAGATTTTTACTTTTTAGCCATTTGTTGAAGTTGGAAAGTTTAATTGTTGAAACTTCACTCTTGAGCTTGAAATTATTGTTGATTTTGGTTTTAGAGCAGATGAAGAGTAGAATTCACCTGTTTCTGTAACACTGGCATATGAAAGGATTGTGTGGTTAGCCTTTACCTCTCTAACTAATGCCAGCTACCCATTTAAAGCTGGGTGGACTTGGGGATCTTAAAACCTAATTTCACCTGGAAAAATTCCCTTGGTTTTCTCGGTTGAACCCTTCATTCTCAGGCTGACAGCAGTCAAGCGCTCTACAAGGCTCGGCTATCTGTCCACCCTTTAGGATTAAATTGTATACAATTTTTTTTTAAACCAATTTTTTTTTCTTTAATGATTTCTTCTTATCTGTATTTTTTTTTCTTTTAGGAAATTGATGATTCAATTTATAACTGCAGAACCCCCACTCTGTTTGTAGTTGGCCAGAATGCAAGCTCATGTTCTGTTGATTTACTAGAAGACATCAGAGAGAGGTTGAGAATAGAAACAGAACTTGTCCTTATTGGAGGTGCTGACGATCATCTAAGAATGTCGAGGGCAAAGAAACAATGTTATTCTGTGACTCAGACAATGGTGGACAGATGTATTATGGTATATTTTACTATTTGGAATCTTTGAGATATTATTAATTAAATTCTTGTGGTAAAGATTTATCAAAGTTTTAGACAATATTAATTATCCCACATAAAATTTACATTAATAAACAGAGATAAATCAGAATCCCAACTTTCCTAAACTTAAACAACATGAAATCTGAACTAAGAATTTTGCCCCTATATCTGAATGAGCTTTGGAAATGGAACATATCCTTGAAGGGAAAGCAAATAATGTTATTTTCCCAACATATTTTGATGCTGATTCTAAATTATTTTCTTTTTTTTTTTTATTTAAAAAAAATACAATAACTTTCTGTAATTACTTTTGAAATATCCTGCATTGAGAGTATTAATTGCCATAAATGATTTAGAAATTTTAATTTTTTAGAAAACCATTGAAAGATCAATACATTTCATGTGTTATAAGAGAAAAAAAACTGATTTAAGAGCCCAAACTATTTCCAAGATCAGATTAAGTTCTCAGGAATCACTGTTTTAAATTTTATGGGCTTGCACAATTTTAAGCTCAATTTTAATTTATTTATTTTTTTTTTGATAATATTATTTAGGATGAGATGTATCAGTTTTTGTGCTTGATTCTGTCCCAAGCCAACACACAATCAGAAATTATGGATGAAGTTGAAGTAAGCAAAAAACAACGAAAAAGAAAACACAAAGAAATCACAAGTACTGCTGGCTCACAGACAACTGGTGGGGAACCAAAACAGGTATGTTAATGGTACAATCCCGAATTCTTGTCATTGTAAACAATATAATTTCAAACTCAATATAAAATCTCTTATTTAAAAAAAATTATTCTTTACATAATGTAATAATTATTATTTTTTAAGTTTAATTTACCCTACTTCTATATGCCTGGGAACACTCTGACAGCCTCAAACCAGTACATGTATTTGTATCAAATATAGAGTTGATTTCTGATAGTGCCATGGGGGCATGGGAGACATGAGTAGGTGACTGGCATACTTTTCACAACTAATGTCAGGTACCCGTTTTACGCTGGGTTGATTTGGTTATCTCACTGGGTGGATTAGGGAACTTTGATCTGGTTATCTCAATGGGTGGATTAGGGAACTTTGATCTGGTTATCTCAATGGGTGGATTAGGGAAATTTGATCTGGTTAACTCACTGGGTGGATTAGGGAACTTTAATCTGGCTATCTCAATGGGTGGATTAGAGAACTTTGATCTGGTTATCTCAATGGGTGGATTAGGGAACTTTGATTGTTATCTCACTGGGTGGATTAGGAAACTTTGATCTGGTTATCTCAATGGGTGGATTAGGGAACTTTGATCTGGTTATCTCACTGGGTGGATTAGGGAACTTTGATCTGGTTATCTCACTGGGTGGATTAAGGAACTTTGATCTGGTTATCGCACTGGGTGGATTAGGGAACTTTGATCTGGTTATCTCAGGGAGGATTAGGGAACTTTAATCTGGTTATCTCAATGGGTGGATTAGGGAACTTTGATCTGGTTATCTCAATGGGTGGATTTGGGAACTTTAATCTGGTTATCTCACTGGGTGGATTAGGGAACTGTGATCTGGTTATCTCACTGGGTGGATTAGGAACTTTAATCTGGTTATCTCAATGGGTGGATTTGGGAACTTTTATTTGGTTCTCTCAGGGAGGATCCAACTCAGGACCTTCAGGTCAATTGCACTAGGTTCTGAAAAAACATTTCTAGAAAAGGGTTTTAAAAAGATCAACTGTTTGTCAGCAACTAATTTTTTTTTAATTTCTAAGATTTTAATTTGAGAACAGTGTTTATCTAAATAGGTTTAAAGTTTCCTAGGTATTGGATAAACACTTTGTGTAGGTTTAGTCAGCATGTAAGTTGTATGTTGAGTTAAGTTTTGTTGTTTTTATGGTTACATCAGAAATACATTTTTATTTCAGTTTGATAGAAAACATTTTATAAATTATCCTAAGATATTGTAAAAATTTGTGTTCAGTTCGATATGTCTTTAGAAAATTTGATATCAATAGCGTCTGAATATATTTTAAAATCAAGATTGTATTTGTTTCAAGTGAACATAGTAATATTTATTTAGACTAATGAAGAGAAAAAAAAATTCTGAAACAAAAAAAAATAATTTATGACTTCAATATTTCATGTTTTAATTTCACCTGAAATAGCATATCTCAGTTATTTATCAGAACAATATACTTACTAAGATAAATGTATTACTCAATGTTTAATAAAGTAATTTAGATTATAATACTCAGCAGAAAAGATTATTTGGTTCTTCATTATTGCTCATATTTTTTTGCAATAGTTCTTTATACTTTTTTCATTATTGGTTTTTTAGGTAAACCCTAAACCAGTTAAAGCCATCAAACTAGCAAAAGCTGTTGGATACACTGGTCAGTTAGTTTTGTCAGGACAAATAAGTAAGTAGTTTACTTGTATATTTTCAGTAAATAAAATATTGCTGTTGCTTTTCGGATTATAGTATTAACTTTGAATTTAATCTAACCAAAGTATCTTGGCCAAGCTGGATAAATTATTTGTATTTTATAAAATAATATTATTGTAATAGCACACAATGACTAAACAGACATCCTGTAGAAATGTTCTCAATATTTCTTACATACATTGAATTGTATTCAATTAATATTCATGAGTTTTTTTTTTTAATGTCTTGTTTCAGCCAAAAAATCGCCAAAAAAAAAGTTTAGTGATGGAGCTGGATCAAAACATTTGCTGACTTCATTCACCTCAACTGAAAGGTTAAAAAGTCTCTCAAAGGTCAGTGAGGCAGAAGCCATTGCATCTGCTCCAGAGCTATCCAGTTTACTTCAGAATATCAAAACACAGAACCAGGTGAAGCCAGCGAGCAATACAGTCACACCAATACTTTATGCCCCTTCATTCCCTACGAATATTCCCTCTTCTACAGCTGTAACATTATCCAAGTTTCTTCACTCATCTGGCCTGTCTCGGGCTGGTACTGTCGTGAAATGTAGTACCACTTCAAAAGAAGCTGAAAAAAATGTATCTTGTGGTCTGGATACTGAAAAACAACATGAAACACAGGTAAAACAACCTCAAATACTTTTAAGAGCTGGTACATCATCTTCTCCTATTTCAATCCCTTTAACTTTGAGCATGGCAAACAAAGTTCTGAAAGCAACACCCATGATGAAAATAACAGGAAGTAACCCAAGCTCTGCTCAGATTCAGCAGCTTTTTTCAACATTTACTAATTCTTCTTCATCAGTTCTGGTTAGTTCTGGTTCAGTCACACATCATCAGAACTCAGTTCTCTCCACATCATCATCCATCTTGTCACCTGTTGTAACTGTTAAACCAGAGGTTATGGAGACAAGACCTGGTTTGTCAAACTGTTCTAGTTCCTCTGGAACACCAGTTTCATCTGCTACTGACTTGGTCAAAGATCCATCTGCCCCACCTTCCAGTGTTCCATGTACTGTCAGCATTGATCTTGGTCAGATCTCGCAGGCAGTCCCCAGCACTCAAGGAGTGATGAAGTTTGTGTCCACCACTTCTAAGATTTCTCTCATATCTAATATGAAACAATACAAAGATGTTTCAGCAGAAAAAGCTAGCAGGCCAACTGCAGAGCTATTGACATCCACATCACCAGTTGTCCACCCAAAACCTCAGCAAATATGTAGTGACTCATCTCCAGCACAAAGTTCATCTCTTCAGTTATCTCCTAGCACAGGTATATTTTCCTTCAAGTCATCTACCTTGACAGACACTGAAAATGGAAAAAATGAAGATCAACCAACCAGAACTGTTCAGAACTTGTCTTTTTCCACAAATACCACAGTGACATGTGCAAGAAGTAAAACTGACAATGACAGTTCACTTCCACAACCGAAGAAGAGTGGCTTCACCTCATTAAGCAGTAATTCAGCAACACATCACTTGTCAACTCATATCACCACATCAACACATGTCACAGCTCAGACAAGTACTACATCAACTGACAGTGGCAGTGGTGTGGTTGTGTCTGAGACAAGACAGTGTGACAGTGATAAGACAGCCTCCAGACCAGTTCATTCATCATGGACTCCCATGCACACCAAGGCAGCCAAGTCGACAATATCTTCCTACACAGCCACGCCCAAGACTGTCATCTCTACAACATCATCCACCAGAACTAGAACAATCAGAACTCCCAAACAATATGATTTGTAAAACGCAACTTGAATTTATGTGAGGACATTTACGCATATGACAGAAACATTTGTCTGCTCATTCGTTTTTAAATGGTTTCATTCATTTATAGTTTAAATTTTAAAAAAAGGTTCACAACTAAAATTTAATAACAACTTTGCATTTTTTTTTGTTGGTCTTTTATTTGTAAGAAATTCTTGATATCCATTTACAATTACAATATACTTTAACATTAAAGGCACTCATACAATTAGAAAATAATTTATCTTGGTCTCAATACTAAAATGCATTCTTTGCCATTAATATTAGCATAGCCCGTATTGATATAATTGAAAGCAATAATTGAGTCATTGAAATGAAAGGTTTAGAAGCACTGTTGTTGTATGATTCAGTGATTTTGTTAAAAATTGGTGGCATGGCAGTCAGAAATCCTGTAGCGTTGATTGCATGGATTGTTCCTTCAGCATCATGTAGAAACATCAGGGGTTTGATACTGTAGACTTCATTCACCTCCAAGCCTTGTGCATAAAAGTTTTGTGATGCTCCAGCAGACATGGGTTTCAGGGCCCACTTGCCCCATCCATAGCTCATCTCTAGCAGTGAGGTAGATTGGTTGTAGATGACATCCAAGTAGCCAAATACAGAATTGAAATATGTTCCCTGAAACAAAGACATTAAACTCACTCTAAAGTATTGGATTTAAGTGTAAACTTTTTTGACAATTGACTTACGGCTATAATATCCCAGAAATTAAACTTTCAATATTGTGTTATCAAGAGAATTGACTGATGACTCTAGAAGTCTATTATAGAATGTTGTAATTTAGTTTTTGTTTTTTTTAAATTGTACAAATGAAAACATTAAACTAAAAATACACTCTTATAATTAAAAATACACTCTTAGAATTAAACATACACTCTTAGAATTAAACATAACTCTTAGAAATAAACATACATTCTTAGAATTAAAAATACACTCTTAGAATTAAACATATATTCTTAGAATTAAACATACACTCTTAGAATTAAACATACACTCTTATAATAATAGCTTTATTATGTACAAGGTATTGGTTATACAGTATAAAAACCATCACTAATCATGGTACCACAGCATGAGTGGGTGCTAATGATTTTTTTTTTTTTGGAAAGTAAACATTTTCTGAATTATCTTGCTACCCTAGATGTGTCTAGTTCTAAAAAAAAATACTCTGGGCTAGTTTCATTTATAACAGGACAACTTTATAATAGCCTGGCCTACAGTGGGCTAGAAAATTGAAATTAGAGCACGTAAAATAAAGGGTTAGATGGGCCCCAGCTGTCAAAGATTATTTGGGGCCTGAACTCACCTTTGCCCAGGTACCTAAATATACCTTTGGGCCTAAACATTTACATTTGTCCTGGACCATCTATTTTGCCTAGGACCTCAAAAATTGTATTGGCTCCTCACTTACTCCTGATATCTAGTTCCTATATTGAATGGACATTTAGACGGTTTGGGGACTCTACTAGTCGATATGATTCAACTAAATTGTCGTTTAATGCCATTTTAAAGTGTTACTGAGGCTGAATCCACAAAGATTTAAGTTTAACTGATAATTGAAATCAGTTACTTTTATCTTCTTATCATTAATACCAACAATAGAAAATTAAAAAAAAAAGTTTATGGATTGGGAATTAGTTTCAAAGTTTTCCTATTCTGATATCAAAAGGTTATGATTTTCCTATAACTAATTTGTTTCAATTGTCTTATTAGAATAATTAGTATTAAGCCTTTACAATTTATTTAAATCATAAAGCTGTATGATACCACTGCAGATATAATTCATAATTTGATTTTATTCTAGATTTCTTACTTCATATTGTTGATAATTGAAGTGTAAGGAATGATTCGTGTCTTGGTTCTGGCTTGAGGCCGGTGAACTTTTCTTCCATGGCTCTGGATAGGAACAAATTGTTGAGATGTTGAGCCATGACTTGAGACCCAGAGCTCTGTCCGTGAGATACATAAGGAGTGGGTTGCGGTACTTGAAATGGTCATCTCTACCAGTCAGTGCAATAAATATGCCAATTTTTGGTCCGGTAAGAAGGGAGAGCACTGCTCGATAACCTCTTGTGGAACCAGTGTGAGTGAGACGATGATAACCTGGTGAAAGAAATCAGTGCCGGGGATGAAAAAAAAGTTTCTGCAGAGCCGGGGATAAATGTCTATGGTTTCATTATGGAACATTAGCTAAAGCAGAGCCGGGGATGACAGTTCTCAGTGCAGGGGATTTTCCCGGCGGTAAATCGAGCCCTGAAAGAAATGATGTGTGTCATACACGTTAAAGAAATGATGTGCGTTACACACAAAATAAATAAAAAAATAAACATCACAATGCACACATAATGTATCTACTTAATACTAATGTGTTTATTTTAACTTGAAAGGTTCTCTTCAGCTTGTGTTTACTTTTATAAATATTAAACTGAATACATAACATAAATGAAGAATCTGTTCAACAAACTGAAGTAAAGAACACAAATGACAGATGAATCTATTCAATAAACTGACCTCGATAGTGTCCAGACCTCAGTCCAGAACAGAATATATTATCACTGCATGACTGAGGAAATAGCGGGGGAGCAATCTCTTTGCAGAGTTCCTCACTTACATAAAATTTGGGCTGATTCACTTCCGCAATAACTTTTGTGTTGATTATCTGGTGACCTTCGGCATTTCGACCACCAGACAGGTGAAAGTTCATCCACTTACCCATATCCTCGGCGGTAGTCATGAAAGATCCAGAGCCTGCAAGTTCTGCCCATCTTCTGCAAATAGAGCATCTAAATATGAAGTAGGCCTACTTCTAACCAGTGCTTTTTTTTTTGTAAAAAATTAGGTGCCGGTACTCAGTGATGGATTGCCTAACTTTTAACAACAAGTTCGCACCTCAATGCAAGCTAAATCACAACTGCAAAGATACTAAATGTCTATAACAATTTTATTTTATAATTAACCAACTTAAATCCTCTCAAAATACAAGAAAAGTAATAATTTTTTCCCCACATTGAAAAAGTTGCCGGTACGCCGTACCGGTGCGTACCGGCACAAAAAAGCACTGCTTCTAACGTAGTCAATTATCTAAACAATAACTAATAATGATGGATGTGACATAATTTGACAATAAACAAACGACTCAAATGATTTCACTGATTTTGATATATGCATTATGTTATCCATGAAGTAGCACACACACACACAAAGTTTTAAAATAAAATAGAAAATAATGTACTTGAAAACAATTTATAATTTTACATCATAGCTTTTGAAAATTGCCACAGATAATTTTTTTCAAAGTCAATTTAGTAGAAAAATCTAGTTAATCAAGTTTTTAAAATTTACTCCATTGAACTTCTACAAGAGGCCTACTTTACTCAATGAATATGTACAGAATTATACCTGTTGAAGTGAGGATTGACTTGGGTCAGTTTTGAATTTAAATCGTCGTATGGTATAACTATGTCTGCTCTAGTGAAGTCGGCAACTGAAGCAAACGTTGAACTGCTCATATTTAAAGGTCTCAGGAGATTTTCTGTGAGAAGCTCCTCCCATTTTTTGCCACCAAGCATCTCTGTCATTCGAGTCACCAACCCATACATGATATTACTGTAATAATACTTCACCCGAAATTCATCTGGACTTAGTAAATACTGCAAGTGACTGGGACATAGAAGAAAAAAAAAAGGAATAAAGTTGTTTATAAGTGATCACAACAATGTCAGTATTTCAGTGATCACAACAATGTCAGTATTTCAGTAATCACAACAATGTCAGTATTTCAGTAATCACAACAATGTCAGTATTTCAGTGATCACAACAATGTCAGTATTTCAGTGATCACAGCAATGTCAGCTTTTCAGTCATCACAACAAAATGAGTATTTCAGTGATCACAACAATGTCAGTATTTCAGTGATCACAACAATGTCAGTATTTCAGTGATCACAACAATGTCAGTATTTCTGTAATCACAACAATGTCAGTATTTCAGTGATCACAGCAATGTCAGCATTTCAGTCATCACAACAAAATGAGTATTTCAGTCATCACAACAATGTCAGTATTTCAGTCATCACAACAATGTCAGTATTACAGTCATCACAACAATGTCAGTATTTCTGTAATCACAACAATGTCAGTATTTCAGTGATCACAGCAATGTCAGCATTTCAGTAATCACAACAAAATGAGTATTTCAGTCATCACAACAATGTCAGTATTTCAGTGATCACAACAATGTCAGTATTTCAGTAATCACAACAATGTCAGTATTTCAATAAACATAAAGCCAGCTTTGAGCTTCTTACCGCTGTGTTAGTTGATATTATAAAGATGTTACCAAGCTAAGCTTGTTTGGCTTATAAAATGTAAATATGATTAAATAATATGTGTGGGTGTGTCTATATGTTTATGTGCGGGCATAGGTCATAATGTTTTTCTGCATTCATCACTATTGCAGTTGTTTTATTCTTGTTTATTTCATGACCCGTCAAATGTACAGTAAATTTAATAATTCTAAATAATGAACGTTTACGGTTCCTGAAAGGTTGTTATGTTAAAGTCTAGATCCTATAGAACAGTAGTCCCCAAGCCCCGGACCGGTACCGGTCGTGGATCGAATTGTACTGGGCCGCCCAAGAAACATTCAATTATTAATTACCTTTTTATTTACTGTAGTGAATTTCTCAAGGGATTGTGCGACTTCCTTGGACGTGAGGTTAACCGGTAGCGACATTGTAAATCAAAACTGTCTAAAATATAAATCTTCACCTCCCAAAGCGGGCCGCGGTAAAATTATCAAACGTTGACCGGTCGGCAGTGAGAAAAAGGTTGTGGATCACTGCTATAGAACACTAAGGTGTTGTTCTATGTAGTGCCCATCGCAAATGCCCACCATACTCCCAATGTGGAGGCACCATCTGTTGACTGGCCTAGTTGGGATTTAACAATCAATGAATACAATAAATAGAATAAGTCCCTTGAAATTGTAAGCTTGTTTCTTCTAGTAAATATATATACAAATAATAATAATGTTGATAATCTCCATACTCAATCAGAGTCTGTCTAGTAAAGTTGGTATTAAATCTCAACATATTATGGTCTGGAATTCCCATTCTGTGTGACAGGAGGTCGGCAAAGGTTGCTTCACTTGTACGAAACTCATCTGCCATCTTGAACTGGTCCTGAAGAAGTTTTTTGATGGGAGAGTTGATTGTCAGACTGTGGAATGAATGAGACATTTACTAAATGAATGTGAAGGCCACATAGAACTCACAAAACATAACAAACACTAAGACGGGGTTTAAGACAACTGTGCAATGTACTACATTTAAACATTCGTTATTTTTTTCTAAAGAATTACAACATTTCTAGATGCGAGTTAACATAGATAGCTTGAGTAGACATAGCTTGAGTAGACATAGCTTGAGTAGAACTAGCTTGAGTAGACCTATATAGCTTGAGTAGACATAGCTTGAGTAGACATAGATAGCTTGAGTAGACATAGTTTGAGTGGACATAGATAGCTTGAATAGACATAGTTTGAGTAGACATAGCATGAGTAGACATAGATAACTTGAGTAGACATAGATATCTTGAGTATACATAGCTTGAGTAGACATAGCTTGAGTAGACATAAATAGCTTGAGTAGATATATATATATAACTTGAGCAGACATACATAGCTTGAGTAGACATAGTTTGAGTAGACATAGATAGCTTAAGTAGACATAGATAGCTTGTGTAGATATAGCTTGAGTAGACACAGATAGCTTGTGTAGATATAGCTTGAGTAGACATAGTTTGAGTAGAAATAGATAGCTGGGGTAGACATAGTTTGAGTAGACATAGCATGATTACACATAGATAGCTTGAGTTGACATAGTTTGAGTAGACATAGCTTGAGTAGACATAGCTTGAGTAGACATAGTCTGCGTAGACATAGATAGCTTGAGTAGACATAGATAGCTTGAGTTGTCCTAGTTTGAGTAGACATAGCTTGAGTAGACATAGCTGGGGTAAACATAGATAGCTTGAGTCGACATAGCTTGAGTAGACTCAGCTTGAGTAGACATAGATAGCTTGAGTAGACATAGCTTGAGTAGACATAGCTTGAGTAGACATAGTTTGAGTAGACATAGATAGCTTGAATAGACATATATAGCTTGAGTTGTCATAGTTTGAGTGGACATAGCTTGAGTAGACATAGTTTAAGTAGACATAGATAGCTTGAGTAGACATAGATAGCTTGAGTAGACATAGTTTGAGTAGAAATAGATAGCTGGGGTAGACATAGTTTGAGTAGACATAGCATGATTAGACATAGATAGCTTGAGTTGACATAGTTTGAGTAGACATAGCTTGAGTAGACATAGCTTGAGTAGACATAGTCTGCGTAGACATAGATAGCTAGAGTAGACATAGATAGCTTGAGTTGTCCTAGTTTGAGTAGACATAGCTTGAGTAGACATAGCTGGGGTAAACATAGATAGCTTGAGTCGACAGAGCTTGAGTAGACTCAGCTTGAGTAGACATAGATAGCTTGAGTAGACATAGCTTGAGTAGACATAGCTTGAGTAGACATAGTTTGAGTAGACATAGATAGCTTGAATAGACATATATAGCTTGAGTTGTCATAGTTTGAGTGGACATAGCTTGAGTAGACATAGTTTAAGTAGACATAGATAGCTTGAGTAGACATAGATAGCTTGAGTAGACATAGTTTGAGTAGAAATAGATAGCTTGAGTAGACATAGATAGCTTGAGTAGACATAGATTGCGTAGATATTGATAGCTTGAGTTGACATAGTTTGAGTAGACATAGTTTGAGTAGACATAGTTTGAGTAGACATGGATAGCTTGAGTTGTCATAGTTTGAGTGGACATAGCTTAAGTAGACAGCTGGGGTAGACATAGATAGCTTGAGTAGACATAGATAGCTTGAGTAGACATAGCTTGAGTAGAAATAGATAGCTTGAGTAGACATAGATAGCTTGAGTAGACATAGATTGCGTAGATATTGATAGCTTGAGTTGACATAGTTTGAGTAGACATAGTTTGAGTAGACATAGTTTGAGTAGACATGGATAGCTTGAGTTGTCATAGTTTGAGTGGACATAGCTTAAGTAGACATAGCTTGAGTAGACATAGTTTGAGTAGACATAGATAGCTTGAGTAGACATAGATAGCTTGAGTAGACATAGTTTGAGTAGACATATCATGAGTAGATATAGATAGCTTGAGTAGACATAGCTTGAGTAGACATAGTTTGAGTAGACATAGATAGCTTGAGTAGACATAGTTTGAGTAGACATAGATATCTTGAGTTGTCATAGTTTGAGTGGACATAGCTTGAGTAGACATAGATAGCTTGAGTAGACATAGATAGCTTGAGTAGACATAGTTTGAGTAGACATAGCTTGAGTAGACATAGTTTGAGTAGACATGGATAGCTTGAGTTGTCATAGCTTGAGTAGACATAGCTTGAGTAGCCATAGCTTGAGTAGACATAGCTTGAGTAGACATAGATAGCTTGAGTAGACATAGCGAGTAGACATAGTTTGAGTAGACATAGCTTGAGTAGACATAGTTTGAGTAGACATAGATAGCTTGAGTAAACATAGATAGCTGGAGTAGACATAGTTTGAGTAGACATAGCATGAGTAGATATAGATAGCTTGAGTAGACATAGATAGCTTGAGTAGACATAGTTTGAGTAGACATAGCATGAGTAGATATAGATAGCTTGAGTAGACATAGTTTGAGTAGACATAGCATGAGTAGATATAGATAGCGTGAGTAGACATAGATAGCTTGAGTAGACATAGCTTGAGTAGACATAGTTTGAGTAGACATAGATAGCTTGAGTAGACATAGTTTGAGTAGACATAGAATGTCTCCGCGGTCAAAAGACACAAAAAGTACTAAATAATGTGGGACTATTGGCCGCGGGGATTCTGTCCGGATACCAGATAGCTAGGAACTGATAGCAATAGCTGATTGTGTTGTCAAATAGAAAAAATAAAAGTGATCTTAACTTGGGGTCAGTAATAACATCTAGAGAAAAGAACCTGCAATCTCTGTGGATATTTCCTCTGCTTTACTTATAAGTCACACAGAATGAGTTTGGCAAATAATCTACATCTGTGACATAATGGCATTATAAAAAAAAAATCTTTATTTTTAGCTAAAGAAGTGAATTCTGAGGATGTCTTGGTGGGTTGGGGAGATCTGACCCTCTACACCCTTCCCCCACCATACACACAACTTAAAATAATTGGAGGTATTGTTTTCTGTGATGTGGCGACATATCTAAATGGGTTTGGGAAGGTTATACAATGGTACGGGAATGTTATACAATGGTACGGGAATGTTATACAGGGTTAAGGGAAGGTTATACAGGGGTACGGGAAGGTTATACAGGGGTACGGGAAGGTTATACAGGGGTACGGGAAGGTTATACAGGGGTACGCAACGACTTAAATTTTATGCTTTAACCACGTGGACAAATGTGGCATTAGAAAGGTAAGCAGATTCCGGTATGACAATAAATACTTTTAGTCGCGAACTTACGTTTGAGGGTTACCCGTGGACATACTTTCGCCCCCCCCCCTTGGGGTACAGTTGCGAGAAAAGGTTGAGAGCTGCTGATCAATACTAACTTGGTGTTTTCCTGGAGTAATTTGATGAATAATGTTGAGGTCATCACTTTTGTTAATGACGCTACACCAAATACAGATGAACTGCTGACAGGCTGATTGTTGTCTACACCAAATGTACCATAACCACGTGAGAGTAAAATCTTTGAACAAATGTTAAATTAAATTTACTATATATATTATATATGCATATGAATATAACAGTATATCATCAAACGGAATGCTTAACATATAAAAACACTTTTGTTTATCTAAATTATTCTAAATGATAGATATAGGCCTACATATTTGTTGATATGTATGTGTGTGTGTGTGTGCCGCTTGGGTGCTAACAAGATTTGCCCTCCCCACCCCACTACACAAAAAGGAATTGATCCCCAACTTCATATCTATTTATAGCTGTGATACAAATTGTTACTAATAGGCCCATGAACTAACCATATTTTCGAAGAAAGCATTTTGGATTATCTTAATGACAAAACTAATGATGTCATTCAATATAAGAAATAAATTAATCGAGATTTCGCGAATGAATATTCTCGCACTATTTTTTATTTAACCCATCACAAATAGTATTTATTGGCCCAGCCACATCACAAATTGTAATTATTGGCCCAGCCACATCACAAATTGTAATTATTGGCCCAGCCACATCACAAATTGTAATTATTGGCCCAGCCACGCCACAAATTGTATTTATTGATCCAGCCACATCACAAATTGTGTTTATTGGCCCAGCCACAATGGTTCTGATTCATAGGAGCAGTACTCGATTTAAGAAAAAACCAGTGCCGGGGATGAAAAATAATGTCATCCCCGCCGGGGATAAATGTCTATGGTTTCATACCCGGCGGGGAATAATTAGCTAAAGCAGAGCCGGGGATGACAGTTCTCAGTGCCGGGGATATCCCCGGCATCCCCGGCGGTGAATCGAGCCCTGCATAGGAGGTTGTGACAATCTCTAAATAACATAACCACCAAATAATTGTATTGCATGTGATAGAGGTGCATGAGGTGCCCGACTAGCGTTCGGGTTCCCCGACTTCACGGTAGGCTTGTTGGCAGTATATGTACGATGTGTAAAATTGCTGGAATATTATTAGGCAATACTGGCCGAATACCTGGTAAAATTACAAAACATCAAGGGGATGCATTACTAGTTCTTGAATATCTTTAATTCTAGTTTATAATTAACCCTGAGGCTGACCAAAATTGCACGAGGCCCCGAACGCACAATACTGTTATGCCCATATGACATAATAAAGGGAATGTTTCATATAATGTTATGCCCATATGACATAATAAAGGGAATGTTTCATATAATATTGTGCCCATATGACATAATAAAGGGAATGTTTCATATAATTTTTGCCTCTAATAAGTCGAGGACCCAGGCACGTACCCAGTGGGCCTTCAGTTTCTGAAACCGCTACAAAAACACATGTACCCCTGAAATTGTTCACATTGTTGACCTCACTAACTTGTAGACCTACATAATTTGTTGTTTTATAGGTCATAAAAAACTAAAGTCTGTACGCATATTTTAATCTGCTGAAATCTTTCACAGCTGGGAAAAACTATTTTGAGCGAAGTTATAGGACTTTGACTTTGTCATCGTCTGATACATAGATGTATCGATGGTCTGATATATCTATGGTCTGATATGTATGCTCTTATATATCTATGATCTAATATATCTATGGTCTGATATCTATGGTCTGATGTATATATGGTCTTATATATATATGGTCTGATATATCTATGTTATCGCTATGATCGTATTCAATTGTTTTTCTTTCGGGGCCGACCGTTTGTAAAGCAGTGGACTCTGGCTACAAATAAACTAATTCTACTCTGGCTACATATAAACTAATTCTTCTCTGGCTACATGTAAACTAATTCTTCTCTGGCTACATGTAAACTAATTCTTCTCTGGCTACATATAAACTAATTCTACTCTGGCTACATATAAACTAATTCTTCTCTGGCTACATGTAAACTAATTCTTCTCTGGCTACATGTAAACTAATTCTTCTCTGGCTATATGTAAACTAATTCTTCTCTGGCTACATGTAAACTAATTCTACTCTGGCTACATATAAACTAATTCTACTCTGGCTAAATATAAACTAATTCTACTCTGGCTACATGTGAACTAATTCTTCTCTGGCTACATGTGAACTCATTCTTCTCAGGCTACATGTGAACTAATTCTTCTCTGGCTACATGTGAACTAATTCTTCTCTGGCTACATGTGAACTAATTCTTCTCTGGCTACATGTGAACTTATTCTTCTCTGGCTACATGTAAACTAATTCTTCACTGGCTACATATAAACTTATTCTTCTCTGGCTACATATAAACTAATTCTTCTTTCGTCATGCGTCAACCTAATTATATTATACATTTTAATTATGTCGTGTCCTGCTTTTAAAACATGGCCCACAATATTAGAACCACTGACTGACTTAAATCGACATTCAAATCACTGAAAGGAAATCAATTTCAGAAATGGACTCTGTGTAACCCAGGAACGAATCAATTTTACATGATGCATTTAAGAGGGAAATTTACTTAATAAAACGAACTACCGGTAGATATAATTCCAAAGAAATTCTTTTATATCTTTTAGATATCTTTTAATATCGAATACTGATTTAGAATTTATCCTATTAGTCTGTTTTATTAGACAAGTGTTACAATATGTAACACTTGCCCACTTCTTGGCCGAACCCCAAAATAACAACAATAAACATATTTTCACAATACAATGAATACATGTACTAAAATGTACTTCGTTCTAAAGAATTCACAGTGTGTTGATTGGTCAGCTGTATCAACCATT
Organism: Bulinus truncatus; assembly: GCA_021962125.1. Classification (NCBI taxonomy): domain Eukaryota; kingdom Metazoa; phylum Mollusca; class Gastropoda; family Planorbidae; genus Bulinus; species Bulinus truncatus. Next base: position 9,160,818 of record JAGDYQ010000007.1, read on the forward strand.
GTATAACCATCCAATCAAACCTGAGTCAGCGTCACGTGAAAGATGTTTGAGAGTAAGTGATGTGTTTTCTGGCAGCTGGCTAGCTCGCGAAGGTGGAGCGAACCACGTAACATTTATTTTTTTTTACATATGCGCCATGTGTTGAAAATTTGGCGGGAAAATTATTGAACAGAAAGCGAAGAAATGATTGTTCATTTACCAACTTTTTGTGTTTTTGCAATCCAGCATCCGGTTTTTAGAAGTAATCAGTTGGCAGGCATTGATCACACATTGTATTGATGTTTTTATAAAGTAAAACAATATAGGCATTGCCCCTCCCCCCGCCCCACCCCCTTCCACAACCACAGAAATGTTATCCGATGAGAACATGATACACCGAAAGGTAATACGAACAAGGCATCATCTTTTTGAATTCATATATCATAGTTTCAAAACAATATTGCAAACAAGTAATTAGGGGGGGGGGGGAATGTGCTCGTAAAATGTATTCTGTATGTGGCCCCCCCCCCCCCCCCCAATCACGATTATACCACCAACCTTCATAATGATAACAATTTTCATCAAAATATCAGATATAAGAAATAATAATTTCAAGACAAATACCTTTCCATCTCTGACTACAGCCACAGCCATGGATGGGATGTTGGAGCACTTGAAACTTTCCTGGATGACGCCATCAACTTCTGATTCGTTGAACTCCGTGAAGTTTTCCAAATTGCAGCAGGAGTGACAATTAAATAAATACATTGTCACGACCAGCATGTAAAGAAGGTACCGTCTAGATGTCATCCTGATTCAATAAACAAATAGACACAATAAGTCAATATATCTTGAATGTAAACACACCTATACTCAATATATCTTGAATGTAAACACACCTATACTCAATATATCTTGAATGTAAACACACCTATACTCAATATATCTTGAATGTAAACACACCTATACTCAATATATCTTGAATGTAAACACACCTATACTCAATATATCTTGAATGTAAACACACCTATACTCAATATATCTTGAATGTAAACACACCTATACTCGAAGTGAGCCACACGTGTAACACTATCAGCAGGAACGCTTCACGTGTAGTGTGCTAGTGTGTTGGCTTCACACAAATATGTCTGGTATTGTGTGTGCTAGTGTGCTGGCCCCCACATTGAAATGTCTGGCATTCTTCACGCCATCTGTTGTTGAGTTACTTCCTAGCAGTGGCATAACTAACGTCAGGAGCCACCGGGGCACACACACACCATCCCTTCATTAAAAGATGTTTACGTAATGCACAAGCCACTCGTGGCTGTCCAGAAATATTTAGTGCATACCAGGGGAGGGGTGAGCTGCCCCTTCCCACCCAGTTTCTGTTAGCTAGTGCCGACTTTGTTTACAGCCTGGAGTAAATTAAATTACGGATATAATGCAAACAATCTGGAAATGATGAGAAACGAAAATTGCGAATTTTATCCTAAACATGAAAATTCCAGAGGATTCTAGAAAATCAATTAAAAAGCAAAACAGTGAAACAATGAAACAGTAAAAGAGTGAAAGAGTGAATATTTAATAGAGAAACTTTCTATAAACAATCAACTCTGTCGATTGGAATATTTAAAAAAAAATTACAGGTTTACATAGGTCACACACACAAACACACACACACACACACACACACATATATATATATATATATATATATATATATATATATATATATATATATGGGTCACTTATACACCTTAAATCCAAAATTTTGAAATTTTATAATAAAAAATCAGATTTTTGTTTTTATGCTTCGTTGTAAATGAGAAAATATGAAGACAAAAAGAAAGAAAAACAAGCAATTAAGCCTGTTCCATTCTGGACACAGGACGTGTTAGCGCATTTTCGTGTTATGTATCAGTACGTTTGTTAGCTTTCAGTAAATATTTGTAAATTTTGGAAATGTTTATAAATTCAATTGTGGAATGCATATATTTGTAAAAAAAAAATTATAAAGACGTTTCTTTATATTTGAAAAAAAATTATTGTCTCTTAAATCTAACTACAAGTGGTTTGTGGTTACTGAAATAGGACTCATAATTGAAACATTCTAAATTATAGTCATTTAATCGTCCGAAAACTCCGTCAATTGTTGCATAGCTCTGATACTTTCAATTAAACTCAGAACACAAGCTTACTATTTCATTTGATGAGTTTCTTAATAAATCTTGGTGAAACTACGTGCTGCAGTATTTCGCACCAAATGAATGGGTTATTGAACGTACAAGGTGTATATATAATATATAAGCCCCTTAGGAGCCCTGAAGCCCGGCCCTCAGATGTCCTATCGCGAAATGAACTTTTGATGTACACATGGCAGGCCAAGACCTACAAAATGATATATACATCATGGGTCTAGGACTTATAGTTGCTGAGATATAGCGCTCCTTTATTAATATAGCTTATATAGTAAAATCGGTACTAAGGCCCCTTTTACGGCCCTCAGAGGTCAGATCGCGAAATGAAAAAAGTCATTTTTTGGCAGGCCAAGACCTACAAAATGATATATATATCATGGGTCTAGGACTTATGGTTGTTGAGATCTAGGGAGTACACGGACAGACGGACAGACAAAACGGGGACAATAGAGCATTTTTTTTTCGAAAATGCTCTAAAAAGGAAATGGTTTTTTTTTAAAGGGCAAATGTAAAATAATGTGTATATGTGTTCATACACTGTCCAGCAAACAATATGTTTACCTGAAATATAATTTGTGTTTTAAAATCGGATATGACTTCAGCAGCAGTGAACAGCCTGGGGTCCTTGAGAAAATTTTGGGGGTCCGCAGAAAGCTTTTAAGCATATTCTTTATTTGAAAAATTAATAAATTATTCTACCTTAACTGAATGAAATAATTACTTTTTGATTAAATACATTCATACAATGACCTATATGTATCTTATATAGCAGTGTTTGTATTTCTAGACTGCGGTGTTATGTGAATTGAATGTTTGTATTTCTAGACTGTAGTGTTTTGTGGATTGAATGTTTGTATTTGGGCTAAACTTGCAATATTCAACATCCTGATATTAAAGTACACAATTATTCATAAACTGTTTTTATTTTATTTAATTTTTCATTTCTGCATTTTAGTATTTTTTTAAAATCTTGAAGTAGAAAATATCCTTAGATCAAAGAAGAATTATTTGGCCATGCATGTTACTAGCCAGTGAAGACGTTTGGAGAAAGCAGGCTGTCCAGAAACTTCCAAGAAATCAGAAGTAGAATGGAAGACAAGGCTCAAAATATATAAATCAAATGGTTAATCAATGACCATTTCAATCAATTCAATTTGTATAAGTAATCATTCACCTCTCATTTGTTTAATTGTTGAATGTGAAGGCTTGGCTGGTAGATATACTAGTTCTGATTTCTTTGAAGCTATTTCCTGACACACGTTTTGAAATAGATTGGGAAATATACAGACTTAGGTTGCAGTAGACATTACAGGACATCGTTTCAGGAGTACGGTAGTTGTAAAGGTAAAAAATGTTGGTCACCTTGATATTTTATCTATTTATTGACTGAACAACTGATAATGTCACCTGAATTTTATCAAGTAGTTAAAGAATTAATTTCATTAAGTAGTTTTAAAATGAATTAACAAATGATATTAAATCTAAAGCGGACTTACTTTCGAATATTTGCAGCACTTTGTAAAGAAATGTGCTCCCATTTTTTTCTAGCAGTAAAAAAAATTTAAATGCTTTTAAAATATTTCCACTAGGGGTCCGTTAAATGAGACACAAATGAAGACGGTCTTGGTGACGACAGCAACACCAGGATGAGAAATATAAACGTGCAATTGTAAGTTTTACCTACAGTGTGTACATTTCAAACAAGGGTACAGTCTATAGTATGTGCATTTCAAATCGTGGTAAAATCTATAGTACTTTAACCAGCTGCAACTGATGAGATACAAAGATATGTACAGCTAGCTGCAACTGATGAGATACAAAGATATGTACAGCTAGCTGCAACTGATGAGATACAAAGATATGTACAGCTAGCTAGCTGCAACTGATGAGATACAAAGATATGTACAGCTAGCTGCAACTGATGAGATACAAAGCCGTCAAATTGTTCAATGCAACTGTATTTTCGTCATTCTAAATGTAAAAACAAAGGTTACGGTTCAGTGACAATGACTGGATAGTAAACTTGACACCACATTCTCATAGTTCATTAGTTATCGATTCATATCGAGGCTGTGATTCAAATTTTTCAATAGCCGTCAACTGAATACAACGTCAGCTGTAAATTGTGTTCATTCAAATGTTTAGATCAATCTCTTATTTCAATTTGAAACTATTTCGATTTATAAAGGTGTTTATTCACAGGCTGATATTTTATTTTGTTGAGAGAAATATGTTCTGACAAATATATGGACCTAACTAGGCGAGACAAATACCAATATTTCTTACATGAAAATGATTGATTCTGTACATGGAGCTTTGTGTAGTATGGTACAGTTCTGTACATAGTACTTTGTGTAGTATTATACATATGGTTTATGTGTGAGTTCACTAGAAAGGTTTCATTCGTATGATCAAATCTTTATGTGATTTTTTATTACTAATTAATAAACTGTATTATAAAGATTAACAGTATAGTATAAATATGACTAATATAAACTGTCTGACATCGGTTAACTATGGTCAGAAGACACAGTACTAATTTAACCAATGAATTCATTTATGTTCATCACTTTGTCGTTGATTTTCAAATTAAAAAAAACACCAATGTTTTTTTGCATATTTACATCTCCTATCATTGATGTCATGTTAGCTAATATAAAATCAATTCCACCACAGTCAGTCGAGAAATATAATAATTTCATATTCAGTTCAATAAAATTATCTTTCTTAATTCCTCTACACCTTTTCACTTTTACCCAGGTAATTACCGTCATCAGACTATATCAATGTGTACCGTCATCAGACTATATCTATGTGTAGGGACAAGGAATGGTCATTAGGATTTATTTTATGATTGTTATTAACAAACTTTTTGTGTAAGTGTGTGTCTCTTGTCTAGACATTTTATTTTATGATTGTTATTAACAAACTTTTTGTGTAAGTGTTTGTCTCCTGTCTAGACATTTTGTTTTATGATTGTTATTAACAAACTTTTTGTGTGTGTATCGCTTATCTACACATTTTATTTTATATCTCAGATTTGTTCACAAATCATTTGTAACTATTTCTTAGAATTTGTTTTCATAACAACTATTCTATTTTTCTATGCTTGGCTTTTCGAAGTTTAAAAATACGCCACTTGTTAAAATTTAGACAAACATGTATTTTAACAACTGCTTATAAAAAAACATTATTCTGCAGGTTAAATTACTTTTATTTTGATGGAAACTCCTTCTGATGTCCTTACAACTTAGTCTCTGGGATAATATTTAATGTTTATAAGACCAAAACCAAATGGCCGCTAATTACGTAAGAAGGAAAAGATTGAACAAGGAACAAAGAAGTTCAGTTTGGAGAAATGGTCAATGGGTTGAAGCGTACACCAGAGGTTCTCAGGTGATAAATACTGGCCCTATGACTGCAGGAAAAGTTGTGAGAATGATTTCTACAGCAGTTGACAGGCAACAGTATTTACATTGTGCCATGTTGGTGAATCAGATGAAGAGTGTCACACCAGCATCCATTTTGTCACACGTATCAGTAGACAGACTTCACAGCACTCTCCCAGCAAGCCTACCAGTACTGGAGGTCTTGTATCTCAAGGTCAGACTTACTGTTTGTTAAATTTTCAAATTATTTATTTGTAACAGTACACACTTTCGTAAGTCTCTTATCAAATAAACAAAATATTATACCTTCACTGTTTAGACCAAAAACCTTCCATTCTACCAGAAGTCCAGTAAATATTATATCTCTATAAAGCTATAAAACATATTAGTGTGATATATAAGTGTGATATACAAGTCCAATCACTAAACACCTTTTTCAATGTGTGTCAGTTTTGTGTGATTGGTAAATAATTGTAATTTTATTTCTGGTCATGTAAGTACATGCTGGTTTATTTAGGAATATGCCTGGTCATGTTAGAACATGCTGGTTTATTTAGGGATATGTCTGATCATGTTAGAACATGCTGGTTTATTTAGGGATATGTCTGATCATGTTAGAACATGCTGGTTTATTTAGGGATATGTCTGATCATGTTAGAACATGTTGGTTTATTTAGGGATATGTCTGGTCATGTTAGAACATGCTGATTTATGTAGGGATATGTATGTTCATGTTAGAACATGTTGGTTTATTTAGGGATATGTCTGATCATGTTAGTACATGCTGGTTTATTTAGGGATATGTATGATCATGTTAGTACTTGCTGGTTGATGCATGTCACACATATTCGTCTTCAGACTCAGGATATGAGTTCTCTTCTGTCTCTCATTTTTAGTTCCGCAAAAACATCTGTGTTATCTGTAATAACCCTAGATAAGGTGCATGTGACAATGTTACTATGTGTCTGGTCTTGTGAGTACATGCTGTTTCATTTCGGAAAATGTCTGGTCGTTTGATCCATTCTGTTTTTTCCAAGTAAGAACGTATTAAAAGTATTAACATATACTTGTAAATACAAAATGAATAATACATTTCTTTATGTTGTTGTGCTCCCCCCCCCCCCCACCTCTAATACAGATATATTACTCACCTGAAAAAGAATTTCTCACAGTTTATCTGATGACGGACCAACTAGTCAAGAAATTAATAACACTGTTTGCTCTAGACGCTTATAACCAGACCACAGTTCAAATGTATCAACCATATTGCCGGACTATAATGGCCGTCATAGCCACAGTCGATGGTCAGTTTCAAACTAAAGTCGCACACAGAAAGGAAGCTCTGGACAGGTCAAGATGTATAATTGTCATTTAGATTAACTATTTAAGTAGCTATATTTTGTTTCCGGGAAGGGGTAACATAGGCTACATTACACATCAGTGGCTCCTCCACAGTTTACGTGGGACAGACTACAGTACAGATATAAAGCACTGAAATATGTCGTGGGACAGACTACAGTGCAGATAGAAAACACTAAAATATGTGGTGGGACAGACTACAGTGCAGATATAAAGCACTAAAATATGTGGTGGGACAGACTACAGTGCAGATATAAAGCACTGAAATATGTGGTGGGACAGACTACAGTGCAGATATAAAGCACTAAAATATGTGGTGGGACAGACTACAGTGCAGATAGAAAGCACTAAAATATGTGGTGGAGATTTTAAACACTGAAGTAAACATTCCCATTTTTGTAAAGCTTTGAATAAATGCGTAAAGCAATGGTGGCCGAGTGTTGCTGCAGGGCTGTGTATGAGATGTGCAAGAGATGTGCTCGATATGTACAATAGATGTGCTCCATATGTGCAAGAGATGTACTTGAGCTGTACATAAGCAGTGCATATGTTTTGCTTGCTGCTCTTTTTTTTGTTCAGTGCACTTCCCAAATAAAACAGTTTTTACCCATTATTTCATTGATAAATCATGTTAAATTGACTAAGTTACATATCTTTATAGTATGTTATAGCATTTACTTAGGTACGGTAGATGCCGCCCTTGGCCGAGTGCAGTGGCGTAAATGGGGGGGGGGTTAGTCCGCCCTTGGTGGCACATCAGCTAATTACCTCAACAATGTAAAAATGATTAAGTTCGTACTGTGAGGTATCACGACACTGAGCACACGAAATGTTCGTACTGTGAGGTATCACGACACTGAGCACACAAAATGTTCGTACTGTGAGGTATCGCGACACTGAGCACACAAAATGTTCGTACTGTGAGGTATCACGACACACTAAATGTTCGTACTGTGAGGTATCACGACACACAAAATGCCGCTCAAACTTTACCAGGTAAAGTGGCGGATCGCCCCCACCGTCATTTACGTCACTGACCTCTAGGGTGGGGGGGGGGCACAAATTAAAAAGAACATTGCTTTCAATGTTAGATAAACATAATAGTTAAGCGTCGGCCCTGAGTTGCACTTTATCTGCTGCCAGAAGGAGGCATCATTATGGTTGTACAGTGCCGTGGTACCTCACAATAAGAGAATAATCCAATGAAAATGTTTAAATCGTTCAGGTTTTTGAAAAAAAATTGTTACCCTTTATAAATGATTAAATGCCAAAAATAAAAAAAAACACGTCTTTTTTGCAACAAAAACTTTGCTCCAATGGTCAATTACTCGTAGTTAGGTATAACACTCGCTCATCTACCGCTGGGTCCTACTCGTAGTTAGGTATAACACTCGCTCATCTACCGCTGGGTCCTACTCGTAGTTAGGTATAACACTCGCTCATCTACCGCTGGGTCCTACTCGTAGTTAGGTATAACACTCGCTCATCTACCGCTGGGTCCTACTCGTAGTTAGGTATAACACTCGCTCATCTACCGCTGGGTCCTACTCGTAGTTAGGTTTAACACTCGCTCATCTACTGCTGGGTCCTGGCTACTTCAGAATCTGAGAATTAAACCTTCAAAATCTAAATCTATTTTGCGTAAGTTTGCCCCCCTCCCACTATAATATTATGTGAGTCCTTTGTTTGTTTCTTACACAACATCGATTGTTTACATTAGGAATAGTTTGAAACATCTGATTTTTAAAAGAGCTTTTTTTATCTTCTGAAAACATTTTTTTAAGAGAATTCAAGTGTGATGTGAAAAATGCTGACACAAATTCACTCATTGTTTATGGTGACACAATCTTAGATTGATCAATATTAAGAATTAATACGTTTTTTCCTAATATCTCTGTACACATAACAACTTACCACAACAAAATAATGTCTTGTTCACTTTCAACTCTGTGTAGATGTTTACGTAACATGGGCCAGCATGGTCTGGTCAGTAACGGCTCAGGTGAAACTTTTATGACGCTGCACGATGCCCTTAAAAGGGAAATGGAAAAATCAATCAATCATCTTAAATCAGCTCTACATCAGTTAGATCAACTCTGGATGTCCAACAAACATCCGGTCATTAAACTGACGTCTGACGAAAGTCTTTCAACGGAAGTGTGTCACCAAAGAATGATGCAGGTTGTATATTGTAGATAGAGACTAGGTTGTCTATTGTAGATAGAGACGTAGGTTGTCTATTGTAGATAGAGACGTAGGTTGTCTATTGTAGATAGAGACGTAGGTTGTCTATTGTAGATAGAGACGTAGGTTGTCTATTGTAGATAGAGACGTAGGTTGTCTATTGTAGATAGAGACGTAGGTTGTCTATTGTAGATAGATATAATTGAACATATTTCTCGTTGACTATTGTAGTTAGATGACATGTCAACACTGTTAACACTGTGTACAGCTTGTCTACTAAAAGAATTAATTCACAATCTTTTATCAAGTGTTATTCTTTTTAGGAAGATTTTTCAAACTTTTGGTTAAGTCATCCAACTTTTTTTTGTAAAATCTTTCACTTTTAATTTAATATTCCTGAAAGAAAAATAATTTTGATCACTAATTTAAAAACAAAAAAATTATGAAACGAAAATACAAACTGAATTATGAAAAGTAAAAAAAAATGGATTGCAATTACGTGTTAATATTTACCTGATCAAATAAATGTTAATGAGAACAGGTTGTAAAAATATACCTTAACAATATTTTGTCTTTACTCCAGGTAAATCGTGACTTTGTAGTGGAACGTTTATACAAAAATAAAAGTCTGTTGAACTCACTGGAGCCAGTCATCACAGACAGGTATATTGATGACCTGATCGAAACTCTACAGAATCGAATAGAGAATGACAAGGTAGAGATATTGTTTTCAAATACAGATCAGAATGACTTGTTTTACATTTGAGTGCTGACAGTCTCGACCAATCACTGTAATTTGTGTGTGTGTGTGTGTGTGTGTGTGTGTTAATATTTCTATGCGTACAAATGTATGTGTCTTTGAATTTACATAAATGTGTGCGCACACAAAGGCGTTCTTATAGATAAGCGACCTAGATCCACCGACTCTGGGGGTGCCCCAACTCCGGACGGAGCTTTAAACTACAATATTATAAACATTACAATTTTATTCGGTTGTTGACAGAAAACATTTCGGGAAATAAAGGGATGTAACTTGTGTCTGAAGAAATACTTTATTAGAAATTATCTCTCTCTGTTAGTTGCACTGTAAACCTGTGCTAAATTTAGATCGACCCAATTAAGGATTATAATAGTTAACTAACAAGTTGACAGTTTCAACTCTAGTTTCATACTTTTTTTTTGTGGGGCTCATATCTATTATTCTCAAATGTCATATTTTCAATAAGTCTCTCGTATCAGTGGTGTATGGAGGTCGTCCTTAAGTAAAAGCCCTTGCAGACTTATGGTATGGGACCCCATCACCTAAACATAGGGGCCCCACGTTCACTCACCGTTTCGTATTTCGTTTTTTTTTAAGTTGCAAACAAAATTGACAGTTGACATAGTTATGTTTTTATTTTATGTAAGAATAATTTGTGTGTAAAAATATATGTACCTTTTCCTAGAAACGGCACTGTGTGCACAATTATGAACTGTGTGCACAATTATGTACTGTGCGCACAATTATGCAAAGTTTGCACTGTTATGTACTGTATGCACAATTATGCACAGTGTGCACAGTTATGTACTGTGTATACGTTTACTATGTAAGGGTTTTTTTTTTATAGTTATGTAAAAAAAAACTAGGAACTAAAGGTTTTACATTGTTATCATGTATTATCTGACTGTATTATGAATCAACTATCTGAATGTATTATGAATCAACTATCTGACTGTATTATGAATCAACTATCTGACTGTATTATTAATCAATTCAATACGGAGTATCAGCTGTTCAAGTTTGTTTTTTTTTAAATCAGATTTTGCTGTTCCATGAAAGTGAGTTAAGGAAAATGAGTGGCGATAACCAGATCCCAGATCTTCACGTCTCCCAGTTACTGGCTGAGTATTATAAAGGCTACAGTGTATTGCTGGGCATGTTAGTAGAGAGACGATCAACAGGCCAACATTTTCTCAGTTCTAGTGAGGGTGACGTCAACAGACATACCCGTCAACAAAACGTGGCAGATGAAAGTTATGAACCCATCAATCAAAATAATCACAATCACGTTGGTGATCAATGTAAGAATGTAATTTTTATTTTATTTTTCGTTATGCACAGCTCTTATAAACATTATTCACATCTCCTATAAATCTGAGCACACATCTCTAATACACACGACCTGTGTAATATACTGTGAAAATTTCATTTTATATGTATAACCTTTAGACAAATATCTTGTGGAATCATTTCAGTGAACAAATAAGTATTTCTTTTATTTTGTTTATCAACATAGTCATGCACATATCTAATGACTGGAGATACACATAACACATCTTTTGGTAAAGATTTCACATAGATTGACAAGAGATGCATACAAGAGATAGATTCACACAAATTGATCAACACACACATACTTTATCAGGTCCATACACACATACTTTGTCAGGCCCATACACACATACTTTGTCAGGTCCATGCACACATACTTTGTCAGGTCCATGCACACATACTTTGTCAGGTCCATGAACATATACTTTGTCAGGTCCATGCACATATACTTTGTCAGGTCCATGCACACATACTTTGTCAGGTGATACACACATACTTTGTCAGGTCTATACACACATACTTTGTCAGGTCCATACACACATACTTTGTCAGGTCCATACACACATACTTTGTCAGGTCCATGCACACATACTTTGTCAGGTGATACACACATACTTTGTCAGGTCCATACACACATACTTTGTCAGGTCTATGCAAACATACTTTGTCAGGTCTATACACACATACTTTGTCAGGTCCATACACACATACTTTGTCAGGTGATACACACATACTTTGTCAGGTCCATACACACATACTTTGTCAGGTCCATACACACATACTTTGTCAGGTCCATACACACATACTTTGTCAGGTCCATACACACATACTTTGTCAGGTCCATACACACATACTTTGTCAGGTCCATACACACATACTTTGTCAGGTCCACACACACATACTTTGTCAGGTCCACACACACATACTTTTTCAGGTGATACACACATACTTTGTCAGGTGATACACACATACTTTTTCAGGTCCATACACACATACTTTGTCAGGTCCATACACACATAATTTGTCAGGTCCATACACACATACTTTGTCAGGTCCATACACACATACTTTGTCAGATCCATATACACATACTTTGTCAGGTCCCTGCACACATACTTTGTCAGGTCCATACACACATACTTTGTCAGGTCCATACACACATACTTTGTCAGGTCCATGCACACATACTTTGTCAGGTGATACACACATACTTTGTCAGGTCCATACACACATACTTTGTCAGGTCTATGCAAACATACTTTGTCAGGTCTATATACACATACTTTGTCAGGTCCATACACACATACTTTGTCAGGTCCATACACACATACTTTGTCAGGTCCATACACACATACTTTGTCAGGTGATACACACATACTTTGTCAGGTCCATACACACATACTTTGTCAGGTCCATACACACATACTTTGTCAGGTCTATATACACATACTTTGTCAGGTCCATACACACATACTTTGTCAGGTGATATACACATACTTTGTCAGGTCCATACACACATACTTTGTCAGGTGATACACACATACTTTGTCAGGTCCATACACACATACTTTGTCAGGTCCATACACACATACTTTGTCAGGTCCATACACACATACTTTGTCAGGTCCATACACACATACTTTGTCAGGTCCATACACACATACTTTGTCAGGTCCATACACACATACTTTGTCAGGTCCATGCACACATACTTTGTCAGGTGATACACACATACTTTGTCAGGTGATACACACATACTTTGTCAGGTCCATGCACACATACATTGTCAGGTCTATACACACATACTTTAACTGGTCCTTACACACATACTTTGTCAGGTGATACACACATACTTTGTCAGGTCCATACACACATACTTTGTCAGGTCCATACACACATACTTTGTCAGGTCCATGCACACATACTTTGTCAGGTCCATACACACATACTTTGTCAGGTCATACACATATACTTTGTCAGGTCCATGCACACATACTTTGTCAGGTGATACACACATACTTTGTCAGGTCCATACACACATACTTTGTCAGGTCCACACACACATACTTTGTCAGGTCCATGCACACATACTTTGTCAGGTGATACACACATACTTTGTCAGGTCCATACACACATACTTTGTCAGGTCTATGCAAACATACTTTGTCAGGTGATACACACATACTTTGTCAGGTCCATACACACATACTTTGTCAGGTCCATACACACATACTTTGTCAGGTCCATACACACATACTTTGTCAGGTCCATACACACATACTTTGTCAGGTCCATACACACATACTTTGTCAGGTCCATACACACATACTTTGTCAGGTCCATACACACATACTTTGTCAGGTCCATACACACATACTTTGTCAGGTGATACACACATACTTTGTCAGGTCGATACACACATACTTTGTCAGGTCCATACACACATACTTTGTCAGGTCCATACACACATACTTTGTCAGGTCCATGCACACATACTTTGTCAGGTCCATACACACATACTTTGTCAGGTCCATACACACATACTTTGTCAGGTCCATGCACACATACTTTGTCAGGTCCATACACACATACTTTGTCAGGTCCATGCACACATACTTTGTCAGGTCCATACACACATACTTTGTCAGGTCCATGCACACATACTTTGTCAGGTCCATACACACATACTTTGTCAGGTCCATACACACATACTTTGTCAGGTGATACACACATACTTTGTCAGGTCCATACACACATACTTTGTCAGGTCCATACACACATACTTTGTCAGGTCCATACACACATACTTTGTCAGGTCCATACACACATACTTTGTCAGGTCCATACACACATACTTTGTCAGGTCCATAGACGCATACTTTGTCAGGTCCATAGACACATACTTTGTCAGGTGATACACACATACTTTGTCAGGTCCATACACACATACTTTGTCAGGTCCATACACACATACTTTGTCAGGTCCATACACACATACTTTGTCAGGTCCATACACACATACTTTGTCAGGTGATACACACATAATTTGTCAGGTGATACACACATACTTTGTCAGGTCCATACACACATACTTTGTCAGGTCCATGCACACATACTTTGTCAGGTGATACACACATACTTTGTCAGGTCCATACACACATACTTTGTCAGGTCCATACACACATACTTTGTTAGGTCCATGCACACATACTTTGTCAGGTCCATACACACATACTTTGTCAGGTCCATACACACATACTTTGTCAGGTCCATACACACATACTTTGTCAGGTCCATACACACATACTTTGTCAGGTCCATACACACATACTTTGTCAGGTCCATACACACATACTTTGTCAGGTCCATACACACATACTTTGTCAGGTGATACACACATACTTTGTCAGGTGATACACACATACTTTGTCAGGTCATACACACATACTTTTTCAGGTCCATACACACATACTTTGTCAGGTCCATACACACATACTTTGTCAGGTCCATACACACATACTTTGTCAGGTCCATGAACACATACTTTGTCAGGTCCATGCACACATACTTTGTCAGGTCCATGCACATATACTTTGTCAGGTCCATACACACATACTTTGTCAGGTCCATACACACATACTTTGTCAGGTGATACACACATACTTTGTCAGGTCCATACACACATACTTTGTCAGGTCCATACACACATACTTTGTCAGGTCCATACACACATACTTTGTCAGGTCCATGCACACATACTTTGTCAGGTCCATACACATATACTTTGTCAGGTCCATGCACATATACTTTGTCAGGTCGCTGCACACATACTTTGTCAGGTGATACACACATACTTTGTCAGGTCCATACACACATACTTTGTCAGGTCCATGCACAAATACTTTGTCAGGTCCATACACACATACTTTGTCAGGTCCATACACACATACTTTGTCTGGTCCATACACACATACTTTGTCAGGTCCATACACACATACTTTGTCAGGTCCATACACACATACTTTGTCAGGTCCATACACACATACTTTGTCAGGTCCATGCACACATACTTTGTCAGGTCCATACACACATACTTTGTCAGGTCCATGAACACATACTTTGTCAGGTCCATGCACACATACTTTGTCAGGTCCATGCACATATACTTTGTCAGGTCCATGCACATATACTTTGTCAGGTCCATGCACACATACTTTGTCAGGTGATACACACATACTTTGTTAGGTCCATACACACATAATTTGTCAGGTCCATGCACAAATAATTTGTCAGGTCCATACACACATACTTTGTCAGGTCCATACACACATACTTTGTCTGGTCCATACACACATACTTTGTCAGGTCCATACACACATACTTTGTCAGGTCCATACACACATACTTTGTCAGGTCCATACACACATACTTTGTCAGGTCCATGCACACATACTTTGTCAGGTGATACACACATACTTTGTCAGGTCCATATGCACACATACTTTGTCAGGTTATACACACATACTTTTTCAGGTCCATACACACATACTTTGTCAGGTGATACACACATACTTTATCAGGTCCATACACACATACTTTGTTAGGTCCATACACACATACTTTGTTAGGTCCATACACACATACTTTGTCAGGTCCATACACAAATACTTTGTCAGGTCCATACACACATACTTTGTCAGGCCCATACACACATACTTTGTCAGGTCCATACACACATACTTTGTCAGGTCCATACACACATACTTTGTCAGCTCCATGCACACATACTTTGTCAGGTCCATGCACACATACTTTGTCAGGTGATACACACATACTTTGTCAGGTGATGCACACATACTTTGTCAGGTCCATGCACACATACATTGTCAGGTCTATACACACATACTTTAACTGGACCTTACACACATACTTTGTCAGGTGATACACACATACTTTGTCAGGTCCATGCACACATACTTTGTCAGGTGATACACACATACTTTGTCAGGTGATGCACACATACTTTGTCAGGTCCATGCACACATACATTGTCAGGTCTATACACACATACTTTGACTGGACCTTACACACATTCTTTGTCAGGTGATACACACATACTTTGTCAGGTCCATACACACATACTTTGTCAGGTCCATACACACATACTTTGTCAGGTCCATGCACACATACTTTGTCAGGTCCATACACACATACTTTGTCAGGTCCATACACACATACTTTGTCAGGTCCATACACACATACTTTGTCAGGTGATACACACATACTTTGTCAGGTCCATACACACATACTTTGTCAGGTCCATACACACATACTTTGTCAGGTCCATACACACATACTTTGTCAGGTCCATACACACATACTTTGTCAGGTCCATGCACACATACTTTGTCAGGTCCATACACACATACTTTGTCAGGTCCATGCACACATACTTTTTTAGGTCCATGCACACATACTTTGTCAGGTGATACACAAATACTTTGTCAGGTCCATACACACATAATTTGTAAGGTCCATGCACAAATAATTTGTCAGGTCCATACACACATACTTTGTCAGGTCCATACACACATACTTTGTCTGGTCCATACACACATACTTTGTCAGGTCCATACACACATACTTTGTCAGGTCGATACACACATACTTTGTCAGGTCCATACACATATACTTTGTCAGGTGATACACACATACTTGGTCAGGTCCATACACACATACTTTGTCAGGTCCATGCACACATACTTTGTCAGGTCCATACACACATACTTTGTCAGGTCCATACACACATACTTTGTCAGGTCCATACACACATACTTTGTCAGGTCCATACACACATACTTTGTCAGGTCCATACACACATACTTTGTCAGGTCCATACACACATACTTTGTCAGGTCCATACACACATACTTTGTAAGGTCCATACACACATACTTTGTCAGGTCCATACACACATACTTTGTCAGGTCCATACACATATACTTTGTCAGGTCCATACACACATACTTTGTCAGCTCCATACACACATACTTTGTCAGGTCCATGCACACATATTTTGTCAGGTGATACACACATACTTTGTCAGGTGATGCACACATACTTTGTCAGGTCCATGCACACATACATTGTCAGGTCTAGACACACATACTTTGACTGGTCCTTACACACATACTTTGTCATGTGATACACACATACTTTGTCAGGTCCATACACACATACTTTGTCAGGTCCATACACATACTTTGTCAGGTCCATACACACATACTTTGTCAAGTCCATGCACACATACTTTGTCAGGTCCATGCACACATACTTTGTCAGGTCCATGCACACATACTTTGCCAGGTCCATACACACATACATTGTCAGGTGATACACACATACTTTGTCAGGTCCATACACAAATACTTTGTCAGGTCCATACACACATACTTTGTCAGGGGATACACACACATATTGTCAGGTCCAAACACACATACTTTGTCAGGTCCATACACACATACTTTGTCAGGTCC
Source organism: Bulinus truncatus (assembly GCA_021962125.1). Taxonomy (NCBI): domain Eukaryota; kingdom Metazoa; phylum Mollusca; class Gastropoda; family Planorbidae; genus Bulinus; species Bulinus truncatus. Next base: position 9,178,555 of record JAGDYQ010000007.1, read on the forward strand.
ATACACACATACTTTGTCAGGTGATACACACATACTTTGTCAGGTCCATGCACACATACTTTGTCAGGTCCATGCACACATACTTTGTCAGGTGATACACACATACTTTGTCAGGTCCATACACACATACTTTGTCAGGTCCATACACACATACTTTGTCAGGTCCATACACACATACTTTGTCAGGTCCATACACACATACTTTGTCAGGTCCATACACACATACTTTGTCAGGTCCATGAACACATACTTTGTCAGGTCCATGCACACATACTTTGTCAGGTCCATGCACATATACTTTGTCAGGTCCATGCACACATACTTTGTCAGGTGATACACACATACTTTGTCAGGTCCATACACACATAATTTGTAAGGTCCATGCACAAATAATTTGTCAGGTCCATACACACATACTTTGTCAGGTCCATACACACATACTTTGTCAGGTCCATACACACATACTTTGTCAGGTCCATACACACATACTTTGTCAGGTCCATACACACATACTTTGTCAGGTCCATACACACATACTTTGTCAGGTCCATGCACACATACTTTGTCAGGTGATACACACATACTTTGTCAGGTCCATACACACATACTTTGTCAGGTCTATGCAAACATACTTTGTCAGGTCTATACACACATACTTTGTCAGGTCCATACACACATACTTTGTCAGGTCCATGCACACATACTTTGTCAGGTGATACACACATACTTTGTCAGGTCCATACACACATACTTTGTCAGGTGATACACACATACTTTGTCAGGTCTATACACACATACTTTGTCAGGTCCACACACACATACTTTGTCAGGTCCATACACACATACTTTGTCAGGTCCATGCACACATATTTTGTCAGGTGATACACACTTACTTTGTCAGGTGATGCACACATACTTTGTCAGGTCCATGCACACATACATTGTCAGGTCTAGACACACATACTTTGACTGGTCCTTACACACATACTTTGTCATGTGATACACACATACTTTGTCAGGTCCATACACACATACTTTGTCAGGTCCATACACATACTTTGTCAGGTCCATACACACATACTTTGTCAAGTCCATGCACACATACTTTGTCAGGTCCATGCACACATACTTTGTCAGGTCCATGCACACATACTTTGCCAGGTCCATACACACATACTTTGTCAGGTGATACACACATACTTTGTCAGGTCCATACACAAATACTTTGTCAGGTCCATACACACATACTTTGTCAGGGGATACACACACATATTGTCAGGTCCAAACACACATACTTTGTCAGGTCCATACACACATACTTTGTCAGGTCCATACACACATACTTTGTCAGGTGATACACACATACTTTGTCAGGTCCATGCACATATACTTTGTCAGGTCCATGCACACATACTTTGTCAGGTGATACACACATACTTTGTCAGGTCCATACACACATACTTTGTCAGGTCCATACACACATACTTTGTCAGGTCCATACACACATACTTTTTCAGGTCCATACACACATCTTTTGTCAGGTCCATACACACATACTTTGTCAGGTCCACACACACATACTTTGTCAGGTCCACACACACATACTTTGTCAGGTGATACACACATACTTTGTCAGGTGATACACACATACTTTGTCAGGTCCATACACACATACTTTGTCAGGTCCATACACACATACTTTGTCAGGTCCATACACACATACTTTGTCAGGTCCATACACACATACTTTATCAGGTCCATAAACACATACTTTGTCAGGTCCATATACATATACTTTGTCAGGTCCATACACATATACTTTGTCAGGTCCATGCACACATACTTTGTCAGGTGATACACACATACTTTGTCAGGTCCATACACACATAATTTGTAAGGTCCATGCACAAATAATTTGTCAGGTCCATACACACATACTTTGTCAGGTCCATACACACATACTTTGTCTGGTCCATACACACATACTTTGTCAGGTCCATACACACATACTTTGTCAGGTCCATACACACATACTTTGTCAGGTCCATACACACATACTTTGTCAGGTCCATGCACACATACTTTGTCAGGTGATACACACATACTTTGTCAGGTCCATACACACATACTTTGTCAGGTCTATACACACATACTTTGTCAGGTCCATACACACATACTTTGTCAGGTCCATACACACATACTTTGTCAGGTCCATGCACACATACTTTGTCAGGTGATACACACATACTTTGTCAGGTCCATACACACATACTTTGTCAGGTGATACACACATACTTTGTCAGGTCCATACACACATACTTTGTCAGGTCCATACACACATACTTTGTCAGGTGATACACACATACTTTGTCAGGTCCATACACACATACTTTGTCAGGTCCATGAACACATAATTTGTCAGGTCCATGCACACATACTTTGTCAGGTCCATGCACATATACTTTGTCAGGTCCATGCACACATACTTTGTCAGGTCCATGCACACATACTTTGTCAGGTGATACACACATACTTTGTCAGGTCCATACACACATAATTTGTCAGGTCCATGCACAAATAATTTGTCAGGTCCATACACACATACTTTGTCAGGTCCATACACACATACTTTGTCTGGTCCATACACACATACTTTGTCAGGTCCATACACACATACTTTGTCAGGTCCATGCACACATACTTTGTCAGGTCCATACACACATACTTTGTCAGGTCCATGCACACATACTTTGTCAGGTGATACACACATACTTTGTCAGGTCTATACACACATACTTTGTCAGGTGATACACACATACTTTGTCAGGTCCATGCACACATACTTTGTCAGGTCCATACACACATACTTTGTCAGGTGATACACACATACTTTGTCAGGTCCATACACACATACTTTGTCAGGTCCATACACACATACTTTGTCAGGTCCATACACACATACTTTGTCAGGTCCATACACACATACTTTGTCAGGTCCATACACACATACTTTGTCAGGTCCATACACACATACTTTGTCAGGTCCATACACACATACTTTGTCAGGTCCATACACACATACTTTGTCAGGTCCATGCACACATACTTTGTCAGGTCCATGCACACATACTTTGTCAGGTCCATACACACATACTTTGTCAGGTGATACACACATACTTTGTCAGGTCCATGCACACATACTTTGTCAGGTCCATACACACATACTTTGTCAGGTTCATGCACACATACTTTGTCAGGTGATACACACATACTTTGTCAGGTCTATACACACATACTTTGTCAGGTCCATGCACACATACTTTGTCAGGTCCATACACACATACTTTGTCAGGTCCATGCACACATACTTTGTCAGGTCCATACACACATACTTTGTCAGGTCCATGCACACATACTTTGACAGGTCCATACACACATACTTTGTCAGGTCCATAGACACATACTTTGTCAGGTGATACACACATACTTTGTCAGGTCCATACACACATACTTTGTCAGGTCCATACACACATACTTTGTCAGGTCCATACACATATACTTTGTCAGGTGATACACACATACTTGGTCAGGTCCATACACACATACTTTGTCAGGTCCATACACACATACTTTGTCAGGTCCATAGACACATACTTTGTCAGGTGATACACACATACTTTGTCAGGTCCATAGACACATACTTTGTCAGGTCCATACACACATACTTTGTCAGGTCCATGCACACATACTTTGTCAGGTCCATACACACATACTTTGTCAGGTGATACACACATAATTTGTCAGGTGATACACACATATTTTGTCAGGTCCATACACACATACTTTGTCAGGTCCATGCACACATACTTTGTCAGGTCCATGCACACATTCTTTGTCAGGTCCATACACACATACTTTGTCAGGTCCATACACACATACTTTGTTAGGTCCATGCACACATACTTTGTCAGGTCCATACACACATACTTTGTCAGGTCCATACACACATACTTTGTCAGGTCCATACACACATACTTTGTCAGGTCCATACACACATACTTTGTCAGGTCCATACACACATACTTTGTCAGGTCCACACACACATACTTTGTCAGGTCCACACACACATACTTTTTCAGGTGATACACACATACTTTTTCAGGTGATACACACATACTTTGTCAGGTGATACACACATACTTTTTCAGGTCCATACACACATACTTTGTCAGGTCCATACACACATACTTTGTCAGGTCCATACACACATACTTTGTCAGGTCCATGAACACATGCTTTGTCAGGTCCATGCACACATACTTTGTCAGGTCCATGCACATATACTTTGTCAGGTCCATGCACATATACTTTGTCAGGTCCATGCACACATACTTTGTCAGGTGCATGCACATATACTTTGTCAGGTCCATGCACATATACTTTGTCAGGTCGCTGCACACATACTTTGTCAGGTGATACACACATACTTTGTCAGGTCCATACACACATAATTTTTCAGGTCCATGCACAAATAATTTGTCAGGTCCATACACACATACTTTGTCAGGTCCATACACACATACTTTGTCTGGTCCATACACACATACTTTGTCAGGTCCATACACACATACTTTGTCAGGTCCATACACACATACTTTGTCAGGTCCATACACACATACTTTGTCAGGTCCATGCACACATACTTTGTCAGGTCCATACACACATACTTTGTCAGGTCCATGAACACATACTTTGTCAGGTCCATGCACACATACTTTGTCAGGTCCATGCACATATACTTTGTCAGGTCCATGCACATATACTTTGTCAGGTCCATGCACACATACTTTGTCAGGTGATACACACATACTTTGTTAGGTCCATACACACATAATTTGTCAGGTCCATGCACAAATAATTTGTCAGGTCCATACACACATACTTTGTCAGGTCCATACACACATACTTTGTCTGGTCCATACACACATACATTGTCAGGTCCATACACACATACTTTGTCAGGTCCATACACACATACTTTGTCAGGTCCATACACACATACTTTGTCAGGTCCATGCACACATACTTTGTCAGGTGATACACACATACTTTGTCAGGTCCATACACACATACTTATTCAGGTCTATGCAAACATACTTTGTCAGGTCTATACATACATACTTTATCAGGTCCATACACACATACTTTGTCAGGTGATACACACATACTTTATCAGGTCCATACACACATACTTTGTTAGGTCCATACACACATACTTTGTTAGGTCCATACACACATACTTTGTCAGGTCCATACACACATACTTTGTCAGGTCCATACACACATACTTTGTCAGGCCCATACACACATACTTTGTCAGGTCCATACACACATACTTTGTCAGGTCCATACACACATACTTTGTCAGCTCCATGCACACATACTTTGTCAGGTCCATGCACACATACTTTGTCAGGTGATACACACATACTTTGTCAGGTGATGCACACATACTTTGTCAGGTCCATGCACACATACATTGTCAGGTCTATACACACATACTTTAACTGGACCTTACACACATACTTTGTCAGGTGATACACACATACTTTGTCAGGTCCATGCACACATACTTTGTCAGGTGATACACACATACTTTGTCAGGTGATGCACACATACTTTGTCAGGTCCATGCACACATACATTGTCAGGTCTATACACACATACTTTGACTGGACCTTACACACATTCTTTGTCAGGTGATACACACATACTTTGTCAGGTCCATACACACATACTTTGTCAGGTCCATACACACATACTTTGTCAGGTCCATGCACACATACTTTGTCAGGTGATACACACATACTTTGTCAGGTCCATACACACATACTTTGTCAGGTCTATGCAAATATACTTTGTCAGGTGATACACACATACTTTGTCAGGTCCATACACACATACTTTGTCAGGTCCATACACACATACTTTGTCAGGTCCATACACACATACTTTGTCAGGTCCATACACACATACTTTGTCAGGTCCATGAACACATACTTTTTCAGGTCCATGCACACATACTTTGTCAGGTCCATGCACATATACTTTGTCAGGTCCATGCACACATACTTTGTCAGGTGATACACACATACTTTGTCAGGTCCATACACACATAATTTGTAAGGTCCATGCAAAAATAATTTGTCAGTTCCATACACACATACTTTGTCAGGTCCATACACACATACTTTGTCTGGTCCATACACACATACTTTGTCAGGTCCATACACACATACTTTGTCAGGTCCATACACACATACTTTGTCAGGTCCATGCACACATACTTTGTCAGGTGATACACACATACTTTGTCAGGTCCATACACACATACTTTGTCAGGTCTATGCAAACATACTTTGTCAGGTCTATACACACATACTTTGTCAGGTCCATACACACATACTTTGTCAGGTCCATGCACACATACTTTGTCAGGTGATACACACATACTTTGTCAGGTCCATACACACATACTTTGTCAGGTGATACACACATACTTTGTCAGGTCTATACACACATACTTTGTCAGGTCCATACACACATACTTTGTCAGGTGATACACACATACTTTGTCAGGTCCATACACACATACTTTGTCAGGTCCATGAACACATAATTTGTCAGGTCCATGCACACATACTTTGTCAGGTCCATGCACATATACTTTGTCAGGTCCATGCACATATACTTTGTCAGGTCCATGCACACATACTTTGTCAGGTGATACACACATACTTTGTCAGGTCCATACACACATAATTTGTCAGGTCCATGCACAAATAATTTGTCAGGTCCATACACACATACTTTGTCAGGTCCATACACACATACTTTGTCTGGTCCATACACAAATACTTTGTCAGGTCCATACACACATACTTTGTCAGGTCCATGCACACATACTTTGTCAGGTCCATACACACATACTTTGTCAGGTCCATGCACACATACTTTGTCAGGTGATACACACATACTTTGTCAGGTCCATACACACATACTTTGTCAGGTGATACACACATACTTTGTCAGGTCTATACACACATACTTTGTCAGGTCCATACACACATACTTTGTCAGGTGATACACACATACTTTGTCAGGTCCATACACACATACTTTGTCAGGTCCATACACACATACTTTGTCAGGTCCATACACACATACTTTGTCAGGTCCATACACACATACTTTGTCAGGTCCATACACACATACTTTGTCAGGTCCATACACACATACTTTGTCAGGTCCATACACACATACTTTGTCAGGTCCATACACACATACTTTGTCAGCTCCATGCACACATACTTTGTCAGGTCCATGCACACATACTTTGTCAGGTCCATACACACATACTTTGTCAGGAGATACACACATACTTTGTCAGGTCCATGCACACATACTTTGTCAGGTCCATACACACATACTTTGTCAGGTTCATGCACACATACTTTGTCAGGTGATACACACATACTTTGTCAGGTCTATACACACATACTTTGTCAGGTCCATGCACACATACTTTGTCAGGTCCATACACACATACTTTGTCAGGTCCATGCACACATACTTTGTCAGGTCCATACACACATACTTTGTCAGGTCCATGCACACATTCTTTGTCAGGTCCATACACACATACTTTGTCAGGTCCATAGACACATACTTTGTCAGGTGATACACACATACTTTGTCAGGTCCATACACACATACTTTGTCAGGTCCATACACACATACTTTGTCAGGTTTATACACACATACTTTGTCAGGTGATACACACAAACTTGGTCAGGTCCATACACACATACTTTGTCAGGTCCATGCACACATACTTTGTCAGGTCCATAGACACATACTTTGTCAGGTGATACACACATACTTTGTCAGGTCCATAGACACATACTTTGTCAGGTCCATACACACATACTTTGTCAGATCCATGCACACATACTTTGTCAGGTCCATACACACATACTTTGTCAGGTGATACACACATAATTTGTCAGGTGATACACACATATTTTGTCAGGTCCATACACACATACTTTGTCAGGTCCATGCACACATACTTTGTCAGGTCCATGCACACATTCTTTGTCAGGTCCATACACACATACTTTGTCAGGTCCATACACACATACTTTGTTAGGTCCATGCAAACATACTTTGTCAGGTCCATACACACATACTTTGTCAGGTCCATACACACATACTTTGTCAGGTCCATACACACATACTTTGTCAGGTCCATACACACATACTTTGTCAGGTCCATACACACATACTTTGTCAGGTCCACACACACATACTTTGTCAGGTCCACACACACATACTTTTTCAGGTGATACACACATACTTTTTCAGGTGATACACACATACTTTGTCAGGTGATACACACATACTTTTTCAGGTCCATACACACATACTTTGTCAGGTCCATACACACATACTTTGTCAGGTCCATACACACATACTTTGTCAGGTCCATGAACACATGCTTTGTCAGGTCCATGCACACATACTTTGTCAGGTCCATGCACATATACTTTGTCAGGTCCATGCACATATACTTTGTCAGGTCCCATGCACACATACTTTGTCAGGTCCATGCACATATACTTTGTCAGGTCCATGCACATATACTTTGTCAGGTCGCTGCACACATACTTTGTCAGGTGATACACACATACTTTGTCAGGTCCATACACACATAATTTTTCAGGTCCATGCACAAATAATTTGTCAGGTCCATACACACATACTTTGTCAGGTCCATACACACATACTTTGTCAGGTCCATACACACATACTTTGTCAGGTCCATACACACATACTTTGTCAGGTCCATACACACATACTTTGTCAGGTCCATACACACATACTTTGTCAGGTCCATACACACATACTTTGTCAGGTCCATACACACATACTTTGTCAGGTCCATGAACACATACTTTGTCAGGTCCATGCACACATACTTTGTCAGGTCCATGCACATATACTTTGTCAGGTCCATGCACATATACTTTGTCAGGTCCATGCACACATACTTTGTCAGGTGATACACACATACTTTGTTAGGTCCATACACACATAATTTGTCAGGTCCATGCACAAATAATTTGTCAGGTCCATACACACATACTTTGTCAGGTCCATACACACATACTTTGTCTGGTCCATACACACATACTTTGTCAGGTCCATACACACATACTTTGTCAGGTCCATACACACATACTTTGTCAGGTCCATACACACATACTTTGTCAGGTCCATGCACACATACTTTGTCAGGTGATACACACATACTTTGTCAGGTCCATACACACATACTTATTCAGGTCTATGCAAACATACTTTGTCAGGTCTATACACACATACTTTATCAGGTCCATACACACATACTTTGTCAGGTGATACACACATACTTTATCAGGTCCATACACACATAGTTTGTTAGGTCCATACACACATACTTTGTTAGGTCCATACACACATACTTTGTCAGGTCCATACACACATACTTTGTCAGGTCCATACACACATACTTTGTCAGGCCCATACACACATACTTTGTCAGGTCCATACACACATACTTTGTCAGGTCCATACACACATACTTTGTCAGCTCCATGCACACATACTTTGTCAGGTCCATGCACACATACTTTGTCAGGTGATACACACATACTTTGTCAGGTGATGCACACATACTTTGTCAGGTCCATGCACACATACATTGTCAGGTCTATACACACATACTTTAACTGGACCTTACACACATACTTTGTCAGGTGATACACACATACTTTGTCAGGTCCATGCACACATACTTTGTCAGGTGATACACACATACATTGTCAGGTCTATACACACATACTTTGACTGGACCTTACACACATTCTTTGTCAGGTGATACACACATACTTTGTCAGGTCCATACACACATACTTTGTCAGGTCCATACACACATACTTTGTCAGGTCCATGCACACATACTTTGTCAGGTGATACACACATACTTTGTCAGGTCCATACACACATACTTTGTCAGGTCTATGCACATATACTTTGTCAGGTGATACACACATACTTTGTCAGGTCCATACACACATACTTTGTCAGGTCCATACACACATACTTTGTCAGGTCCATACACACATACTTTGTCAGGTCCATACACACATACTTTGTCAGGTCCATGAACACATACTTTTTCAGGTCCATGCACACATACTTTGTCAGGTCCATGCACATATACTTTGTCAGGTCCATGCACACATACTTTGTCAGGTGATACACACATACTTTGTCAGGTCCATACACACATACTTTGTCAGGTCCATACACACATACTTTGTCAGGTCCATACACACATACTTTGTCAGGTCCATACACACATACTTTGTCTGGTCCATACACACATACTTTGTCAGGTCCATACACACATACTTTGTCAGGTCCATACACACATACTTTGTCAGGTCCATGCACACATACTTTGTCAGGTGATATACACATACTTTGTCAGGTCCATACACACATACTTTGTCAGGTCTATGCAAACATACTTTGTCAGGTCTATACACACATACTTTGTCAGGTCCATAAACACATACTTTGTCAGCTCCATGCACACATACTTTGTCAGGTCCATACACACATACTTTGTCAGGTCCATACACACATACTTTGTCAGGTCCATACACACATACTTTGTCAGGTCCATACACACATACTTTGTAAGGTCCATACACACATACTTTGTCAGGTCCATACACACATACTTTGTCAGGTCCATACACACATACTTTGTCAGGTCCACACACACATACTTTGTCAGCTCCATACACACATACTTTGTCAGGTCCATGCACACATATTTTGTCAGGTGATACACACTTACTTTGTCAGGTGATGCACACATACTTTGTCAGGTCCATGCACACATACATTGTCAGGTCTAGACACACATACTTTGACTGGTCCTTACACACATACTTTGTCATGTGATACACACATACTTTGTCAGGTCCATACACACATACTTTGTCAGGTCCATACACATACTTTGTCAGGTCCATACACACATACTTTGTCAAGTCCATGCACACATACTTTGTCAGGTCCATGCACACATACTTTGTCAGGTCCATGCACACATACTTTGCCAGGTCCATACACACATACATTGTCAGGTGATACACACATACTTTGTCAGGTCCATACACAAATACTTTGTCAGGTCCATACACACATACTTTGTCAGGGGATACACACACATATTGTCAGGTCCAAACACACATACTTTGTCAGGTCCATACACACATACTTTGTCAGGTCCATACACACATACTTTGTCAGGTGATACACACATACTTTGTCAGGTCCATGCACACATACTTTGTCAGGTCCATACACACGTACTTTGTCAGGTTCATGCACACATACTTTGTCAGGTGGTACACACATACTTTGTCAGGTCCATACACATATACTTTGTCAGGTGATACACACATACTTTGTCAGGTACATACACACATACTTTGTAAGGTCCATACACACATACTTTGTCAGGTCCATGCACACATACTTTGTCAGGTCCATACACATATACTTTGTCAGGTGATACACACATACTTTGTCAGGTCTATACACACATACTTTGTCAGGTGATACACACATACTTTGTCAGGTCCATACACACATACTTTGTCAGGTCCATACACATATACTTTGTCAGGTCCATACACACATACTTTGTCAGGTCCATACACACATACTTTGTCAGGTCCATACACACATACTTTGTCAGGTGATACACACATACTTTGTCAGGTGATACACACATACTTTATCAGGTCCATACACACATACTTTGTCAGGTGATACACACATACTTTGTCAGGTCATACACACATACTTTTTCAGGTCCATACACACATACTTTGTCAGGTCCATAGACACATACTTTGTCAGGTCCACACACACATACTTTGTCAGGTCCATGCACATATACTTTGTCAGGTGATACACACATACTTTGTCAGGTCCATACACACATTCTTTGTCAGGTCCATACACACATACTTTGTCAGGTCCATGCACACATACTTTGTCAGGTCCATACACACATTCTTTGTCAGGTCCATACACAAATACTTTGTTAGGTCCACAGACACATACTTTGTCAGGTCCATGCACATATACTTTGTCAGGTGATACACACATACTTTGTCTGGTCCATACACACATACTTTGTCAGGTCCATACACACATACTTTGTCAGGTCCATGCACATATACTTTGTCAGGTCCATGCACACATACTTTGTCAGGTGATACACACATACTTTGTCAGGTCCATACACACATACTTTGTTAGGTCCATATACACATACTTTGTCAGGTCCATACACACATACTTTGTCAGGTCCATACACACATCTTTTGTCAGGTCCATACACACATACTTTGTCAGGTCCACACACACATACTTTGTCAGGTCCACACACATACTTTTTCAGGTGATACACACATACTTTGTCAGGTGATACACACATACTTTTTCAGGTCCATACACACATACTTTGTCAGGTCCATACACACATACTTTGTCAGGTCCATACACACATACTTTGTCAGGTCCATACACACATACTTTGTCAGGTCCATGAACACATACTTTGTCAGGTCCATGCACACATACTTTGTCAGGTCCATGCACATATACTTTGTCAGGTCCATGCACACATACTTTGTCAGGTGATACACACATACTTTGTCAGGTCCATACACACATAATTTGTAAGGTCCATGCACAAATAATTTGTCAGGTCCATACACACATACTTTGTCAGGTCCATACACACATACTTTGTCAGGTCCATACACACATACTTTGTCAGGTCCATACACACATACTTTGTCAGGTCCATACACACATACTTTGTCAGGTCCATACACACATACTTTGTCAGGTCCATGCACACATACTTTGTCAGGTGATACACACATTCTTTGTCAGGTCCATACACACATACTTTGTCAGGTCTATGCAAACATACTTTGTCAGGTCTATACACACATACTTTGTCAGGTCCATACACACATACTTTGTCAGGTGATACACACATACTTTGTCAGGTCCATACACACATACTTTGTCAGGTCCATACACACATACTTTGTCAGGTGATACACACATACTTTGTCAGGTCCATGCACACATACTTTGTCAGGTCCATACACACATACTTTGTCAGGTCCATACACACATACTTTGTCAGGTCCATACACACATACTTTGTCAGGTCCACACACACATACTTTGTCAGCTCCATACACACATACTTTGTCAGGTCCATGCACACATATTTTGTCAGGTGATACACACATACTTTGTCAGGTGATGCACACATACTTTGTCAGGTCCATGCACACATACATTGTCAGGTTTAGACACACATACTTTGACTGGTCCTTACACACATACTTTGTCAGGTGATACACACATACTTTGTCAGGTCCATACACACATACTTTGTCAGGTCCATACACATACTTTGTCAGGTCCATACACACATACTTTGTCAAGTCCATGCACACATACTTTGTCAGGTCCATGCACACATACTTTGTCAGGTCCATGCACACATACTTTGCCAGGTCCATACACACATACATTGTCAGGTGATACACACATACTTTGTCAGGTCCATACACAAATACTTTGTCAGGTCCATACACACATACTTTGTCAGGGGATACACACACATATTGTCAGGTCCATACACACATACTTTGTCAGGTCCATACACACATACTTTGTCAGGTCCATACACACATACTTTGTCAGGTGATACACACATACTTTGTCAGGTCCATGCACACATACTTTGTCAGGTCCATACACACATACTTTGTCAGGTTCATGCACACATACTTTGTCAGGTGATACAACATACTTTGTCAGGTCCATACACATATACTTTGTCAGGTGATACACACATACTTTGTCAGGTACATACACACATACTTTGTAAGGTCCATACACACATACTATGTCAGGTCCATGCACACATACTTTGTCAGGTCCATGCACATATACTTTGTCAGGTGATACACACAAACTTTGTCAGGTGATACACACATACTTTGTCAGGTGATACACACATACTTTGTCAGGTCCGTACACATATACTTTGTCAGGTCCATACACATATAATTTGTCAGGTCCATACACACATACTTTGTCAGGTCCATACACACATACTTTGTCAGGTCCATACACACATACTTTGTCAGGTGATACACACATACTTTGTAAGGTCCATACACACATACTTTGTCAGGTCCATACACACATACTTTGTCAGGTCCATACACACATACTTTGTCAGGTCCATACACACATACTTTGTCAGGTCCATACACACATACTTTGTCAGGTCCATACACACATACTTTGTCAGGTCCATACACACATACTTTGTCAGGTCCATACACACATACTTTGTCAGGTCCATACACACATACTTTGTCAGGTCCATACACACATACTTTGTCAGGTCCATACACACATACTTTGTCAGGTCCATGCACACATACTTTGTCAGGTCCATACACACATTCTTTGTCAGGTCCATGCACATATACTTTGTCAGGTGATACACACATACTTTGTCAGGTCCATACACACATACTTTGTCAGGTCCATACACACATACTTTGTCAGGTCCATGCACATATACTTTGTCAGGTCCATGCACACATACTTTGTCAGGTGATACACACATACTTTGTCAGGTCCATACACACATAATTTGTAAGGTCCATGCACAAATAATTTGTCAGGTCCATACACACATACTTTGTCAGGTCCATACACACATACTTTGTCTGGTCCATACACACATACTTTGTCAGGTCCATACACACATACTTTGTCAGGTCCATAGACACATACTTTGTCAGGTCCATACACACATACTTTGTCAGGTCCATGCACACATACTTTGTCAGGTGATACACACATACTTTGTCAGGTCCATACACACATACTTTGTCAGGTATATGCAAACATACTTTGTCAGGTCTATACACACATACTTTGTCAGGTCCATACACACATACTTTGTCAGGTGATACACACATACTTTGTCAGGTCCATACACACATACTTTGTCAGGTCCATACACACATACTTTGTCAGGTCCATACACACATACTTTGTCAGGTCCATACACACATACTTTGTCAGGTCCATACACACATACTTTGTCAGGTGATACACACATACTTTGTCAGGTCCATACACACATACTTTGTAAGGTCCATACACACATACTTTGTCAGGTCCATGCACACATACTTTGTCAGGTCCATGCACATATACTTTGTCAGGTCCATACACACAAACTTTGTCAGGTGATACACACATACTTTGTCAGGTGATAAACACATACTTTGTCAGGTCCATGCACATATACTTTGTCAGGTCCATGCACACATACTTTGTCAGGTGATACACACATACTTTGTCAGGTCCATACACACATACTTTGTCAGGTCCATACACACATACTTTGTCAGGTCCATACACACATACTTTGTCAGGTCCATACACACATACTTTGTCAGGTCCATACACACATACTTTGTCAGGTCCATACACACATACTTTGTCAGGTCCACACACACATACTTTGTCAGCTCCACACACACATTCTTTTTCAGGTGATACATACATACTTTGTCAGGTGATACACACATACTTTTTCAGGTCCATACACACATACTTTGTCAGGTCCATACACACATACTTTGTCAGGTCCATACACACATACTTTGTCAGGTCCATACACACATACTTTGTCAGGTCCATGAACACATACTTTGTCAGGTCCATGCACACATACTTTGTCAGGTCCATGCACATATACTTTGTCAGGTCCATGCACACATACTTTGTCAGGTGATACACACATACTTTGTCAGGTCCATACACACATAATTTGTAAGGTCCATGCACAAATAATTTGTCAGGTCCATACAGACATACTTTGTCAGGTCCATACACACATACTTTGTCTGGTCCATACACACATACTTTGTCAGGTCCATACACACATACTTTGTCAGGTCCATACACACATACTTTGTCAGGTCCATACACACATACTTTGTCAGGTCCATGCACACATACTTTGTCAGGTGATACACACATACTTTGTCAGGTCCATACACACATACTTTGTCAGGTCTATGCAAACATACTTTGTCAGGTCTATACACACATACTTTGTCAGGTCCATACACACATACTTTGTCAGGTGATACACACATACTTTGTCAGGTCCATACACACATACTTTGTCAGGTCCATACACACATACTTTGTCAGGTCCATACACACATACTTTGTCAGGTCCATACACACATACTTTGTCAGGTCCATACACACATACTTTGTCAGGTCCATACACACATACTTTGTCAGGTCCATACACACATACTTTGTCAGGTCCATACACACATACTTTGTCAGCTCCATACACACATACTTTGTCAGGTCCATGCACACATACTTTGTCAGGTGATACACACATACTTTGTCAGGTGTCAGGTGATGCACACATACTTTGTCAGGTCCATGCACACATACATTGTCAGGTCTAGACACACATACTTTGACTGGTCCTTACACACATACTTTGTCAGGTGATACACACATACTTTGTCAGGTCCATACACACATACTTTGTCAGGTCCATACACACATACTTTGTCAAGTCCATGCACACATACTTTGTCAGGTCCATGCACACATACTTTGTCAGGTCCATGCACATATACTTTGCCAGGTCCATACACACATACATTGTCAGGTGATACACACATACTTTGTCAGGTCCATACACAAATACTTTGTCAGGTCCATACACACATACTTTGTCAGGGGATACACACACATATTGTCAGGTCCAAACACACATACTTTGTCAGGTCCATACACACATACTTTGTCAGGTCCATACACACATACTTTGTCAGGTGATACACACATACTTTGTCAGGTCCATGCACACATACTTTGTCAGGTCCATACACACATACTTTGTCAGGTTCATGCACACATACTTTGTCAGGTGATACACACATACTTTGTCAGGTCCATACACATATACTTTGTCAGGTGATACACACATACTTTGTCAGGTACATACACACATACTTTGTAAGGTCCATACACACATACTATGTCAGGTCCATGCACACATACTTTGTCAGGTCCATGCACATATACTTTGTCAGGTGATACACACAAACTTTGTCAGGTAATACACACATACTTTGTCAGGTGATACACACATACTTTGTCAGGTCCGTACACATATACTTTGTCAGGTCCATACACATATAATTTGTCAGGTCCATACACACATACTTTGTCAGGTCCATACACACATACTTTGTCAGGTCCATGCACACATACTTTGTCAGGTGATACACACATACTTTGTCAGGTCCATACACACATACTTTGTCAGGTCTATGCAAACATACTTTGTCAGGTCTATACACACATACTTTGTCAGGTCCATACACACATACTTTGTCAGGTGATACACACATACTTTGTCAGGTCCATACACACATACTTTGTCAGGTCCATACACACATACTTTGTCAGGTCCATACACACATACTTTGTCAGGTCCATACACACATACTTTGTCAGGTCCATACACACATACTTTGTCAGGTCCATACACACATACTTTGTCAGGTCCATACACACATACTTTGTCAGGTCCACACACACATACTTTGTCAGCTCCATACACACATACTTTGTCAGGTCCATGCACACATATTTTGTCAGGTGATACACACATACTTTGTCAGGTGATGCACACATACTTTGTCAGGTCCATGCACACATACATTGTCAGGTCTAGACACACATACTTTGACTGGTCCTTACACACATACTTTGTCAGGTGATACACACATACTTTGTCAGGTCCATACACACATACTTTGTCAGGTCCATACACACATACTTTGTCAAGTCCATGCACACATACTTTGTCAGGTCCATGCACACATACTTTGTCAGGTCCATGCACACATACTTTGCCAGGTCCATACACACATACATTGTCAGGTGATACACACATACTTTGTCAGGTCCATACACAAATACTTTGTCAGGTCCATACACACATACTTTGTCAGGGGATACACACACATATTGTCAGGTCCAAACACACATACTTTGTCAGGTCCATACACACATACTTTGTCAGGTCCATACACACATACTTTGTCAGGTGATACACACATACTTTGTCAGGTCCATGCACACATACTTTGTCAGGTCCATACACACATACTTTGTCAGGTTCATGCACACATACTTTGTCAGGTGATACACACATACTTTGTCAGGTCCATACACATATACTTTGTCAGGTGATACACACATACTTTGTCAGGTACATACACACATACTTTGTAAGGTCCATACACACATACTATGTCAGGTCCATGCACACATACTTTGTCAGGTCCATGCACATATACTTTGTCAGGTGATACACACAAACTTTGTCAGGTAATACACACATACTTTGTCAGGTGATACACACATACTTTGTCAGGTCCGTACACATATACTTTGTCAGGTCCATACACATATAATTTGTCAGGTCCATACACACATACTTTGTCAGGTCCATACACACATACTTTGTCAGGTCCATACACACATACTTTGTCAGGTGATACACACATACTTTGTCAGGTGATACACACATACTTTATCAGGTCCATACACACATACTTTGTCAGGTGATACACACATACTTTGTCAGGTGATACACACATACTTTTTCAGGTCCATACACACATACTTTGTCAGGTCCATACATACATACTTTGTCAGGTCCACACACACATACTTTGTCAGGTCCATGCACATATACTTTGTCAAGTGATACACACATACTTTGTCAGGTCCATACACACATTCTTTGTCAGGTCCATACACACATACTTTGTCAGGTCCATGCACACATACTTCGTCAGGTCCATACACACATTCTTTGTCAGGTCCATACACAAATACTTTGTTAGGTCCACAGACACATACTTTGTCAGGTCCATGCACATATACTTTGTCAGGTGATACACACATACTTTGTCAGGTCCATACACACATACTTTGTCAGGTCCATACACACATACTTTGTCAGGTCCATGCACATATACTTTGTCAGGTCCATGCACACATACTTTGTCAGGTGATACACACATACTTTGTCAGGTCCATACACACATAATTTGTAAGGTCCATGCACAAATAATTTGTCAGGTCCATACACACATACTTTGTCAGGTCCATACACACATACTTTGTCTGGTCCATACACACATACTTTGTCAGGTCCATACACACATACTTTGTCAGGTCCATACACACATACTTTGTCAGGTCCATACACACATACTTTGTCAGGTCCATGCACACATACTTTGTCAGGTGATACACACATACTTTGTCAGGTCCATACACACATACTTTGTCAGGTCTATGCAAACATACTTTGTCAGGTCTATACACACATACTTTGTCAGGTCCATACACACATACTTTGTCAGGTCCATACACACATACTTTGTCAGGTCCATACACACATACTTTGTCAGGTCCATACACACATACTTTGTCAGGTCCACACACACATACTTTGTCAGCTCCATACACACATACTTTGTCAGGTCCATGCACACATATTTTGTCAGGTGATACACACATACTTTGTCAGGTGATGCACACATACTTTGTCAGGTCCATGCACACATACATTGTCAGGTCTAGACACACATACTTTGACTGGTCCTTACACACATACTTTGTCAGGTGATACACACATACTTTGTCAGGTCCATACACACATACTTTGTCAGGTCCATACACACATACTTTGTCAAGTCCATGCACACATACTTTGTCAGGTCCATGCACACATACTTTGTCAGGTCCATGCACACATACTTTGCCAGGTCCATACACACATACATTGTCAGGTGATACACACATACTTTGTCAGGTCCATACACAAATACTTTGTCAGGTCCATACACACATACTTTGTCAGGGGATACACACACATATTGTCAGGTCCAAACACACATACTTTGTCAGGTCCATACACACATACTTTGTCAGGTCCATACACACATACTTTGTCAGGTGATACACACATACTTTGTCAGGTCCATACACACATACTTTGTCAGGTCCATGCACATATACTTTGTCAGGTCCATGCACACATACTTTGTCAGGTGATACACACATACTTTGTCAGGTCCATACACACATACTTTGTCAGGTGATACACACATACTTTGTCAGGTACATACACACATACTTTGTAAGGTCCATACACACATACTTTGTCAGGTCCATGCACACATACTTTGTCAGGTCCATGCACATATACTTTGTCAGGTGATACACACATACTTTGTCAGGTCCATACACACATACTTTGTCAGGTGATACACACATACTTTGTCAGGTCCATACACATATACTTTGTCAGGTCCATGCACATATACTTTGTCAGGTCCATGCACACATACTTTGTCAGGTCCATACACACATACTTTGTCAGGTCCATACACAGATACTTTGTCAGGTCCATACACACATACTTTGTCAGGTGATAAACACATAGTTTGTCAGGTGATAAACACATACTTTGGCACGGGATGCACATTGATAGACATGGGGTGCGACCACTCACTGACATATACAAACATAATTGACACGTGTTACAAATAGATACTCATATATATATATATATGTTTAAAACCAAACATGTTGGTCTGTGATAAAGCCTATTGTTAGTTTGTGGTCGAACTGCATGTACTTGAAATGAAAAGTGATAATAAAGGAAGACACAAATTGTACTTTAGGTGCGACATGCATTAAACAGAAATAGGTTACCAAAGACGATTATCGAACTAATTGAGCCAGAGATACGAATTGTAAAAAAAAACAACTTCGATTTACAAACTTTTTCGGGTTTAAAATGAAATACAGGCTAATAGAGAATATTATTTATATTGATTCGTTATAGTAAAATCGAACTTGGTACTTAGTGTTTAATGCAACATATCTTGTTTCTTCTTTCTTTGGCTCTACATTCATACTACTCTTCTCCACTTTTCCTGATCCATGGTCTTCTTTCTCCACTCTCTCACTCCTATGTCTTTAAGGTATTTCTCCACCTCCTCTAACCATCTGATTATTGGTCTGCCTTTTGGCCTTTTCTCATTGGGTGTTGCCTAATATATTGCTTTGGACCTCTGTTGTTTTCCCATTCTTGATTCGTTATAGGAAAATCGAACTTGGTAGTTAATTTTAATTCGACATTCCACTCAATGTACTATAATAAAATACATAAACCTAGCAATGCGTATTTTAATATATCGACATCCACTCAATGTACTATAATAAAATACATAAACCTAGCAATGCGTATTTTAATATATCGACATCCACTCAATGTACTATAATAAAATACATAAACCTAGCAATGTGTATTTTAATATATCGACATCCACTCAATGTACTATAATAAAATACATAAACCTAGCAATGTGTATTTTAATATATCGACATCCACTCAATGTAATATAATAAAATACATAAACCTAGCAATTTGAAGAATCACGCCATGTTTTTCACAAAGTCCTGTTATTTCATAAAGGGCTGCAACTGTGACTGGTCAATCTCAGTTTCAGTATAATGAATAATAGATATGTGTTTAGTGTTTTGAAGTTGTATTATTAATTCTAAAAATAAACTTAAGCTTATTAAGTGCAATTACGACACGCAAGCTAAAATTTTTTTTTTCAACCCTAATAAAGCAACGCTTTAAAGTTGTATTAATTCGTTCAAAGAAATTGGAAAAAATTGATTAATTATGATATATAAAAATACCACCAGCAAGATGAATTTATTTTAAAAAATGTTGAATTATTTTACAAAACACTATTCACTCCATCTCAACCATTACTCATCTACCAGATGAAATAAAAAAAAATCACTCAATTACATGATACATTAATTTATATAAACACTACTCACCTTAAAGTACTTTTAAGCTTTTTTATTGTGGGGGTGATTTTTTTCAATGACTGAATCATTTAGTTCATCTTAATTTAAACATGATTCACTTTGCACATAACTTACTTTAGGGATGTGGCCCGCGACTTAAAAAGTTTGCCCACCCCTGCACTAGATCATAGATAGTACAATAAACATACGTAGGCTAATGTTGTTGCATTCATCATGAATGTAAATTATGTTTGATACTTTTTTACGTGAAGTGTAGCGTAGAAAGGGAGACAATCTTAGTTGTTCATACCAAAGACTGGTGGATTATGGTACCTTGTTAGATGGAAGAAACTTTTCAAGTTGTCTGGACTGTGATACGATGGGGGGGAGGGGGGGGGGACTGTAACCGAATTACCTAGACACATCTGGCCTGTTCTAGACAGAATGAAATGTTTATTAAATATGGTCGTCAGCTATATGCATACATACAGTATTTTGTCTGGGTGTAAGTCTGAGCGACTCGAGTAGAGGTCATATTTAGTGACATTATTTCACATAAATATATCATTCACTGTCAGAAAAAGTTTTAGTCCCAAAGCTAAGGTATTAATAATGTCTTTGTTTTACACCTAACTGTAAATATCAATAAGTCGCTATAATTAGTTTACAATATTTAAAATAAAATCTGTTTTACGGAACTTTATTATTAAAGCTGAATGATTCTGTCCCTTTCATGACGCAGGGCACAAGTACTTCATGATTACGCCGCCGACATGTTTCTTACATGATTACTCACACAAATCTTGTAACTCGTGTTGTATTTTCTGTTCAGCAGAGGGGTGGAGTCACTGTGTTAGCCGCACCAACTCAAATGGGTCAAGTGAATCCAAACAAAATGGCGAGCATGTCTCAGACCCTCTCCGCCCTAAAGTACCGCTAAGACGTAAGTAACACACGTTTTAAACATCTGTTAGTTAAACTTAGTCCTACGTTAGCTTAGCGACACATTTAAACTGAAGTTATATTACTTCTGAAAATGTGTCGCCTGAGAAGATTTCCTTAGATAAAATATTACGTTACAATGGTTTTGATGTGCAGGTAATTTTTACCGTCAATTTTAGTTCCATTAAATAGCAGAAAAACACGTATGTAAATATTTTCTAACCATGCATATGAAGTAATAACATGGACTGATTAATAGGTCAGAACAGATGAATTAGAGAACTCAACTACAATCATAGTCTGATAAACTTGAATTACATACATATATTAGAAAAACAGACGTTTAATGTATCGTGTATAGTGAGTGTATTACAATTGAATGCTCCATAATAATCATACTGTATCTGTGTATAGTGAATGTATTACAATTGAATGCTCCATAATAATCATACTGTATTCGTGTATAGTGAGTGTATTACAATTGAATGCTCCATAATAATCATACTATATTCGTGTATAGTGAGTGTATTACAATTGAATGCTCCATAATAATCATATTGTATTCGTGTATAGTGAGTGTATTACAATTGAATGCTCCATAATAATCATACTGTATTCGTGTATAGTGAGTGCATTACAATTGAATGCTCCATAATAATCATACTGTATCTGTGGATGTTTTTATTTTATTTTGTTTCATTAAATGTTGTTGTTTTTTTATTAGACGAAAACAGGCCAAATATAACAATTTATGATTGGCCATTGAGACAAGGTAGGACCAAACTGGCAGAGATGGAAGAAAGTAAACAACAATTAAATGAACCAGATAGAGTAACAGTCCTAGAACTAGAGGTCAAATCTCTGAGGGAAGAACTGGCCAAATCACGTGAGCAGATTAATCAGTTACAAGAGCAGGAGAAAATTTTACGAGAGAGGTAACTTTATTACTGTATTATGTTAAATGTGAACCTTTCTAATGGATAGTCTAACTAGACAACTAAATAGGACACTGACCTATAGCCCCACCAACACCACTAACTAGACAACCACCTATAGCCCCTCCCTCACCACTAACAACGGTTGCTACTTGTTCCAAGCAGAAGTGCACAAGATGTTTGCTATTTAAAAGTAAGAGTACAAAAGAAAAAGTACCCAAGGTGCAAGTACGAGTACAAGTATCAGTGTCCAAGGTGCAAGTATGTGTACAAGTATCAGTGTCCAAGGTGCACGTACGAGTACAAGTATCAGTGTCCAAGGTGCAAGTACGAGTACAAGTATCAGTGTCCAAGGTGCAAGTACAAGTACTCCAAAAATGTACTTGAGTAGTACTAAAATACAGCATCTTAGTGAAACAAGTACCAAGTACGCCATCTCTGCCAACATTAATATATTTCTATACATTCTGAAGCTAAGAGGGCCCTTGCTGGTACTTTTGTCAGGGCCCTTGCTGGTACTTTTGTCAGGGCCCTTGCTGGTACTTTTGTCAGGGCCCTTGCTGGTACTTTTGTCAGGGCCCTCCACTTTAACTGTGGGCACATTGACTCCCAAATACACAAGGAGAGCTCTGTGTTCAATGCTAAAGGAACCATTAACTGTTAACATATAAGCAACTTAGTTACTAGATCTAAATTGTGTCAAACTAACCATTATATTATAAAAGTACGTTGCTACTAGATTGTAGAGTATGTTGAATTTAGAATTCCAAGGTAACTTGTTATTGGAGAGTAAAGTATGTTGAAGTAACCATTAATCTAATAATAACTTGTTACTGAATCGAAAAATCTGCTGATTTGCCAATCAGTTTTAAACAATCAGGTCGGACTAAACTGTTTCTAATCTATTTTCAGAAAAAATAATCATCTTTAATCATTTTTTTTTCTCCGATTCTCATATATTAGCTTTAATGTGGCAACTAAAAAAATTAAATTAGTTAGTCTCCAAATTGTGCAATTTCAAAATAATCAAACAGTTTCCACAACCTGTATTGTATCAAAGAATAACATTAGTACAATTTGTTAACACAGTTGTTTAAAACATTCTGTGAAAATCTTAGAATAATGAGCTCAACTTTCATTTATCATCGAATTTCACTTTTTTGAAAAAGTTTTTTTTTATAACGGTTTAATCTTTTTTTTTTCAATACACAGCTCTGTTTGTAGCTAAAAGTGTATATTTTAATTATGAAAAATTTTTGTTCAGATTAGCTGACCAGGTTCACAACCAGTTCACTATGAGGTCAGGTCAGGTGTTTGAAGACCTAAACCTAGGCGATCAGAGACCTACCAGCCTTATCAGTGCCTACCATGATTTGTACAGGGAAGGTCGAGTTGACACACTGGACGCGCTTGATGTGATGCCAGAGCTCCACGGACTGGACATCCTGAAAATGAAAATTTTATTTTCTGTAGTGGTGGTAAGCACTGATTCTTATAGTCAGCATGAACTTTGTATTTAAATACATACACTACGTGCTAATACTTTTTGCTATGAATGTTTCAAGTCCAAATACCTGCTAATAGGCCAACTTTATGCTATGAATGTTTGAAGTCCAACAATTTTAGTTATAATTAATCATTATGTTTATATTTAGCTGGAAATTATTGTGTTTAAAGCTATTTAAATGAATTATGAAGCAGTCAGTTTCAATGCAATATAATTGTCAGAATTAGAAAAAAAAACAAGTTTTGATATAATATTAGAACACCGATATCAAATATACACCAGGAGTGTCCTTGTGATATGATCTTAATAACTAACCAATACAGACCACAATACATCCCCAATGTCCCAAAAAGTATGATGTTATATGCAATGTGTTTGATGATATTTACATATTAAACAGAACTGTTTGGTTAGTGACTTCCAACAAGATACACATCGATTGTTTGGTTAGTGACTTGCAACAAGATACACATCGATTGTTTGGTTAGTGACTTCCAACAAGATACACATCGACTGTTTGGTTAGTGACTTGCAACAAGATACACATCGACTGTTTGGTTAGTGACTTGCAACAAGATACACATCACACTGTTTGGTTAGTGACTTGCAACAAGATACACATCGACTGTTTGAAAATAATAACAACACTATCAAGACAATTTATTTCAGGAAAAAAATTGTGTTCACATTAATTTATTAACAAAAATTAAAAGCTCTTAACTACACGATGAAGTCTACGGTCAGCTATAGGCCTACTATTAGCAAAAATAAAATAAGTTCATTCCCATGAAATATAACAGAACATTTCATTGTCACAATAACCACCTTCCCCCCCCCCCCCCCTGCAGAGCTCAGATTTTATTTAATTGTCACACAATAAACAAACTGTTGTTTTTCTAATAGCACGCATGAAGTACCTAATCAGGCTTGCGGGGCCGGAGCCGGGGAGCCGCTACTTTTTGCTGGAGCCGGAGCTGAAAAAATCTGGCGGCTCCACGGCTCCCAAATGTTTGTTTTTTACAGCAGATTTTTTTTTAGCTTTAAAATTGCAAATTTGTTTAATTGTTTGCCTCCTACAATTTGAAATGTTGTCATTTTTACGAACGCCATTTAAATGACAGCGTGCACGCACATCACCACAAGAAATCTTTAATGGGGAATCGTTTTGTGTTCGTTTTAAATCTTGTTTACCCTCCGAAATTTTTTTAATGGCATGTTATTTTGTTATATATAAAGTTAAAACAGTTTTATTTCATAGAATAATTGTATCAATCATTTAAAATAATTTTTTGCTACGACGACAAATAGAACGGGAATTTGTAATAGACTAAAACAAAATGGTCGCTTTCTGTATTTAACAATTTTATTATAAACAGAATATCTGAAATCGAGTAGATAAATTTATAAGGCTGTGGCTATTTGGACCCGGGTCCCAATAAAATCCGATTGTTATTCGGACCCGTGGCAGATATGCACTAAGCTTAGCTATATTTAAACTTCATTAGACGGAGCCCGAAAAAATAATAATACAGAGTCCGCTTAGTGGAACCCTAGACACTGAGTAACGATTAAATCATACAATTCAAACAATTGTATAAAAAAAAACAATAATAAAGTTTATGTATAGCTAAGCTAAGTGCATATTTGCCACGGGTCCGAATAACAATCAGACTTTATTGGGACGGGGTCCGAATAAAAATCGGAGTTTATTGGTACCAGGGACCGAATAGTCACTTCGAATTTATAAATAATAAATATAAATACTGAAGTCTTTAAAATATTTTAAATAATGTATCATTTTACTATTTGCTAATTTGATCATGGAAATAACTTTTTATTACTTATGAAAATGGCGACTAGTGAAACATCGGTCGAAAGTAATGATATGATTCTGAATGCACTGAAATGGTTTGTTTTTAGTAAAACCGACATGCGTATACTTTTCAAGTTCCTGACTATGGGGGTGAACGCAGCAAAATTTGCATAACTTTTTATCAGCGGCATGTTTGCGTGGCGCAATTACAAAAAAATGTGTCTCGTGTGATACTATCTTAATAGGGAGCCGGAGCCGTGCCGGAGCCATCAAATTTGTGGAAGCCGGAACCGGAAAAAATTTGGCGGCTCCGCAAGCCTGGTACCTATACAAAATAAACAATTCTAATTGACATGTGAAAACATATCTCCTGCTTCCCCTGTTTAACATATGTAAACACATCTCCTGTCCAACCAGTTTGACATATGTACACACATCTCCTGTCCAACCAGTTTGACATATGTAAACACATCTCCTGTCCAACCAGTTTGACATATGTAAACACATCTCCTGTCCAACCAGTTTACATATGTACACACATCTCCTGTCCAACCATTTTGACATATGTAAACTCATCTCCTGTCCAACCATTTTGACATGTATAAACACATCTCCTGTCCAACCAGTTTGACATATGTAAACACATATCATGTCCAACCAGTTTGACATATGTAAACGAATCTCATGTCCAGTGTCCACCCTCTGTTTGACATATGCAAACACATCTCCTGTTTCCCCTGTTTGACATATATAGATGCATATTATGTCTCTCTTGATATATATATATATATATATATATATATATATATATATATATAGCATGTAAACAAATCCCCTGTACTCCTAATTAAAATGTGTAAACAATCTCCTGTCCCTTTGACTGACATGTGTAAAGACAACACCTGTCCACAAGAATGACCTGTGTTGATATCTCCTGTCCACAAGAATGACCTGTGTATTATTGTTGTTTCAGTTGTCATTCAGGTGTGTCCAACAAACAATTCTTGACTTGAAATCTAAACTTCGCCTGTTGTTGTGTCTACCCGAGAAAGATCTTGATCCCGTCTCTGCAGACATGGAAATCAACATCAACAACTACTTGATCAAATCTATTGAACGATATAACCTTGGTCCTATTGTTGAAGTAAGCTACAAGAATTGATAGTTTCATTCATGAAATAATTCATTATCAAACTTTTCTATCAGTTTTACATTCTGGAATTACAATGTTGAATTCAATTCAGCTATATAATTTGGATGACAGTTATAGATACAATTATGTAAGTTAGGCATGTCAAACTCAGAATCTTGCGAGGTTCACTTGAATGAGTTATGTCGCAAGACCGCAAATGACAAGTAAATTATGTTATTTAATTCAAAGAATTGCAGCCAATGTTAATACTTCTTCTTAATAGCATACAATATTCATACATTGTTTTATCAGATAGTAACAAATTGTAAAAACACTCTAAAAAGGAAAAAGAATTGTATGCAACAGCAGTACATAAATTGGGTCGCTAGAATATGGTGAACATAATAGAAATATGTATAGCGTCTAAATTAGGTCAAACTGAATAATTACACCATATGATGAACATAATAGAAATATGCATATCGTCTAAATTAGGTCAAACTGAATAATTACACCATATGATGAACATAATAGAAATATGCATATCGTCTAAATTAGGTCAAACTGAATAATTACACCATATGATGAACATAATAGAAATATGCATATCGTCTAAATTAGGTCAAACTGAATAATTACACCATATGATGAACATAATAGAAATATGCATATCGTCTAAATTAGGTCAAACTGAATAATTACACCATATGATGAACATAGAAATATGTTCTACCATCTAATTAGGTCAAACTAGTTTAGACTTCGTTACCCCCCCCCGTACACACACACTTTTTTATTGAACAAAGGATGAGAATTGTCAGAAAAAACATTTTGGCCAGATGGCCGAGCGTTGTAGAAAGCTCGACTATCGACCTGAAAGTCCCGGGTTCGATCCTCGGTGATAATTATCAAAGATTTTGGTGAAAGCCAGTTAAATGTCCCTCAAATCCATCCAACTTTAAATGGAGAAGTAAAGACAAGTTAATATGGCTACAGATAGATGATTCAGATGGCCGATAAGAGCTATGGGAATTTTACTTCTACAGGTTAAAAAAAAAAATTAGGCCACAAATTATTCATCATGATGTCTGGACCACACGGATGGACGAAAAAAAGCTGCATGCGGGCCCCCAGTTTGACATGCCAGCTCTATGGCACATGAACAAGGATCCCACATCTAAGATTGCCCCATATAGTTTGACATGCCTGCTCGCGGGCACATGAACAAGGATCCCACATCTAAGATTGCCCCATAGAGTTTGACATGCCTGCTCGCGGGCACATGAACAAGGATCCCACATCTAAGATTGCCCCATATAGTTTGACATGCCTGCTCGCGGGCACATGAACAAGGATCCCACATCTAAGATTGCCCCATAGAGTTTGACATGCCAGCTCTATGGCACATTAACAAGGATCCCACATCTAAGATTGCCCCATATAGTTTGACATGCCTGCTCGCGGGCACATGAACAAGGATCCCACATCTAAGATTGCCCCATAGAGTTTGACATGCCTGCTCGCGGGCACATGAACAAGGATCCCACATCTAAGAGTGCCCCATAGAGTTTGACATGCCTGCTCGCGGGCACATGAACAAAGATCCCACATCTAAGAGTGCCCCATAGAGTTTGACATGCCTGCTCGCGGGCACATGAACAAGGATCCCACATCTAAGAGTGCCCCATAGAGTTTCATTCTATGCGTGGTTGTCATAAGTCATTGGGTTTATACTGGGGCATTCAATGTTGTTAAGACTGTCTAATTGTAACCATAGATATAACCAATGACGTCAAAGTCATCAATTTGTGAATTATGTCTACAGGAAGTCAAGGAGAGTATTGCCAACACTCTGTACGAGTTTCCTGGACTCAAGAACTGCACACGACTCAAAGAGTTCACAGAAATGACCGTCAGAATAGCCTGGGGTCTCAGTGTACAGACCCCACCTTATCTGATTGTGTACGAATCGAGAAAATTTCAGGTTTGTTGACCATTTGAATGTTGTTAATTTATTAGAAATTGTGTTTCCTTACTGACATAAATTTGATTTCTCATTTATATTTTTATATTTTTAGTTTAATGTGAACGGAGCATACTGTTTTTTTTTTGGTGTTCTTTTTTTTTTGCATTCATTATGCAGATCATGCCCTCAACCAATGCCGAGGTTCTTAAACTTTAGCAATTTTTCAACCACTGGAAATAAAATTATTTTTCACGATTCACCAGTTTAGAAAGAAAAAAAATATTAAACAAAGAAAAATTAAAATTAATTGAATATTTTTTGATAGTGTAATTAATACAAATTTCTGCAAACCACTTAAAAGAAACTCGCTTCCCACACTCTGAGGATCACTTTAGATAAGCTTGCGTCTAAGGATTTTCGGTTTTTAAAAATCTGCGGCGAAAAACCGTTTTTTTTTTTAACGAATCTCGAAGTATTCGACAACCTGTTTTTGGATTAAAAAGCCGGTTTTAGCTAAGAACTCTTATAAAATGATAGATAGAAATTCCAAATCCATTACTGAGTTTGATAGTTCTTGTTGGGATTGTATTAACTGTTCTAAGAGACATACCATGATCTGTGGTGGAAGATCATTTGGGTCTTCTGGCCAGGAAATAAAACCTTTTATGTGACAGCGGTGTTACAATGATCAATGAAGATAATCCGAGACCAGTGCTGGCGGTGGTGACTGGTGTGGTCGTCACACAAAACCATTTCACTCGGTCTCAAGCTTACTGTTGCACCGTGCCATCATTTCTGGAAGAAGGGTTAGGCACACTACACTCTCCCCCTCTGTCAATTGTGGCAGGAAAAACCATGCCTGCCTTTCTGCCCGATCAGTAGTACACACACCCTGCTGGTCTGGGCAAGTGCTAAATTCCTTTTATTCTGATATGCCGGAAGATGTAGCGGGTACAATCATCCCGCCGCTCTGTACCGCCAAGTAAGCTGCTCTGCCAGGCACACAACACCCTGTCATAGTAGCAGTGAAGTAAAGAAATAAAATATGTCCTGGAGTCTGGGGCACTGTAAGTGTTCTGTAATTCATTTCGACCAAGTCTGGGGTAACCAGATGCGCTCTGTAAGCTACTTTATTTAGACTGTAATTTATTTAGACTGTAATTTATTTAGACTGTAATTTATTTAGACTGTAATTTATTTAGACTGTAATTTATTTAGACTGTAATTTATTTAGACTGTAATTTAGAAATTATAAGTATGAACGCCACAGTCCGAGATATTTTCTGACCTTCTAGGACGGGCAATGTAAAAACTGAGGATGTTTGGTCACCGTAAATTATTAGTAGAAATATATTTATGACATCATCCAATAATACGTTTCAATTGAAAGTGATTTATCACAGTAATCATAATGAGTAGTTTGATCGTTCATTATGTTGTATTTTACTTCAGTCATCTGTGATCAACTCAGCAACTTCCAAATTATTTGAGTCGAACCAAGATTAAAATATGTTTTACCTAAACTAACCCACGGATTAAGTCGCTCAAAATTATTTAAAAACTAAACTCATTTTTTTTTCTCGACGTAATTTTTTTTTAGTCGAGGGCTGAGAACATAATATACAAAAATAGGTTTAAAAAAAGACTAAATAAAATGTTATCCTACATGGTATACACGAACAATTCAAATATAATGTTTCGTCAACCTTGGAACGTAGCTGCTGTTCTACTTTTCGTGTACTGCATAGTGTCAAGAATTTCTACAGTTAACCAACATTCTTAAAGTGATGGGTCAGAGGTTATAGATATACACAAATGTTCCGTGTTATTCACATGTGTGTAGTGATGGGTCAGAGGTTATAGATATACACAAATATTCCATGTTATTCACATGTGTGTAGTGATAGGTCAGAGATTATAGATATACACAAATGTACCATGTTATTCAATTGTGTGTAGTGATGGGTCAGAGGTTATAGATATACACAAATGTTTCATGTTATTCAACTGTGTGTAGTGATGGGTCAGAGGTTATAGATATACACAAATGTTCCATTTTATTCAAATGTGTGTAGTGATGGGTCAGAGGTTATAGATATACATAGATGCAAGTTCTGAACCAGACGTTGGACAGTTATTGTAGTCCCCTGCCCCACCCCACTCCACGCTCTGTATTTATTAATCTGAAGATATGTTTGTATGTATGTTTGTATGTATGTTTGTATGTATATATGGTTGTATGTATGTATGTTTGTATGTATATATGGTTGTATGTATGTATATATGGTTGTATGTATATATGGTTGTATGTATGTATGTTTGTATGTATGTATATATGGTTGTATGTATGTATGTTTGTATGTTTGTATGTATGTTTGTATGTATGTTTGTATGGTTGTATGTATATATGGTTGTATGTATGTATGATTGTATGTATGTATATATGGTTGTATATATGTATGGTTGTATGTATGATTGTATGTATGTATGTATGTATGGTTGTAAGTGTATATGGTTGTATGTATGTATGGTTGTATGTTTGTGTGTATGTTTGTATGTTTGTATGTTTGTTTGTATGTATGTATGTATGTTTGTATGGTTGTATGGTTGTATGTATGTATGTATGTATGTATGTTTGTATGTATGTTTGTATGTTTGTATGTTTGTATGTTTGTATGTTTGTTTGTATGTTTGTATGTTTGTATGTATGTATATATGTTTGTATGCATGTATGTATATAATGTCCACGTTACACACAAAAACATTATTCTTATTTAGGACTAAAAATAAACCAGTTCCGTGTACAAGAGTCTATAGTTGGTGCGCATTTTTATACTTAGAAAATTGATTATTAATTAAACGAGGTTTTCAGAAACATTGTTCACTGTTTGCTTTGCATTCTAGGATTTATTAAAGAAAATAAAATATTGTTGCTTTTTTTTTTTTACTGAGTTTTATATTTGAAGTGTGATTTGATTTTAAATAACTGCTGATAACTATTTATTTACACAAACAGTATTACATGTGATGTGATTTAAAAAACAGATGATAACTATTTATTTACACAAACAGTATTACATGTGATGTGATTTAAAGAACAGATGATAACTATTTATTTACACAAATAGTATTACATGTGTTACAGAGTATAGTTGGTGCACATAATCACACTAAGAATCAATTATCGATCAACTAACTGTTTCACGAATCAAATGGTAACTGTCAAAGGCCAATATAAATCTGCCACAGTTACAATTAGGTGTAAACAAAGGACAAGAACAAACAATTCCACCCCCCTCTCAACAAACACTTCATACAATAGATGATTAGTAAACATGTTCACAAACACTCCACAGAAACTATTCAAAACTGTAGATTAAAAAAAAAAATTGATCTAATCGAAACGCCTTTTTGAATTCTTGTTTTCCACTCTCGATATAACGCAGACTAGAGACTTCTATTATTATATTAGACTTGCTGTACCCTGCAAAACTTTTGCATTGAGTTATATTTCCTTAGGTTTGATCAGTAGGCTAGGTTATTTTTGGTTTCGGAAAGATCCGATTTTTTCATGATTTTTATTACAATTTAAAGATGCTATATGTTGTAGAAATAAAAAAGAAATATTTTAATGGAATTATTTCACATTTGAGCCTTTGGGATTCATATTTTAAAAGCACAGAAACTATTCAAAACTGTAGATTTAAAAAAAAAACATTTATCAATCGAGACGCTTGCAAGACGCCATTTTGAATTCTTGATTTCTACTTTCGATATAACGCAGACATGAGACCGCTATTATTTATATAGATTGTTATGAGTTTAACAAATACATTTATAAAAATTTTTCCCGAATAAGGTTTATGTGTTGATTGAATAAGTTATATGTGTTGACTGAATAAGTTATATGTATTTACGGATAAAATATAATTTGTAAATATTGAAATAATTTTTTTTCATCTATGTATTAGGTAGTTAACGTGAATTATCTACTATGTCTTGACCTTATGGTGTCGGGTATAAGCATCAGAACTGTTTTAAGTGTCAAGGGACATTCTGACTTCCTGCTAGTATCTTTTTAAATCTCTTGGATGAAGTCCCTCTAGTAATGTTTTCATCCAATATCGCTCGTCTGTTTGTGTTCCATAGCCGGAGTTTCATTGGCCATGCCGTAGTCTATGTTTCTCTACAAGACGACTGAAATATGATATAAACTGAAATATGATATAATATAAAGCGATATATGATATAAGATAAACTGAAATATGACTTAGATAAAATGAAATATATAATATACAATAAATTGAAATAGAATATAAGATAAAATGATACCCGATAAATGAACGCCCCGCCAAATGAATTTTGTCCACCACGTAGTCCACATTTACTTGTAGTGGCTGAATTAGACCAGATTGTCTCATAATGACCACATCATATTATGTGTACTTCCTCCCATCAGTGTCAATTTGTTTCTGTTTGTTTTCTTTGTGCGCTTGAAAAAAAAGATTTATTAACTTAAAGGACATTGGATATAGTATAGTAACATAATGTCCCATCACTGGTTATAGTATAGTAACATAATGTCCCATCACTTGTTGTAGTGTAATATTATAGTTCAATGAAGTGTTACGAGATACAATCACTTCCTACTTTCAAAATATTTAGTCGAACAGACATACCAACTGTCAGACAGAGTTATAAACAATTAAGTTTGTTTTCTTCACAAATGAATACATCAGTTGACGGTTGTGTGTCTATGATGTTATCTTTCTCTATACGCCCAAGTTGTCATTCGCCCCACCGCCTCTTCCAATAATTACTCACACACACACACAAACACACACACACACACACTAATAACTTATGCATATCCTGCTGTCAAAATATTTTAAATAAACACAAACATGTATTGAATGTTTTTATAAAGTATTATAAATGGTTGTAAATATTTATTAGTAGAATGTCGGACGGTAATCTTTGTTAGTAAATATTTTTATCCCCTTATGTATGACTGTGTATTCCAATTCTCTCTGTATGTTGTAGGGAGGGAGCAAAAATTTTCCGGGGGGGGGCAAATAACAACTTTATGACATTTTTTTTAAATGCCCCCCTTGCGCGCCCCCCCCCCCCATGAATACGCCCATGGTAGAGATATGCTTATATTGTAGTTTTTTGTAGGAAGTTTCTTTAACTCAATCTACTTATTAGAAAAATTACTTCATTTCATTTTAAAATTTAGACCCAATACATAGCAAACAAATTTTTCAAAGAAAGCTCATGAGTTTAGAACCGCTGATAAAGTCGAATGCCGTAGAATTTCTTTTTGAAATGAAACACAACCTTTAATGTTTCTTCCATAAGTTAAATTTGTCTACACAGTCAAACATAATGACATGTATCATATGACTGAACTGTCATTTCTGCTTGACTGACAACAAAACAATAGTCTGTAACTGAGTCTCTTGCCAATGTATTAATCCAACTAGATGTGGTATTATAATATCTATGTTTGGACAATGTATTAATCCAACTAGATGTGGTATCGTAATATCTATGTTTGGTCAATGTATTAATCCAACTAGATGTGGTATTATAATATCTATGTTTGGACAATGTATTCGTCCAACTAGATGTGTTATAACAATGTTTGTATATACAATGTATTTGTCCAACTAGATGTGGTATTATAATATCTATGTTTGGACAATGTATTAATCCAACTAGATGTGGTATTATAATATCTATGTTTGGACAATGTATTAATCCAACTAGATGTGGTATTATAATATCTATGTTTGGACAATGTATTAATCCAACTAGATGTGGTATTATAATATCTATGTTTGGACAATGTATTCGTCCAACTAGATGTGTTGTAACAATGTTTGTATATACAATGTATTTGTCCAACTAGATGTGTTATAACAATGTTTGTATATACAATGTTTTTGTCCAACTAGATGTGATATAACAATGTTTGTATATACAATGTATTTGTCCAACTAGATGTGATATAACAATGTTTGTAAATACAATGTATTTGTCCAACTAGATGTGGTTTAACAATGTTTGTATATACAATGTATTTGTCCAACTAGATGTGATATAACAATGTTTGTATATACAATGTATTTGTCCAACTAGATGTGGTTTAACAATGTTTGTATATACAATTTATTTGTCCAACTAGATGTGGTTTAACAATGTTTGTATATACAATTTATTTGTCCAACTAGATGTGGTTTAACAATGTCTAACTGAGTCACTAGTCAATGTCACTAGTCAATATTCTTGCGGTTCTCATACTGTATACTAAAGGGTGCGGAAGTATGTCCTTGGGTACCCCCCCCCCCTCACATGTAAGTTTGCGAATAAATGAACTAATTGTCATAATGGGATGTGCTCAACTTTCTATTGCGATACTTGGTCACGTGGTATGTGATGAGTGACACAGCAATCTGGTTGTTTTAAACGAAATTATTTGTCGCTGCATACTCCTGAATAACCTTCTGTATCATTTGGCGTACGCGTGCTGCTGGTTGGGAATTGCTGTATTTGTTTTTCTAGATGAGTTTTATTAATGGTGTTTCTATGAAACTATTCTTTCTAGGGACACTCGTAAAACTGTGCATTGAATTAGAAAATATAAAATTTACAATCTCCAAAGGCGCTGTGTGTCCAAATGTGGGCTGACTCCATAAGACAGTTTATTTAAGTTCAGACACATCCATCTACTGGCATACATTTCTTGTCAATTTATTCAAAATAGCTGGCCATGTCCATGTCCACCCAACATGTCTCGTCCACTCACAGACGTGAGGTACCGGCAACACGGGCTATTCCCTAGGGTGCACCTGGTTAATTGTTTGTATAATTAAATGGAAATAAAAGCTCAACTTACACCTGGAAGTAAAAGCTCAACTTACACCTGGAAATTCAAGTTCTGTGGCACTATTTCTTTCTATCCATACATCATTGTGTACTGTATCATATATACTTTATTACTTTGACCTAATCTACTGCTGTAACATTAAGTATTCAAACATTTGCGTTGACTGTACATTAAATATTGATATCATTGTCTATTCAACAGTCCCACCAGCACACCAGGTTCCACACATCTATCAGTGATCTGGATGACATCAAAAGTTTTCTTTGGCCATCTCTCATAGATGGACAGAGCGGTGAATGTGTATCTAAAGGTGTGGTCATCACTTGACGAAACATCGTTGACCTATTGAATCGTGTACATAACTACATCACCATATCGTTCAACAACTACATATCTATACATATTCACTATTCTAAACGGATCATCACAGACATTTATAGTAGTCTTTTATCGAACTGAGATGCAAAAAAGAAGACGTTCATATTTAAACAGGAAACAGTATTCTTACAGCAGACAGACTTGAGATGTAATATATTTGTTTAGATACATATTAACAAATCTAAAAGTTGACATTTTTTTTTTCGGAACTTTGAATTGAAACATAGAATTTATTAATCGTTGTACCAGTCACCAAGAGATGGGCTGCAGCCAGCAAATAGCTCATGGTGGATGTGGGTGAGTGGGGTGGCATCAAGTCTAGAGAGATTAAATATTGATTTTCTAAATATAATATGAAAAATAAACGTTCTTAGTTTATTTATTTTAATTTTATAAAAATTGAGCAATGAGTGGAGCATAAAATGTTGAAATATGTACATTACCTCAGATACGTATGATGAATATGTATCTCAATGTATTAATACAATATACTTTAGTTAGAAGAAGATACACGGAATATAAACACATTCAGGAGTGAAGTATATGGCGGCGGCTCTGCATGTCACTTATGTCCTTTTATGGGCAATTCATATTTTTTTATTCGAAGAGCATTTGTTTGGACTTGATGTGTTATCATTATGTAATAAAATGTACAATGTGTTATCATTATGTAATAAAATGTACAATGTGTTATCATTATGTAATAAAATGTACAATGTGTTATCATTATGTAATAAAATGTACAAAATATAGTTGAAGAATTTTGTTCATTTTTGACAGTACCTGTTATAATTGGCCAATATGTTTATGTCGACAACAAGAGGCTACAGCCTTCAATGAATAGTTTTATTTATCCATTATTAAATTATTAAGAATTATAGCTACATACACAAAGACATAGACGGTTTCTTGTGATTGTGTGTGTGTATGTATAAACAGAAAGTCATTAATTTACCGTTGTTCTATGAAATGTAATGTGATTGTTTCACTGTTCTATGAAATGTAATGTGATTGTTTCACTGTTCTATGAAAAGTAATGTGATTGTTTCACTGAAATAATTTTCGTTCATTGACTAAAGAAACAAAAGTTGTTGGTTATAAACTGAAATGGTTTTGGTATGGTCACGTTATTGTAAAAATGTTTTCGTTCATTCGATGGTTGATGTCACTATCACGCATGTGAGTCCAGTATTAACTGATAATGAAATCTGGTCTGACAAAAACAAACTTTCACCATTATAATAGTCTGGACATTGGTTGATTGATCTAAGTATTCTAACCGTGATTAATGGACAATTATATACGACTGAAATATTTTTCTGATGATAATTTTACTTTAGCAATAAAAAAACCACTCTGCTCGTCAGTCACACAACACAGGGAGTAGATGAAGGTATTTAAAGACGAAACAGTCAAAGTGTTCTGGTGATAATAGTGACATATCGATATCTGATTGAAAGAGTCTAGTGAGGGTTAGGGAAACAGACCGTCTAGAGTGGAGGGGGGGGGTTGCGAAATTCATGCATGACAACAAAGACACGTCCAGCTAGTGTAAGCGTTGATAAGTGACGTCATTATAGGTATCAAGGTCACTGAATAGTGACGTCATTGAAAGACGCAGGAGACTCTCTCGCTCTCTCTCTTTCTCTCTCTCTCTCTCTTACAACTAGTTAAGTAAACTGAATTCCATCCATACATCTCAGAGGTGAAGTCAATGTTAATGTTTTCAGTGTTACAGTGTTCCTCACATTGGTGCATGGTCAGTGTCTGTATGTTGGTCATGTTATAATGTTGATATATTGACCTGTACCCATGTATCTAAATATAATGTTGATATATTGAGCTGTACCCATGTATCTAAATATAATGTTGATATATTGACCTGTACCCATGTATCTAAATATAATGTTGATATATTGACATATACTAGAAATATTGTAAGAAATCATCATGTGTCTAGATATGATGTTGACGTTGTAATAGTGGAACGCTATAAATGAAGTGCAGTGAAGGTTTGATCCGTAAATTGTAGAGTTGTTTTATATGAAAATGAAATATTTTATAGCAAGGGCGGGGCGGGGTGGGGTGCGGTGGGATTTAGGCTCTAGCAAGTCTCAGGCCAGTGTCGAATAGGACCAGGCGTCAGACCGTGTTTTAGTTTATTTTGAGTCAGCTGACTAATACACGGGAAACTGAGATGATACGCTCTTCCTAATAATTTAAACCGCTTTTTTTAACTTAATATTTAATAGGTTATATTCTACTACGTAAAATAGTCAAAATTAGGTTATATATTACTACGTGAAATAGCCAAAATTAACCGTAAAGAAAATTTAAAGAAAAGAAATAATACATAATTACGAAATCAAAAAGTTGTATTGGCTAAAAATATATGTACTATGTATTGTGGCTAGTGATACATGCACCACGTATTGTGGCCAGTGATATATGTACAAGGTACTGTGGTTAGAAATATATGTACTATGTTTTGTGGCTAGTGGTATATATACTACGTTTTGCAATTAATTATGTTGTATATGCCTAGGTGAAACAACACCGAATTTAATTTTTTTTTTAAAATACAAATACAATGTTCTACAAAGTACCATGTCTCCCGTGGTGCCTCCATGGCCATTGCACTAATGTCTATGGCGGGGATGAAAGAAGTGCACCATAAAAACCGTCCCATTTGTGGTGTATAGGATCTAAGAGATTTCATCTCATCTTTACAGGGACTTCACACACAAAGTACCATGATATGAAGGCATACACAAATGAATCTTTTTTTGTTAATCGTAACTGTTGGCATGTTTATCCTGACAAATCAATTGTGTACTAAGTCAGTACAGTAACTGTTGGCATGTTTATCCTGACAAATCAATTGTGTACTAAGTCAGTACAGTAACTGTTGGCATGTTTATCCTGACAAAACAATTTTGTACTAAGTCAGTAGAGTAAGACCCCTCTTAATGCTGGGCATACGTTCCATCAAGGTAGAGCGTAATAAGAAACAGCGTTAAACGAGGTTATCTCATCATGTAAATAAAGATGTTTGGGAAAGATGGGTCAGGTATTTTATTATTAAATTTATTAATTATGTTTATTTTAACAATAAAACAAAAATTTATATCTTACAAATAGAGAAACATAAAAAACAAATATACATTAGGGTGGAGCGAAAAAAATTTTTTAATCAAAATCTAATAGTGAAAAAATGTTGCATAATGAATATAAAGATCCAACTGTAAAATATTTACAATATCCATTGATGTTTACTGGTGCCCCAACCCAGTTGAAAATTTCGCTTATTCAACCATTTAATTATAATCCTAGCGAAACAACAGTCAACCTCTAACAACAGTCAACATCTAACATCAACATCTAACAACAGTCAACATCTAACAACAGTCAACATCTAACATCAACATCTAACAAAAGTCAACGTCTAACAACAGTCAACATCTAACATCAACATCTAACAACAGTCAACATCTAACAACAGTCAACGTCTAACAACAGTCAACATCTAACATCAACATCTAATAACAGTCAACGTCTAACAACAGTCAACATCTAACAACAGTCAACATCTAACATCAACATCTAACAACAGTCAACATCTAACAACAGTCAACATCTAACATCAACATCTAACAACAGTCAACGTCTAACAACAGTCAACATCTAACATCAACATCTAACAACAGTCAACATCTAACAACAGTCAACATCTAACGACAGTCAACAACTAACATCAACATCTAACAACAGTCAACGTCTAACAACAGTCAACATCTAACATCAACATCTAACAACAGTCAACGTCTAACAACAGTCAACATCTAACATCAACATCTAACAACAGTCAACGTCTAACAACAGTCAACATCTAACATCAACATCTAACAACAGTCAACATCTAACAACAGTCAACATCTAACAACAGCCATCATCTAACAACAGTCAACATCTAACAACAGTCAACATCTAACAATAGTCAACAACATCTAATAACAGTCAACATCTAACAACAGTCAACATCTAACAACAGTCAACATCTAACAACAGTCAACATCTAACAACAGCAAACATCTAACAACAGTCAACATCTAACAACAGCAAACATCTAATAACAGTCAACATCTAACATCAACATCTAACAACAGTCAACATCTAACAACAGCAAACATCTAACAACAGTCAACATCTAATAACAGTCAACATCTAACAACAGTCAACATCTAACAACAGTCAATTTCTAACAACAGTCAACATCTAACAACAGTCAACATCTAACAACAGTCAACATATTACAACAGTCCACATCTAAAAACAGTCCACATCTAACAACAGTCAACATCTAACAACAGTCAACATCTAAAAACAGTCAACATCTAACAACAGTCAACATCTAACAACAGTCAACATCTAACAACAGTCAACATCTAACAACAGTCAACATCTAATAACAGTCAACATCTAACAACAGCAAACATCTAACAACAGTCAACATCTAACAACAGTCAACATCTAACAACAGCAAACATCTAACAACAGTCAACATCTAACAACAGCAAACATCTAATAACAGTCAACATCTAACAACAGCAAACATCTAACAACAGTCAAATAATATCCATTGATGTTTACTGGTGCCCCAACCCAGTTGAAAATTTCGCTTATTCAACCATTTAATTATAATCCTAGCGAAACAACAGTCAACATCTAACAACAGTCAACATCTAACAACAGTCAACATCTAACATCAACATCTAACAACAGTCAACGTCTAACAACAGTCAACATCTAACATCAACATCTAACAACAGTCAACATCTAACAACAGTCAACGTCTAACAACAGTCAACATCTAACATCAACATCTAATAAGAGTCAACGTCTAACAACAGTCAACATCTAACAACAGTCAACATCTAACATCAACATCTAACAACAGTCAACATCTAACATCAGTCAACATCTAACATCAACATCTAACAAAAGTCAACGTCTAACAACAGTCAA
This sequence comes from Bulinus truncatus, assembly GCA_021962125.1. NCBI lineage: Eukaryota > Metazoa > Mollusca > Gastropoda > Planorbidae > Bulinus > Bulinus truncatus. The sequence continues at coordinate 9,221,351 of JAGDYQ010000007.1, forward strand.
CATCTAACATCAACATCTAACAACAGTCAACATCTAACAACAGTCAACATCTAACATCAACATCTAATAACAGTCAACGTCTAACAACAGTCAACATCTAACAACAGTCAACATCTAACATCAAAATCTAACAACAGTCAACATCTAACAACAGTCAACATCTAGCATCAACATCTAACAACAGTCAACATCTAACAACAGTCAACATCAAACATCAACATCTAACAACAGTCAACATCTAACAACAGTCAATCTCTAACGACAGTCAACAACTAACATCAACATCTAACAACAGTCAACGTCTAACAACAGTCAACATCTATCATCAACATCTAACAACAGTCAACGTCTAACAACAGTCAACATCTAACATGAACATCTAACAACAGGCAACATCTAACAACAGTCAACATCTAATAACAGTCAACATCTAACAACAGTCAACATCTAAAAACAGTCAACATCTAACAACAGCCATCATCTAACAACAGTCAACATCTAACAACAGTCAACATCTAACAACAGTCAACATCTAACATCAACATCTAACAACAGTCAACATCTAACAACAGTCAACATCTAACAACATTCAATTTCTAACAACAGTCAACATCTAACAACAGTCAACATCTAACAACAGTCAACATCTTACAACAGTCCACATCTAAAAACAGTCCACATCTAACAACAGTCAACATCTAACAACAGTCAACATCTAAAAACAGTCAACATCTAACAACAGTCAACATCTAACAACAGTCAACATCTAACAACAGTCAACATCTAACAACAGTCAACATCTAATAACAGTCAACATTTAACAACAGCAAACATCTAACAACAGTCAACATCTAACAACAGTCAACATCTAACAACAGCAAACATCTAACAACAGTCAACATCTAACAACAGCAAACATCTAATAACAGTCAACATCTAACAACAGCAAACATCTAACAACAGTCAAATAATATCCATTGATGTTTACTGGTGCCCCAACCCAGTTGAAAATTTCGCTTATTCAACCATTTAATTATAATCCTAGCGAAACAACAGTCAACATCTAACAACAGTCAACATCTAACAACAGTCAACATCTAACATCAACATCTAACAACAGTCAACGTCTAAATACAGTCAACATCTAACATCAACATCTAACAACAGTCAACATCTAACAACAGTCAACGTCTAACAACAGTCAACATCTAACATCAACATCTAATAAGAGTCAACGTCTAACAACAGTCAACATCTAACAACAGTCAACATCTAACATCAACATCTAACAACAGTCAACATCTAACATCAGTCAACATCTAACATCAACATCTAACAAAAGTCAACGTCTAACAACAGTCAACATCTAACATCAACATCTAACAACAGTCAACATCTAACAACAGTCGACGTCTAACAACAGTCAACATCTAACATCAACATCTAATAACAGTCAACGTCTAACAACAGTCAACATCTAACAACAGTCAACATCTAACATCAAAATCTAACAACAGTCAACATCTAACAACAGTCAACATCTAGCATCAACATCTAACAACAGTCAACATCTAACAACAGTCAACATCAAACATCAACATCTAACAACAGTCAACATCTAACAACAGTCAACCTCTAACGACAGTCAACAACTAGCATCAACATCTAACAACAGTCAACGTCTAACAACAGTCAACATCTATCATCAACATCTAACAACAGTCAACGTCTAACAACAGTCAACATCTAACATCAACATCTAACAATAGGCAACATCTAACAACAGTCAACATCTAATAACAGTCAACATCTAACAACAGTCAACATCTAAAAACAGTCAACATCTAACAACAGCCATCATTTAACAACAGTCAACATCTAACAACAGTCAACATCTAACAACAGTCAACATCTAACATCAACATCTAACAACAGTCAACATCTAACAACAGTCAACATCTAACAACATTCAATTTCTAACAACAGTCAACATCTAACAACAGTCAACATCTAACAACAGTCAACATCTTACAACAGTCCACATCTAAAAACAGTCCACATCTAACAACAGTCAACATCTAACAACAGTCAACATCTAAAAACAGTCAACATCTAACAACAGTCAACATCTAACAACAGTCAACATCTAACAACAGTCAACATCTAACAACAGTCAACATCTAACAACAGTCAACATCTAACAACAGCAAACATCTAACAACAGTCAACATCTAACAACAGTCCACATCTAAAAACAGTCCACATCTAACAACAGTCAACATCTAACAACAGTCAACATCTAAAAACAGTCAACATCTAACAACAGTCAACATCTAACAACAGTCAACATCTAATAACAGTCAACATTTAACAACAGCAAACATCTAACAACAGTCAACATCTAACAACAGTCAACATCTAACAACAGCAAACATCTAACAACAGTCAACATCTAACAACAGCAAACATCTAATAACAGTCAACATCTAACAACAGCAAACATCTAACAACAGTCAAATAATATCCATTGATGTTTACTGGTGCCCCAACCCAGTTGAAAATTTCGCTTATTCAACCATTTAATTATAATCCTAGCGAAACAACAGTCAACATCTAACAACAGTCAACATCTAACATCAACATCTAACAACAGTCAACATCTAACAACAGTCAACATCTAACATCAACATCTAACAACAGTCAACGTCTAACAACAGTCAACATCTAACATCAACATCTAATAACAGTCAACGTCTAACAACAGTCAACATCTAACAACAGTCAACATCTAACATCAACATCTAACAACAGTCAACATCTAACAACAGTCAACATCTAACAACATCTAACATCAACATCTAACAACAGTCAACGTCTAACAACAGTCAACATCTAACATCAACATCTAACAACAGTCAACGTCTAACAACAGTCAACATCTAACAACAGTCAACATCTAACATCAACATCTAACAACAGTCAACATCTAACAACAGTCAACATCTAACATCAACATCTAACAACAGTCAACATCTAACAACAGTCAACGTCTAACAACAGTCAACGTCTAACAACAGTCAACATCTAACAACAGTCAACATCTAACAACAGTCAACATCTTACAACAGTCCACATCTAATAACAGTCCACATCTAACAACAGTCAACATCTAACAACAGTCAACATCTAATAACAGTCAACATCTAACAACAGTCAACATCTAACAACAGTCAACATCTAACAACAGTCAACATCTAACAACAGTCAACATCTAATAACAGTCAACATCTAACAACAGCAAACATCTAACAACAGTCAACATCTAACAACAGTCAACATCTAACAACAGCAAACATCTAACAACAGTCAATATCTAACAACAGCAAACATCTAATAACAGTCAACATCTAACATAAGCAAACATCTACCAACAGTCAACATCTAACAACAGCAAACATCTAACAACAGTCAAATAATATCCATTGATGTTTACTGGTGCCCCAACCCAGTTGAAAATTTCGCTTATTCAACCATTTAATTATAATCCAAGCGAAACAACAGTCAACATCTAACAACAGTCAACATCTAACATTAACATCTAACAACAGTCAACATCTAACAACAGTCAACATCTAACATCAACATCTAACAACAGTCATCGTCTAACAACAGTCAACATCTAACATCAACATCTTACAACAGTCAACATCTAACAACAGTCAACGTCTAACAACAGTCAACATCTAACATCAACATCTAATAACAGTCAACGTCTAACAACAGTCAACATCTAACAACAGTCAACATCTAACATCAACATCTAACAACAGTCAACATCTAACCACAGTCAACATCTAGCATTAACATCTAACAACAGTCAACGTCTAACAACAGTCAACATCTAACATCAACATCTAACAACAGTCAACATCTAACAACAGTCAACGTCTAACAACAGTCAAAATCTAACATCAACATCTAATAACAGTCAACGTCTAACAACAGTCAACATCTAACAACAGTCAACATCTAACATCAACATCTAACAACAGTCAACATCTAACAACAGTCAACATCTAACATCAACATCTAACAAAAGTCAACGTCTAACAACAGTCAACATCTAACATCAACATCTAACAACAGTCAACATCTAACAACAGTCAACGTCTAACAACAGTCAACATCTAACATCAACATCTAATAACAGTCAACGTCTAACAACAGTCAACTTCTAACAACAGTCAACAGCTAACATCAACATCTAACAACAGTCAACATCTAACAACAGTCAAGATCTAGCATTAACATCTAACAACAGTCAACGTCTAACAACAGTCAACATCAAACATCAACATCTAACAACAGTCATCATCTAACAACAGTCAACCTCTAACGACAGTCAACAACTAACATCAACATCTAACAACAGTCAACGTCTAACAACAGTCAACATCTAACATCAACATCTAACATCAACCTCTAACAACAGGCAACATCTAACAACAGTCAACATCTAATAACAGTCAACATCTAACAACAGTCAACATCTAAAAACTGTCAACATCTAACAACAGCCATCATCTAACAACAGTCAACATCTAACAACAGTCAACATCTAACAACAGTCAACATCTAACATCAACATCTAACAACAGTCAACATCTAACAACAGTCAACATCTAACATCAACATCTAACAACAGTCAACGTCTAACAACAGTCAACATCTAACATCAACATCTAATAACAGTCAACGTCTAACAACAGTCAACATCTAACAACAGTCAACATCTAACATCAACATCTAACAACAGTCAACATCTAACAACAGTCAACGTCTAACAACAGTCAACATCTAACATCAACATCTAACAACAGTCAACGTCTAACAACAGTCAACATCTAACAACAGTCAACATCTAACATCAACATCTAACAACAGTCAACATCTAACAACAGTCAACATCTAACATCAACATCTAACAACAGTCAACGTCTAACAACAGTCAACATCTAACATCAACATCTAACAACAGTCAACATCTAACAACAGTCAACGTCTAACAACAGTCAACATCTAACATCAACATCTAATAACAGTCAACGTCTAACAACAGTCAACATCTAACAACAGTCAACATCTAACATCAACATCTAACAACAGTCAACATCTAACAACAGTCAACATCTAGCATTAACATCTAACAACAGTCAACGTCTAACAACAGTCAACATCAAACATCAACATCTAACAACAGTCAACATCTAACAACAGTCAACCTCTAACGACAGTCAACAACTAACATCAACATCTAACAACAGTCAACGTCTAACAACAGTCAACATCTAACATCAACATCTAACAACAGTCAACGTCTAACAACAGTCAACATCTAACATCAACATCTAACAACAGTCAACATCTAACAACAGTCAACATCTAATAACAGTCAACATCTAACAACAGTCAACATCTAACAACAGTCAACATCTAACAACAGTCAACATCTAACAACAGTCAACATCTAACAACAGTCAACATCTAACATCAACATCTAACAACAGTCAACATCTAACAACAGTCAACATCTAACAACAGTCAACATCTAACAACAGTCAACATCTAACAACAGTCAACATCTAACAACAGTCAACATCTAATAACAGTCAACATCTAACAACAGTCAACATCTAACAACAGTCAACATCTAACAACAGTCAACATCTAACAACAGTCAACATCTAACAACAGTCAACATCTAACAACAGTCAACAACATCTAATAACAGTCAACATCTAACAACAGTCAACATCTAACAACAGTCAACATCTAATAACAGTCAACATCTAACAACAGTCAACATCTAACAACAGTCAACATCTAATAACAGTCAACATCTAACAACAGTCAACATCTAACAACAGTCAACATCTAACAACAGTCAACATCTAACAACAGTCAACATCTAACAACAGCAAACATCTAATAACAGTCAACATCTAACAACAGCAAACATCTAACAACAGTCAAATAATATCCATTGATGTTTACTGGTGCCCCAACCCAGTTGAAAATTTCGCTTATTCAACCATTTAATTATAATCCTAGCGAAACAACAGTCAACATCTAACAACAGTCAACATCTAACATCAACATCTAACAACAGTCAACATCTAACAACAGTCAACATCTAACATCAACATCTAACAACAGTCAACGTCTAACAACAGTCAACATCTAACATCAACATCTAACAACAGTCAACATCTAACAACAGTCAACGTCTAACAACAGTCAACATCTAACATCAACATCTAATAACAGTCAACGTCTAACAACAGTCAACATCTAACAACAGTCAACATCTAACAACAGTCAACATCTAACAACAGCAAACATCTAATAACAGTCAACATCTAACAACAGACAACGTCCCAGGAAATATCATACTTTCATTTTTTTTTAAATCTTTGTAAACAATGAAGCAGCCAAATGAGTGATAATAAAGGTACTTTTGAAATTGTAAGAATATTTATTATGGAAAACCCGGCTGTAACTACGGGAAATATCCAGTAGTTATCAATCAATTTAAAAGATTCTTTTAAAAGAAAGAATTGATTACAGTAATTATGTTTTAATTATTAAATGATATCCTAAATAATATATTTATTATTTAATTCACAATTCTACTGACCTCTAAGGAGCTTACAATTAACAATTTTTAACAAAAATTCCCTATTCACAGCTTAAGGAACCCATAACTCTTAGTTCCATCACTAAAACTACATCTTCGCAACGCTGAGTGTCCAGTATTTGGTTCATCCAAGGATTTACCATGCACTGTTCTCCCAACCTATGAAGATATTATGAAAATGAAATACTACTTACTAAAGAAACATTATTTGAAATGTGCGACAGAAAGAGAACCTACTGTTGCGGAATTGTCATCTATTGTTGATGCCGCCATAGAATCTATCTGGGGAAAAGCTTCCATACCGACCGTCAGCCACATGCGAGTATTAAAGGTGATAAGTACTTACCATGATTCTTACAGAAGGTTGTTGAAACCATTTAAAGGACGGCAGAATGACAACAGCTATAGAAACAAACTGAAAAACTTTGCAGTAAAAACACTTTGTTTGATACTGCCGCTTGCAAATGTAAATCTAAGCTGTGTCCTTGCCAATTCCCACTGCAGTATAAAGTTCCATTGGAATAAAAAGACTTCCTTTAAGACCAAAGAACCTTGAGAATAAAGTACATCAGTAAAGTAAATGTAAAAACATCAAGGGAGATGGAAAAAAGCATTTCAAGGATAAAAGCCATAGATGCCAGACATATGCGCTATGAAAGTGAACAATCGGCTGCATGTAGTTCAAAGGAACAATTGGAGTCAGATGTTTCTCCGACAATATCCGATTCTACGGTGGAAAATGTAGAAGATGATTATACCCACTCTAACACTATCCCAGTGCAATCAACTTTAATCACACAAAAAAAAAGAAACAAATGCATTTAACGCTGCCAAATGTTGCACAGACGTGCGACAGATACGGCATTTAAGACAGAGAAGGTGCCGCAATAGCTATGTAGCTCCCAACTTACTTTGTTGCCCGTAATGACACATGCATAGAGAGCATGATCACCCCTACCCCCCGACCTTTATAAAGTTAAGTTACAATAAGTTAATATACATTAGATGAGAGAAAGATGTATTAGAGTATAGCGCTGACAGGTTTAGAATAGACATAGGTAGATCTAAGTAGTTTGTTATAGTAGAAGTAGTTATGAGAGCTTTAAATAAGCAGAGTTGTATTATAGTTGTATTAAAGTATTTGTTATATTGTGTACTGCAGTGATTTATGTTATATATATATATAAATATATATATATATATATTAGTTCTATAGATTCTGACGTCACATAGCGGAATAAGTTATATCAATAATAAGATAAAAGAAGACAAAGAAATGAGTACTAATGAGTAATATGTTAATATGTCACATGAGTACTCAAAGATAAAACATTAATAAATTGTCATAAATTTTTATGAAAGTAAATTTTTCTTATAGATTAAAAAAAAATGTTTCATAATTTTTATTTAAATTACATGAAATCTAAAAATAAAGTGATATAAAATGAAATAGTTAAGAAACCATTGAAAAAAAAACAAGCAATTTAAGTCTTTTCCGTTTCGACAAAGGACATTTTAGAGCATTTTCGTGTACGCAGATAGGGCGGTCCTTTGTTAATATAGCTTATATAGTAAAAACGGTACTTAATACGCCCCCTTTTTCGGCCCTCAGAGGTCAGATCGCAAAATGGACCAAAGAGTTTTCTTGGCAGGCCAAGACCTACAAAATGATATATACATCATGGGTCTAGGACTTATGGTTGTTGAGATCTAGGGTGATGACGGACAGACAGACAGACAGACAGACAAAACAAAATTTTCACACTTTTTGCATTACATTCATGATGTTTTTGCAAGCAAATATTACGCAAAAAATTCATTTAAAAGTATTCACTTAGAAACATATCAGAATACATTTGTCAAGTAAAAAAAAATGAAATTCACAATAAGAAAACCCAGTCCATCAAAGATGTCAGTTCAAACATTCAAAATTACTATGGTCCACGATAGTGTAGAAATCATGCAATTTCATGCAGATTTTTCACCAAGAAGGCGTTAAGACACAAACATGAAATTTTCACCATAGCTAGTACTTGCCAAGGTTAACAAGTGTGCAAAATATGAAAAGTATGAATTACTGTCCACATGGTCATCTCGGGGTCGCAATGCGTGCAAAAATGGACGACCATGATTCTTAAAGGGGCCCACCATGAGTACACTATTATTGATTAACAGGAATTCTCTATTAAAATAACAAACACATATATGGTACTTACTAATTGTTTAACAAACATCATTTCATGTCTTATAGGTTCTTGGCTATACCGAGTCAAATATTGATGAAACTGTCTGAAGTGCAATGTTTGGAATTTTTTAGGGCATTCTGTGTGCAAGCTACACTTGAGATAAATGCATCATTCAACTCAAAAAAAAACAATGAGTAAATACTGAAAATTTCAGCCTGATACCTCTTTTAGTTTTTGAAACATTCACGTTCAAATATCGCAAAAATGTAAATGTCACGCGAACTCGCGACTACCCTTAAAACTTTAAAAATCATATCTCAGAACGTTTTTGACAAAAAGGCCTGCAATTTTCAGGAATCACTCAGCCCTGAAAATTTCAGGAAGATCTGAGAGGGTCGGGTGAACAATTGTCAAAAAACTGGTTGAGTTGACATGGAATTACCCTACAACAAGTTTAGAAGATGTTGACTTTGCTACAGAACAAAACACAAGTATAATAGATCGAAACAATCTGAGAAGAGAAAAAAAAATTAATTGAACATACCAAAACACTGGATAACCTTCAGGGATTATTTTTTGATAGACGAAAAGACAAAACGATTGTAACAGAGCATATCTTCTGGAAATCTGTCAAACTGTAATTAGAGGCAACTGTTCCCATGATCTTGCCGCGATCCTGGCTAATTGTCTCATGCACGCTGGTTAACAATGGCAAACAGAATACTTCGTTTGTATATTGCAACAATGTCTCCTTCATTTGAGCTACAAGAACTTTCAACTTATGTTGTAAGGGTTTATGGTCCTGTTTGGTTAGACATTAAAACAAAAGCGTCGTCAAATATGGTGACAGGCACTTGTGGAAGACCATCTTCTTTTCACGTTATTTGTCTCCTGCCTTAAGAAAAGTCGTCGATCAACGCAACGCAACGGTTACTTTGCTCACCATGAAACTTTGCTGATATCAATGATAACTGATGATCATCCAAACATTATAGAACTTGGACTTAGAAGAGTGATGAAATAAAGACAGCAGCATTTTAGTAAAATTAGAACAATTCAGATTCCAAAACTGAACTTCAACGCAAGTTACTACATTGAAATGATTGATTGGCAGAAAGTTTTATTGACTCCACTTGCTATTCTTGCATCATATACTGATATAGAAGTCCAGAAGTTAATTCAAGATGGAGATCACACTGCACTACATTTCTCTCGATTTCTTGCCACGCATAAGCAGTTGAACGGTGTGTAAAATTGGTCACTGAAGCAACAAAAGCTGTGTGTGGCCAGCATGACAGAGATGGCTTCATTCGCTCGAGAATAGAATCCAGAAAAAAGATGCCATTTTTTTAAATACAAACAAGGACTATAACCTGTGACTTATTGTAAATTGTTAAATTGTCAATTCATAAACATAATTTAGTTCATGTTCATATTTGCACATTAACATTACGAATATCACTATTGAGACGTTGATTTCATTCAAAATTGTTATAATGTTTTAAAGTTTGTATCCTTTAAAATCTGAAGGCCTTTGGGGCACCGGTAAACGTTACACTACATAAAGATATTTTAGACAGTAACTACTTAGACCATTTTTCCATTTTTTTCACTGGACCCTAATATACATTTATAATTAAATAAAATTCTAAGTCGGTATGTTTACATTTCAGATCATTCTGTCTCCTCTGTATTTCCAATTTTCTGCCTTTTCACTCAATAAGTCAATTGGTCCATAATATCTGTTATTGTGGTCAAACTGGTTTTTAGAAATGCTGTTGAGAGTACTTTTTGCTCTTCTTCAATATCACTACTTTCAATATTTTTGTATTCTTCTTGGTCCGGTAATTCCTTGAGCTCATCATTAGAAAGACTTGCTGCTGTTTCTTGCACTATTTCTTAGACATCTTCCACATTTACCTCATCTAAACTGGTTTGTTTCGCCAATTCCACAATTTCGTTATTTTATCATCACCTATGATAAAAACTAAAAATCATAATATTTGTCGCTATATCAATCTTTATATTACATAAATTTATAACGTACTTACAATAACATCAACAAATGTTTGAAACGATAAAAATACGTTCGTATAACAACGCAGGAAAGAAGAAACACAGATAAACTGCTTCGGATATCGGTAGCCTAACGCTGCACGTGCTATTTCGGGGAATCCCACAATTCAAATAAAAGAGCCTTAAACCGAAACAGCTCTAAACGAAACAGCGTTAAGCGGGGTCTTACTATATAGAGAAATAGGAACAATTATGATGCACAAATTATATTTATAAGTTACTTTCCTTGACTAAAATTTAAGATCTTCCAACTCAAATTTAAAATATACAGAGAATTCTAATTTTTTTTTTTGCTGCATACTAATGATGTTTATTAAAATCATATGTTTGGATTAATTTAACGTAAGTTTTTAACAGTTTATTCCACTATAAACCAAGGAGATTACATTCAAAATATCCATGCTCTGTAAATACGATTAATTAGGTTAATAAGGTGCTTATTTATGCCACATTCCTAATGTGCAGAAATGACCTACATTTCATACGTCACAAATTACGTTTTACCAGTCAACGCTAACCAGCCAAACCAAACCAAACATCCAACCAAACAAACCAACTGAACCAACCAACCAAATCAAACTACCAACAAAACCAACTAACCGAACAGGCTAACTATACAACCAAACAAACCAACCGAGCCAACCAATCCAACCAACCAAACCAACCAAGCCAAACCCGTCACTGCCACATTGTTCACAAATTACGTTTTACAGGTGAACGCTAACCAACCAAACCAACCAAACCAACGAACCAAACCAACCGATCAACCAACCAAACAAACCAAACCAATCAAATAAACCAAATCAATCAAAGCAAACCAACTAACCAAACCAAACCAAACTAAACACCATTAGGTAAAGATATGGGTGCTAATTTATCTCACCCGTTACGTTTTGCCCTTAATTCTATCAATGTTAAAATCAAAACAAAGCATTAAAAAAAGTTTTTATAAACATGCACTGAAAAGTAAAAAATAACTACTTTATTATGCCATTTTGCAGCACAAAGGCACGACACAGCACCCGCGCGCAAGTTCAATTTGGCTTTATTAGTAGGAAAATAAAAAAAGTACCATCGGGAAATAAAGTAACAGAGGATTTTTATTTATAGCGACGGCGTACCCATTCTGCAAAAAAAAAAAATTGTAACATCGGGAAATGACGTCATAGATTATTTATAGCGACGGCTTCCCCACACTCCGCCCGCCGGACGACAAGATAAGCACTTTATTAGTAGGATGGTTAAACAAACACAGAACTGCGATTCATATGTCCAAACTTTAAGGTTGTTTTTTTTTTTAAAATTGCCAATAAGAATATTAATTTGAAATGAAATTGTTACTATGCTTACTTTGCTAACAAGAATATATCGCATTTAAATTAGCTATAATTTATGTATACGGCACTTATTCACATTTCACTTGCTTATTTTATGCCTCATAACATGGTAAAATGAATGGGTAGTTAAATTGTGATTAGAAGAACATTGTTTGAGTTGTCAGTGTTTTATACATGGACTATAAAATCTAGTCAAAAAATACTTTAGCTTTAAACCTTGCAGAGTTCTTTTATTTAAAAATATATAATTTAACTTTAGCAGATAAAATTACTTCCCCTGAGTAGATCCACTTTTCATAACAGTCACAATGCAATGAAGTTAGAATGAACTGCATCTGACACCTACCCACCCCTGTACACTGCTCGTATCTTATAACATAACATTGCTTTTCTCCCCATTCTCACAATGTTAAGTGTGTATCATACGGTTTATCTTTCCTCTTTCATCCCTAACGAAATATTTTATACCAGAGTTTGAAGATGACATACTTCATGATTTTGTAGAACAGGTTTGCACCACATTGTTGTCTGTATAACAGGTTTATATTACGATGTTGTTTAAATAACAGGTTTACATCACATCGTTGTTTGTTTAACAGGTTTACACCACATTGTTGTCTGTATAACAGGTTTACAATATTTAAGGATCAAATTGGTAATGCAGAGGTCGTCAAATACACGGCCAGTACCATATTTACAATGAAATTCAAGTCACCAAGTTGAGTCCGGCACAGTTGTAACCTAACCAAGTGAAGACCAACTAAAAGCTTTACAGAATGAAAAGTTATCACTTTACTTACTAGACCAAAATATCTATCTACCTTTCGTGGAGTTTTCTTTTAGACGGGGAAATTTATCACATTAAAAGATGAATGACTTAATTGATATGCTGGCTACTTTTGAAAGTCTCTCCTGGTCATTGATATGCTGGCTACTTTTGAAAGTCTCTCTTGGTACTAATGTTGATTCAAACAATTAGCGTAATGTTGCATTTTATGATTTTTTTTCCACTGCCAATGTCTGAATCAACTTTCAAGACACTATTCTAGTTTGCTGAAATATTTGATAGGTGACCATGTTATGAAGTGTTTATGTTCATCCAAATGTAATATCATGACAAACAGACAATATGACAGTGTCATGTGACTTAAGGCAGGAAGAAGGAAGGAATGTAGAAGTATAAAGTGTGTGGGTGTTGGAGAAAATAAAGATAGACTCTGAACACCATTAAACTTTAATTTTATTTGATATGTCACTGTTAAATAAACTTAAGTTTCAACGCCACCCTCTGCCTTCCTTCACTCACATGTCCCCATTGCTGTGCACTGCCTATAACTGCCATAGTGTTCTTGTATTCCAGTCATTTATTTCAGTGTTCACCGCCTCTCAGAGGTCATTAATGTCCTGATGTGAAGTAAATAAATGAAACACGGTATAGACTAGAGAGAAATCTGTGTAGAGATGTGTGGGAGAATGTGTCATATACTTGTAATATATCTGTGTAGAGATGTGTGGGAGAATGTGTCAGATACTTGTAATATATCTGTGTAGAGATGTGTGGGAGAGTGTATCAGATACTTGTAATATATGTGTGTAGAGATGTGTGAGAGAATGTATCAGATACTTGTAATATATGTGTGTAGAGATGTGTGGGAGAATGTATCAGATACTTGTAAAATATCTGTGTTGAGATGTGTGGGAGAATGTATCAGATACTTGTAATATATCTGTGTAGAGATGTGTGGGAGAATGTATCAGATATTGGGAATACATCTGTGTAGAGATTGTGGGAGAATGTATCAGATACTTGTAATATATCTGTGTAGAGAATTTGTGAGAGAATGTGTCAGGTACTTGTAATACATCTGTGTAGAGATGTGTGGGAGAATGTATCAGATACTTGTAATATATCTGTGTAGAGAATTTGTAAGAGAATGTATTTGATACTTGTAATATATATGTGTTGAGATGTGTGGGAGAATGTATCAGATACTTGTAATATATCTGTGTAGAGAATTTGTGGGAGAATGTATCAGATACTTGTAATATATCTGTGTAGAGATGTGTGGGAGAGTGTATCAGATACTTGTAATATATGTGTGTAGAGATGTGTGAGAGAGTGTATCAGATACTTGTAATATATGTATGTAGAGATGTGTGAGAGAGTGTATCAGATACTTGTAATATATCTGTGTAGAGATGTGTGGGAGAATGTATCAGATACTTGTAATATATCTGTGTAGAGATGTGTGGGAGAGTGTATCAGATACTTGTAATATATGTGTGTAGAGATGTGTGGGAGAATCTATCAGATACTTGTAATATATCTGTGTAGAGATGTGTGGGAGAATGTATCAGATACTTGTAATATATCTGTGTAGAGAATTTGTGAGAGAATGTGTCAGGTACTTGTGATACATCTGTGTAGAGATGTGTGGGAGAATGTATCAGATACTTGTAATATATCTGTGTAGAGAATTTGTGAGAGAATGTATTTGATACTTGTAATATATATGTGTTGAGATGTGTGGGAGAATGTATCAGATACTTGTAATATATCTGTGTAGAGAATTTGTAGGAGAATGTATCAGATACTTGTAATATATCTGTGTAGAGATGTGTGGGAGAGTGTATCAGATACTTGTAATATATGTGTATAGAGATGTGTGAGAGAGTGTATCAGATACTTGTAATATATGTATGTAGAGATGTGTGAGAGAGTGTATCAGATACTTGTAATATATCTGTGTAGAGATGTGTGGGAGAATGTATCAGATACTTGTAATATATCTGTGTAGAGAATTTGTGAGAGAATGTGTCAGGTACTTGTAATACATCTGTGTAGAGATGTGTGGGTGAATGTATCAGATACTTGTAATATATCTGTGTAGAGAATTTGCGAGAGAATGTATTTGATACTTGAAATATATATATGTGTTGAGATGTGTGGGAGAATGTATCATATACTTGTAATATATCTGTGTTGAGATGTTTGGGAAAATGTATCAGATACTTGTAATATATCTGTGTAGAGAATTTGTGGGAGAATGTATCAGATACTTGTAATATAACTGTGTAGAGATGTGTGGGAGAATGTATCAGATACTTGTAAAATATCTGTGTTGAGATGTGTGGGGTAATGTATCAGATATTGGGAATACATCTGTGTAGAGATTTGTGGGAGAATGTATCAGATATTTGTAATATATCTGTGTAGAGAATTTGTGAGGGAATGTGTCAGGTACTTGTAATACATCTGTGTAGAGATGTGTGGGAGAATGTATCAGATACTTGTAATATATCTGTGTTGAGATGTGTCGGAGAATGTATCAGATATTGGGAATACATCTGTGTAGAGATGTGTGGGAGAATGTATCAGATACTTGTAATATATCTGTGTAGAGATGTGTGGGAGAATGTATCAGATACTTGTAATATATCTGTGTAGAGAATTTGTGAAAGAATGTATCAGATACTTGTAATATATCTGTGTGGAGATGTGTGAGAGAGTGTATCAGATACTTGTAATATATATGTATAGAGATGTGTGGGAGAATGTATCACATACTGGGAATATATATGTTTAAATTTTTATCATTCGCTTGAGTTTATAATAATTTTAGTGCATACTCATCAGTGTAAACCCATCATTGTGAACCTATCAGTACCTTCATCATTGAAATATTTCTTAGTGTCCAAGAGTTAGAGTTATGTTACACAATCAGATTAACTAGATTGACTGTACTAAGTTGTCAAGTAGACATTTTTATTACAATCTGTGTCTCAATACTTAACAGTAGACTTCATCAGAACTTATTGTTAAAATTGTCAAACATATAAACACATTATTATTGTCAACACACATTCAAAACATATAAACACATTATTATTGTCAACACTCATTCAAAACATATAAGCACATTATTATTGTCAACACACATTCAAAACATACAAACACATTATTATTGTCAACACACATTCAAAACATATAAACACATTATTATTGTCAACACACATTCAAAACATATAAACACATTATTATTGTCAACGCACATTCAAAACATATAAACACATTATTATTGTCAACACACATTCAAAACATATAAACACATTATTATTGTCAACATTCAAAATGTTTTTTCCTTGTTTTTAGGGCGATATCGATGTCGCAATAATTGAAAATAAAATGTTTATTGTTTAGTTGATGTGTTTTATTTTGTGTCTTTATGGATACTGTGTCTAGTTTAGTTTGGTCTTTATGGATACTGTGTCTAGTTTAGTTTGGTCTTTATGGATACTGCGTCTAGTTTAGTTTGGTCTTTATGGATACTGCGTCTGGTTTAGTTTGGTCTTTATGGATACTGCGTCTGGTTTAGTTTGGTCTGTATGGATACTGTGTCTAGTTTAGTTTGGTCTTTATGGATACTGTGTCTAGTTTAGTTTGGTCTTTATGGATACTGTGTCTAGTTTAGTTAGGTCTTTATGGATACTGTGTCTAGTTTAGTTTGGTCTTTATGGATATTGTGTCTAGTTTAGTTTGGTCTTTATGGATATTGTGTCTAGTTTAGTTTGGTCTTTATGGATATTGTGTCTAGTTTAGTTTGGTCTTTATGGATATTGTGTCTAGTTTAGTTTGGAATGTTTTCTTTTCTTTCCATTATACTTATGTTTCAAGTTTAGACAACGAATGGCCTATTCGTGGCCCGCATATACGTATCTAGACAACGAATGGCCAATTCCTGGGCCGCATATACTTATCTAGACAACGAATGGCCAATTCCTGGCAAGCATATATTTTTTATATCTCTTTATTATCGGCACTTTGAGAAAAATCATATTTGCCTTACATGATCTAAACATTATTAAATATTTGTTATATATGTTTTCTCTTTTAACTGCATCACATTGAATTTGTGCCTATGTAACTAGTCATCATAAATGTATCAACAAACAGACGTATGTATCAGTGTCTCCTTCATTGCACTCTCTTATTGTGTGTGTGTGACTCAAGTAAACACTTATGATGGTCACTAGAACCGCCACCCCCGCCCCCTTCACCTCTCCCTGCCATTCCCCCCAACCTGTCCTAGATAACTCTGGGAGGGGTAATATTTTATGCGCATGTCCTGGAATGGAAGGCGGGTCACGAATTGTTTTGGTCCTGCCTGCATTATTTCATTTATTTGTCCGCATCTACCAGGGAATGTAATTCACCTTACTGTTTTCAAATTCTGATTGCCTGGTGTATTTAACACGTGATTACAACAGTTAGTAACGTATTTAGTGAGCCTAATAGTAGGCTGTTTAATTTGATTCTATGTCGTCATCCATTCACGGAGCGACTATGTTCACAGTATAAAGTATATTTGGACAGATGTTGTTTTTACTTGTATTTGTATACATTGTATGAGGTATAAATATGTACAGAAAAAAATGATCTTTGTATTTTATATTTTATTATGCCTACAGACGAATGAACACACACACACACACACACACACACACATATATATATATATTTAACTATATACATTACATATAAATACATTTATATATATTTATGTTTTATAAATTGTATTACTTGTGTACATATTGCGCTATCAAGTTGTTGTTTTGAATTATTCAATGACGTCATGGTCACTGTTCGGTCATCTATGTGCCGCCATGTTGTTTATTGAGCCTTAACAAAATCACATTAAAATCCTGAACACAAACTGGTACATAGCCTGTGTACATTCTCTCTCCCCCACCCTCCAAATGAAAGTACTATAATGATAAACAGAGCATGACAGTAAACAAACCCCATTGATAATCTCAGGGCACGGAGGGGTCGTGCACGTTGGCCCAATCAGGTTGACAGTTAGTTGAATGAAGTCAGGTCTGACCCTGGAGGACTGTTCCATACACAATCATCATCCACGTTATACTGCAGGCTTGAGTGTGACGTGTATTGTCTGGTGGAGGGAGAGAAAACGTATGTTTGTTACATAAGGAGGTATTAACAGCCAGTAGTTGAAATATATTGCGATGTTTTAATGAAACTCTTTTTAATTGACGGTTACACAGATTTTGTGTTCATTTTTTTGGGAAAAATGTTTTCGTTTCATGGTTTCACTGTGTCTTTTATTTAGGGTAACTGAATTCAATTTAGATTGTGGTTTTGGAAAATGATGTATTATGTCGTAATATATTTTAATTATACAGCATAATTATCACTGTAAGATATTAAACAGTTGAGTAGACTACAGCCTGCTGTACACGGTCGTTTAGTATTAAATGTTTAATTTAATGAATAGTAAAAACGATGTAAATAAAATTTATTTCGTTTTATGGCGCCTTCAATTTAGCCAACGCCAAATACATTTCTTAGCTATTATGTTCTGTATTTTTAGTACACATCTTTCGGTCAGTATTACTAATTATATCTGTTTTCAGAATTTTTTTCAGACAACTTTCAGGATACGTTCATATAGTCACAATAGTTAAAGGATAAATCGTTTTTATCTGCATCTCTGTAATTCGTATTAATATTACAACGTTTAAACATATTTCATATTTATTAAACTTTATGTAAACACATTTCATATGTATTAAACTTTATTTAAACACATTTCATATTTATTAAACTTTATTTAAACACATTTCATATGTATTAAACGTTATTTAAACACATTTCATATTTATTAAACTTTATTTTTATTTGCTTTATTTCTACTCCCAATGTTCATCTGTTGTTTCAACTGATCTGACAAATTTTACATTCTTAACAATTTTACATTAAGTTCTTTATTTATGTTATTGTTGTCTTACTTTCTGTGTACAAATGTACACAAATAAATGTACAGTGTAGACTGTATTCTTCTAGTTACTGTCACAAAGGTGTTGTTATGTACCAGTTTACCTAATTATGTATATAACTCTGTTCCACTCTATTCGCATCATAGACGTAACTGTGTTTCACTTTACCCAGGTAATGTAACAATTTTATTATATTTTACCCACAGAGCGGGGCTACAAGATGACGTGATATGTTACAACACTTGGTGCCTTGATGAAAGTAGTGAATTAAATGCTATCACATACATCCTCAAGTCAAGTTAGTGGCGTGATGCAAGTAGTGAATTGAATGCTATCAGATACATTCCCAAGTCAAATTAGTGGCATGATGCAAGTAGTGAATTGAATGCTATCAGATACATTCCCAAGACTTCGGCTTTCAATCACCTAAAGTTAACAACAATTTGTTGACATTCTCTAAACTTGAGGTACAGTACCGGAAACAATGTCAGGAAAGTATAATCTCGAGAGCCGACGGCAGAAATATTTGTCCAAGTCAAGTGGAACATTTCGAAAACTTGACCAACCTCTTGCTCTAGATTATCAGACTGTCACTAGCCAGAGTGGTCATTCAAATGGTAAAACAAATACCAGAAATCAACAAACAAATATCATAAGTCAACAAACAAAGTATAATGAACGAGCAGTGGATGTCCAGTTCCTGGAAACTACTGACCAGGACAAACAAACTTTAGGGATTAAGAGGTCAACAGATAATGGTCAAACTACATTAGCAGAGAATGTTGCTTCTAGATCAAAAGACAAAAATGATTTCAAATCATCTGAGACAGTTAGCACAAAGACATCGGATGCAAATGTAGCGGAATCGAAAGAAATCAAAGCAGCCTTAACAGGTGGTGAAAATATTTCCCCTCTGCCTCATAGTTCAAAGAGATTAGACGAGAAACTCAAGTCGGATGAGAAAAAACATGGCGGCTTGTTTGAACGTCTGAAGAGAAGTTGGAAAAAACGAGAAGATGAAGAAAGTCTGGAATTTTGGGACAAGAAAAAAAATAAAACTCGACAAAGTTCCAGCAGCTCCAGTTCCTCAGAGGATGGCGACGGTCAAAGGTCAAATGGCCATGAAATGTATGAAATTAAATTACCACATAACGATTCCCAGAATTCCTTGGAACTAAAAATTTCAGATAACACGGAAACTGTGACTGAGATCCACTCTGTTTGTTACGAGAACATGACGCAGACAGTTCCACAGCCCACCATCAATGTGTGTACAGATGTCATTCCAGAAGAAACAGAGGAAGTTGCGGAGAGAGACTCAGATTACATCAATGTCATTGACGCTGTCTCTGACTACTATGAGAATGTTGATGAACTATTTCCAGGATACGACAACAGTTTTTTCACTGACCTAATGCCAGGTGAATTTGGGACATCTGAAGATGACGTCAATTTTACTGAGATAGTTCCAGACCACTGTGAGAATGTTCCCACACTAGATGCAGCTAACAGTGTTACAGAACATGACGAGAGTACCGACAATCAATTCGCTGAGTCCATCTACGATGTCGTGGAAGTGTTCGATAATTATCAGAACTTTGTACAGAAAGATTTCCAGATTGCAGTTCCATTCGAGCTTCCTGAGGTTTCACGTCAAACCAGAAATGTGTCAGAAATTAATGTCACGTTGGGGGAAAGTCTGTCACGTGATGAACCGATGAAATACTGCACGACACTAACAATAGACTTAACACAGAAAACTGTCGAGGGTCATCCAGGAGATAATGAGGTGGATCATGTGACCTCTGATGAGAGCAGTCTAGCTGACGGAGAAGAATATGTCAATACCATGTGTGACAGTGACGGCAGTGACATCATTATAGATGACATTCTGTCAAACGGTCCCCATGAAATATCTACTGAAAAGAATTCGTATCCCAAGCCTTACCATCAAACTAATCATTACAGCGAAAAGCGTTTCTTTCTTCCAGACAGCCACGTTCTTCACCAAACTGAAGAGAAGATGTTAATATTTGACAATCAGGCAGTCCAGCACAGCGATGATAAATTTCTGGTCACTGATGAACATCTTGTTGGTCTCAATGATCAGAAATTGTTTGTTTCTGAAAATCAAAACCTTCACAACATCGACAATCAGATCACTGAACCTGATAATCAGGAAGAAAAGTGGATGAATCAACCGAATACATCATCTAAATCCTCATCTAAACTATCATCAGCATCAAACTCTCCTGATTCATTGAGAAAATTTCTGACCACGTTTGTTCCGGCCAGCAACAACTCCGAAAAATTGCCAGAACAACAAGAATGGAAACTTTTCGATCAAGTTGATGATGAAAGACCGGGCATCTACGAAAATGTTTTCAACCAAGAGAAGAAGGAAGACCAATGGTCAGAATGTTTGTTCCAGGCCTACTCTTCAGATGAACCGTTTGTTAACACCAGCCAAGGTAAGACATTGCAATAAAACGGATTACAATAGACGGGGTTTAGTCGGTCTAACTGTTATTATTATTAATCATACCATCATTGATTATTATATGTCAAAAAATATAGTCTTCTGTTAAACCAGACGTGGACAATTTATGAGCCACCAACCAAGTACGGTCCATAAGGGTGTTCATGCGGCACATGCGCTCAATTTTAAATACATTTGATTTGTATGTTAGTTCATATGGAAGCTTCATCCGTTAGCACTGATCCGGCACATTCTGTCTAATTTACGCCCCTGATCCGACCTTTTGTCGAACACAATTGTGGCCCGCGATTAAAAAGGTTGCCCACCCCATGTTAAGCTAAATAAACCAGCATTGAATTTATTTCTTCTACTATTAGGATTGGTGATTGATTTTTAATCAAGTACATAAAGTAATTCTACAAACTTTCAACAGTGAATTGAAAATAAGATCACAGCCTCTCGTTACAAATACTTTAGATACAATTCTGTTTATTCCCTTTTCTGTCATCACTTAAACAACTAATTATGTTATTTCCAGATTAAAAAGTGTCATTCCTAGTATAGATGACATAAATAAAACGGTGTTATTCCTAATGTAAATACAACTAGTTTAAAAAGTGTTTTCCTATTATAGGAATCATTAGTTTTTATTTTTTAAATTGTGTCATTCTTAGTGTATGTGTCACCAGTTAAAAGAATTATTCCTTCCTAGTTCTGTATAGTCAGTTTAGTAATTTGTTCTTCCTAGTTATTTAATCAGTTTAAAGATTCTTTATCTTTGTTAGGAGACATCAGTTTAAAGATCCTTCATCTTTGTTAGGAGACATCGGTTTAAAGATCCTTTATCTTTGTTAGGAGACATCAGTTTAAAGATCCTTTATCTTTGTTAGGAGACATCAGTTTAAAGATCCTTTATCTTTGTTCGGAGAAATCAGTTTAAAGATCCTTTATCTGTGTTAGGAGACACCAGTTTAAAGATCTTTTACCTATGTTAGGAGACATCAGTTTATAGATCCTTTATCTTTGTTAGGAGATATCAGTTTAAAGATCCTTTACCTATGTTAGGAGACATCAGTTTAAAGATCCTTTACCTATGTTAGGAGACATAAGTTTATAGATCCTTTATCTTTGTTAGGAGACATCAGTTTAAAGATACTTTATCTATGTTAGGAGACATTAGTTTAAAGATACTTTATCTATGTTAGGAGACATCAGTTTAAAGATCCTCTATCTATGTTAGGAGACATCAGTTTAAAGATACTTTATCTCTGTTAGGAGACATCAGTTTAAAGATACTTTATCAGTTTGAAAGTTTCGTAATATAATATATGCCGTCTTTGAAATAGTGTCTGGTTAGTTTTGAAGAGTTACCATTTCTATTCAAAGTAAACCGCTCGCTGACAGGTGGAAAGGTGTAACATATTATGGTTGTTGTTGTTTCCTGCGATGTTTTATAATATTTCGATTTTGTTATTTTCTAACAAAAACATTTAAGAGGTTGGTCCCTACATATGTTTGTGGTCCTTACATATCAGTGAATGAAGTTGGTGTCTCCTATATTTTAGTGCATTGTCTGTGGTCCTTACATATCAGTGAATGAAGTTGGTGTCTCCTATATTTTAGTGCATTGTCTGTGAACCTTGCATATCAGTGTATTACGTCTGTGGTCCCTAAATATCAGTGAATGAAGTATGTGGCCCCATACTTATGAATGCATCAGCGGTCCATGTATATCACTGTATTAAGTCTGTGGCTCCCATATTAGTGTATTAAGTGGGGTCCAATATCTCAATCTACATAGTGTGTGGCCAAGACACAAGAGATGGTTGATACAATGTAGCGGTCAATATAGTGGCATGACACAGGAGTTGGTTGATACAATGTAGCGGTCAATATAGTGGCATGACACAGGAGTTGGTTGATACAATGTAGCGGTCAATATAGTGGCATGACACAGGAGTTGGTTGATACAATGTAGCGGTCAATATAGTGGCATGACACAAGAGATGGTTGATACAATGTAGCGGTCAATATAGTGGCATGACACAAGAGATGGTTGATACAATGTAGTGGTCAATATAGTGGCATGACACAGGAGTTGGTTGATACAATGTAGTGGTCGATATAGTGGCATGACACAGGAGTTGGTTGATACAATGTAGCGGTCAATATAGTGGCATGACACAGGAGTTGATTGATACAATGTAGTGGTCAATATAGTGGCATGACATATTTGTTGGTTTGTACAATGTTGTGGTCAATATAGTGGCATGACACAGGAGTTGGTTGATACAATGTAGCGGTCAATATAGTGGCTAGGAAACGGGAGTTGGTTGAAATAAAAATACAGTGTATGTTTGAGAATGTTTTCAATAACTGACAAGTGATTAATACGTCATTTATTGAAAAGGCCGCGCCATTTATTCAATTTGACACGCCATTCATATGACATTGTGTCATTATTTTAACCGGATCTCAAGACATTTTCTCTTTCAGCTTATCCTGTTGACCTTGACTAACAGTCTCTAGTCTAAAGCTAGATGACTACATGACTACCTAAGCTAACAGTATTCAATCACTGCTCCATTCAAAGCAACCTTTGTTGTACTGTTACCTCACAATACATTCAGTTATTCTCTAGTGACATGACCTATCACACCTGGAGTGGTTACCTTAACTGTTGCAGTTAAGGATAGAGTTCTCTCCCCTATACAAACGGTTTGGGTTCCTATTATCACTGTAACATTCAAATGAAATTCATTTCGTGATGTGAATATTTCTGTATACTAAAGATGAATACATTAAACTAAACATTCCTATAGCATGGTACATTCCTGAATGTGTGTGTACTATAGTCACCAATACATTCCTGAATGTGTGTGTACTATAGCCACCAATACATTCCTAAATGTGTGTGTACTATAGTCACCAATACATTCTTGAATGTGTGTGTACTATAGCCACCAATACATTCCTGAATGTGTGTGTACTATAGCCACCAATACATTCCTGAATGTGTGTGTACTATAGCCACCAATACATTCCTAAATGTGTGTGTACTATAGTCACCAATACATTCCTAAATGTGTGTGTATTATAGTCACCAATACATTCCTGAATGTAAGTCTGTGTACTATAGCCTCCAATACATTCCTGAATGTAAGTCTGTGTACTATAGCCTCCAATACATTCCTGAATGTAAGTCTGTGTACTATAGCCTCCAATACATTCCTGAATGTAAGTCTGTGTACTATAGCCTCCAATACATTACTGAATGTAAGTCTATGTACTATAGACTCCAATACATTACTGAATGTAACTCTGTGTACTATAGTCACTAATACATTCCGGAATGCACTGTATTCAAATTATAAATATAACTTAAATTAATTGAGTTTTACTGTAACATGTCATTGGGTTTGGTTCTGTAGGTTGCCTCCCTTGTAAGTAACTAGTTTGTTTTTTTTACTCACCGTACACTGATGCAAGTAATTTTAGAAAAAAACTAATGAGCCAAAAGCATTATAATATTCCCTTGACTTAATGTGTCAGACAGGACCTTTTCGAATGTAAAACATGACCATAGATAGGACCTGTTCGAATGTAAAACATGACCATAGATAGGACCTGTACGAATGTAAAACATGACCATAGATAGAACCTGTTCGAATGTAAAACATGACCATAGATAGGACCTGTTCGAATGTAAAATATGACCATAGATAGGACCTGTTCGAATGTAAAACATGACCATAGATATGACCTGTTCGAATGTAAAACATGACCATAGATAGGACCTGTTCGAATGTAAAACATGACCATAGATATGACCTGTTCGAATGTAAAACATGACCATAGATAGGACCTGTTCAAATGTAAAACAAGTCCATAGATAGGACCTGTTCGAATGTAAAATATGACCATAGATAGGACCTGTTCGAATGTAAAACATGACCATAGATAGGACCTGTTCGAATGTAAAACATGACCATAGATAGGACCTGTTCGAATGTAAAACATGACCATAGATAGGACCTGTTCGAATGTAAAACATGACCATAGATAGGACCTGTTCGAATGTAAAACATGACCATAGATAGGACCTGTTCGAATGTAAAACATGACCATAGATAGGACCTGTTCGAATGTAAAACATGACCATAGATAGGACCTGTTCGAATGTAAAACATGACCATAGATAGGACCTGTTCGAACGTAAAACATGACCATAGATAGAACCTGTTCGAATGTAAAACATGACCATAGATAGGACCTGTTCGAATGTAAAACATGACCATAACATTTCTTTTAGAACTAAAAAAAAACACATCACAGAGCGAGATGATTCAATAAATTAAATTATTATACATGTGAATTTGTGTTATATTTATAATTTGTTTGTTTGAATAATGGCGAAATGAAACTATTGATGTGGTGACCTGCTACATGGGTGTCCTAGACAGCCCTTAGTTCGGCCATCCATCTATATCATCTGATAGCACATGTATCTGACACATTAGTTGAAATAACAGGACAGAGAGACTGACAGACAGATAGATAGATAGATAGACAGATAGATAGATAGATAGATAGATAGATAGATAGATAGATAGATAGATAGATAGATAGATAGATAGATAGATAGATAGATAGATAGATAGATAGATAGATAGATAGATAGATAGATAGATAGATAGATAGATAGATAGATAGATAGATAGATAGATAGATAGATAGATAGATAGATAGATAGATACACATGTTCTCTAACAATAAAATATTCAATTGTAAAAGTTTTTCTACGCCGTGAAATTAAACTTTTTTTTTCCTATTCTTGTCTGCCCCCCTAAGTCTGCTAACTGACCTCATTTCTTGCAAGCACTGACCCGTGAAATACTTGTGTGTAAATAACAAACCAACGTGACGACCTTCACTATATACAGCTTCCAAACACCTCTGCTTGTTTCTCTATCCTCGTTGTGACAATAACTACAGATGAAATAGATACATATTAATACCAATACAGAACAACAGGGGTTTTAGATGGGTTTATTGAATTCTGTACAATGTGAACTTCAAACATGATAGATCATTTGAATTTAATTATGTACACTTCTCTGTTTCCTCTATTGTTAATCTGATCTGATCTTTGTAGACTTAACTGATACACTCATCGCACATATATAGGCCTAAAAGCATTTAACATATCAAATATATATATATATATATATATGTGTGTGTGTGTGTGTGTTTGTGTGGGTGTGGGCAAGGCCGTTTTAAGGTCATCGTAGGCCCTAGGCACTTTCAAAGTCGTAGGCCCTCCCCGATTTCATTTGTTTATATTTTTTTAAGAATGCACCTGCACTTATTTGCCATTCTGGCTTTCGTAGGCCCTTGAAAAGTCCGTAGGACCTAGGCACAGTGCCTACTGTGCCTATATGATAAAGCGGCCCTGGGTTTTGTGTGTGCATTTAAGGAGAGAGTAACAGGGATAGAGTTATGTTCCGACAGTGTGTCCCACTATATGTATATATGTGTGTGTATGTGTGTGTGTGTGTGTGTTTAAGGAGAGAGTAACAGGGACAGAGTAATGTTCCGACAGTGTGTCCTACTATATGTATGTATATAGACATAAAAGATATGGCGGTGTCAACTATTTACATTCCAGACATTTTCACTGCAGAACAAGCTTGTATCACACTCAACACAGGGGTTCTCAAGAGTATTCCTCGAGAAACACTCCCCGTGCACCTGCTCAGCGACCATTCTAGAAAAAATACAAACATCTAATAAACATATAACTCCCAAACATTATTCCATTAAAATAAAATTGTCTTACACTCTCTAAACACGATTGGTTTGTACAGCAGGTAATGGCACCCTGTAATCCAAGATAATACAATTACATTTTTAAAAGATTTTGAACCGCTGCCAGGAACTTGATCCTGAAATTTAATACAATAGAGAACAAAAAAGTAAAGAGTTGTTGCAGGAAGATATAAAAAAGGGATTGGTCATTCGAGATTTGTTTCAAATGTGACTTAGACTTTAAATGTTGGTACATTACAATCCTGTGTATTAAATTTACAGCCCGATTGTTTAAAATGTGTTACTTATTTGGCCATTTTTTTTTTATTTTAAATTTACCACAATATTTCAACCCACCGAACAAAAAATTGTTATTAAGCAATGCAAAAATATGACTAAAACTTTTAAATATTTAAAGTATTTTTAACCGACTTTCTTATTTATAGATTGATATATTTTATACATAATTTTAATTTGTTATATTTCATCTTTAGTTATTTTCTTTTTATAAAAACTAAATTTTTAAGGTGATTTTTTTTGTAATCTCCGTGATTTTTTAATTGAAAAAAAGTGCTTACTTTGCCATTGTTCTAACTGTGTCTCCTTATTGATATATAGATACCTAGAACTTATTGTAGAGATGGTGTGTTTGAGAGACCATTGGTTCGAGTTTCAATCTTAACCACAACATATGTCTGTTGTACGTAGCCACCAGTTGGTTGTCAAGGCGATAAAAATGGCAGCCATCATAAATTTGATAGTGAGAGAGGCTCGTTCTCTGTCATCGTTACAAGGAGCTCATAGAATGTACCAGACAATGGAATGATCTTCCTTTCAGATCTAGATATACCAGACAATGGAATGATGTTCCCTTCAGATCTAGATATACCAGCAGACAATTGAATGATGTTCCCTTCAGATCTAGATATACCAGCAGACAATTGAATGATGTTCCCTTCAGATCTAGATATACCAGACAATTGAATGATGTTCCCTTCAGATCTAGATATACCAGACAATTGAATGATGTTCCCTTCAGATCTAGATATACCAGACAATTGAATGATGTTCCCTTCAGATCTAGATTTACCAGACAATCGAATGATGTTCCCTTCAGATCTAGATATACCAGACAATATAATGATCTTTCCTTCAGAATTAGATATACCAGACAACTGAATGATGTTCCCTTTAGATCCAGATATACCAGACAATGGAATGATGTTCCTTTCAGATCTAGATATACCAGAAATCGGTCTTTAAAAAATGTATCACTACATACTTGTGTAATGTCTGGTCTAATGTTTACATCTTATTGTGAACATAACACACGTATGTAATGTCTGGTCTAATGTTTACATCTTATTGTGAACATAACACACGTATGTAATGTCTGGTCTAATGTTTACATCTTATTGTGAACATAACACACGTATGTAATGTCTGGTCTAATGTTTACATCTTATTGTGAACATTACACACTTATGTAATGTCTGGTCTAATGTTTACATCTTATTGTGAACATAACACACGTGTGTAAAGTCTGGTCTACAGAACGTCTAGTCTCTTCATATTTTATTAACTTCTGTTTGCACAAAGAGATTAACAAATTGGAATTTATTCTAGACCGACCCGGGACAAAGTCCCAGCCCTGGGACACCCTCGGACGTGACACCCTGACTGAGGTCTGACTGTTGAATGACATCTGATACTTTACATCAGTAGATTTGAACACCATGCATTCCTTAAAACATAGGGTAGGACTAATGGTCCACTTTTAAAACTATAAAATAGAGTAGAACTGAAGGTTTTTAGTACGTCATGCTGAAGGGCTCCGTTATAGAACTGTGTAAAACGTACGTCATGCTATAGGGCACCATTATAAAACTTTGTAAAACGTACGTTAGAACTGAAGGGCTCCGTTATAGAACTGTGTAAAACATACGTTAGAACTGAAGGGCCCGTTATAGAACTTTGTAAAATGTACGTTAGAACTGAAGGGCTCCGTTATAAAACTTTGTAAAACGTACGCTTGAACTGAAGGGCTCCGTTATAGAACTGTGTAAAACGTACGTTAGAACTGAAGGGCTCCGTTATAAAACTTTGTAAAACATACGTTAGAACTGAA
Source organism: Bulinus truncatus (assembly GCA_021962125.1). Taxonomy (NCBI): domain Eukaryota; kingdom Metazoa; phylum Mollusca; class Gastropoda; family Planorbidae; genus Bulinus; species Bulinus truncatus. The sequence continues at coordinate 9,250,860 of JAGDYQ010000007.1, forward strand.
GGGCTCCGTTATAAAACTGTGTAAAACGTACGTTAGAACTGAAGGGCTCCGTTATAAAACTTTGTAAAACGTACGTTAGAACTGAAGGGCTCCGTTATAGAACTGTGTAAAACGTACGTTAGAACTGAAGGGCTCCGTTATAAAACTGTGTAAAACGTACGTTAGAACTGAAGGGCTCCGTTATAGAACTGTGTAAAACGTACGTTAGAACTGAAGGACTCCGTTATAGAACTGTGTAAAACGTACGTTAGAACTGAAGGGCTCCGTATTTCAATAAAAAAGAGATATAACTGCAGTCCCACAGAGTATCAGGCTTATCGTGTAGGCACCACAACTACCGGGGTCTCTCTACGTACCTGACACCCCTTGAGACTTATTTAGGGAGAAGGTTAAGTGACCCGACACCACTAGTATGTCGATAACACAGGTTGTTGTCTATGAACTCCCTGTGCATCATGTACTAAACTTAACTAGTTAAAGACGATCACATATTTTAAATGATTTAAACATTTTTAATAGTAAATAAGTTCATGTATTAATTTTTGCAGAGCCAGCCATAGAATGTATCTGTGATGCATAGAATGTATCTGTGATGCATAGAATGTATCTGTGATGCATAGAATGTATCTGTGATGAAAACATTTCTCCACTTTTCCAACAAAAATCTTCATTATATAAATTGTCATAATTGTTACGTCATTGAAAAATTTAGTCAGTTCAAGTGTCAACAATATTTGACTAGAACTAGACATATAATAAAAACTGAAATAAATTGAATCAAAACAAAATCAGTTCCCACGTGTTATCTTAGTTTAATTACAGACAGTTGTACAGACAGTTGTACAGACAGTTGTACAGACAGTTGTATAGAAGTTGTACAGACAGTTGTACATACAGTTGTACAGTTATACAGACAGTTGTACAGACAGTTATACAGACAGTTGTACAGTTATACAGACAGCTGTACAGACAGTTGTACAGACAGTTGTACAGTTATACAGACAGTTGTACAGACAGTTGTACAGACAGTTGTACAGACAGTTGTACAGACAGTTGTACAGACAGTTGTACAGTTATAGACAGTTGTACAGACAGTTGTACAGACAGTTGTACAGAAAAGAGATTCCCATTTTGATAGATGGCAGTGAGTTGTTTTCCGTTTTGTCTTTTTGTTTATTCTGTCACGTGACCTGGTAAAAATAAAATATCAAATCGACAAGTGATATATTTACTGGCACTATCGCTTCACTGTGGGCAGTGATTCTGAAACTTTTAAAATAGTTTCTAAAGTGACAGTCCCTCTACACTTTCTCAAAATGCTCCTGGATCACAACACAATGTCAATCTAAAGTTTGCATTAAGTGATACTAAAAACTGCTTATTTTTTTTTTTTATTTTTAATCGTTTCTAATATATAATCCCAGAATATTCAGAATATAAAATGGTGGGAAAGAACATTGTGAATAGCAAAAGGGTGGTGGGGGTGGGGGGGTTACATATAGGCTTGCCATACGTCCCGGTTTCGCCGGGACAGTCCCGGATAAACTGGGTTGTCCCGGTGTCCCGCCCGGTTGTTGACATTGTCCCGGTTTAGATTCAGGGCACAGTTTCTTGGAAATAATTGAGCAAAATTATTAGATCAGAGAATGGTTAATCTGCTTTTGTGTGATCAATAACATTTTGGTAAGTAACACAGTAATACAAATTTACAGAAGTGAAAAATACGAGTGGTACAACAAGTAGAAAACTGTTTTGTTTTGTAAAAATATCATGTTTGTGTACCATTATGAATAAAATAACAAAGATTATCTAATCTATATTTTAAGTGTTTTTTACATTACTGTTTTCATACCCCCCCCCCCCCCGACGTCCCGGTTGGTCCGTGAAAAAATATGGCAACCCTAGTTATATACAACTTTAAACTCGAATGTCATTGAGCGGTGTGACGAAAGAGAGAATACAAAATAAGAAGGGATTGGGAATACACAATAAGGAGAGGAGGGGGGCAAAGAATACATAATATAGAGGTGAGGAGAGAATATAAAATATGGAAGGGGTAAGAAAACAGACAGTGGTATGAAGAGGAAGTACAGATTTACTGATGGTAGGGAGTACAGATTTATACCAACTATAATATGCCAGTACCAACTATAATATGCCAGTACCAACTATAGTATGTCAGTACCAACTATAATATGCCAGTACCAACTATAATATGCCAGTACCAACTATAGTATGTCAGTACCAACTATAATATGTAAGTACCAACTATAATATGCCAGTACCAACTATAATATGCCAGTACCAACTATAATATGCCAGTACCAACTATAATATGCCAGTACCAACTAAAATATGCCAGTACCAACTATAATATGCCAGTACCAACTATAGTATGCCAGTACCAACTATAGTATGCCAGTACCAACTATAGTATGCCAGTACCAACTATAATATGCCAGTACCAACTATAATATGCCAGTACCAACTATAATATGCCAGTACCAACTATAATATGCCAGTACCATGTATAATATGCCAGTACCAAATATCGTAAGCCAGTACCAACTATAATATGCCAGTACCAACTATAGTATGCCAGTACCAACTATAATATGCCAGTACCAACTATAGTATGCCAGTACCAACTATAATATGTCAGTACCAACTATAGTATGTCATTGATCGCCACCAGGACGCGAGTCCAACTACTAGTAACTATTTATCGGACCATACAAGTTTCTGGTTTTGGGATCTAACTGAATTCTGACTCCATTTATGTCACTCTTGTGGAAATAACGAATAAACAAATTTTTTAGTTGAATATCTAT
>JAGDYQ010000007.1:9254190-9369025 GCA_021962125.1 Bulinus truncatus
ATTTATAAAACTGAAGTCAGTAGTTCTATCAGACCTAGTATTTATAAAACTGAAGTCAGTAGTTCTATCTATCAGTCCTAGTATTTATAAAACTGAAGTCAGTAGTTCTATCAGACCCAGTATTTATAAAACTGAAGTCAGCAGTCCACTCTATCAGACCTAGTATTTATAAAACTGAAGTCAGTAATTGAAATATTTTGCGAAAGTTGCCAAATCTTGTTTTTTTTTTTTGTTTTTTTTTTTTTGTTCACCAGCTATCTTATAATTGTTAAGCGACTTTGCACTGAGAAAGGGAAATGTTTGAGTAGTACCTGGTCTCGTCTTGACTCAAAGTCAGAGAACAAAGACGATACAAACAGTTATTAAATATTGAATAGTTTAGAACGACTTATGCATTTCCTGATAACAAGGTCAATGTAAGGCAATGTGGTTACATGGAAGGAGTTTTCAAAATAGGTCCTACAGTGGAAAGAGAAATCTGGCATGGTTTTCTTTGTATTTGTTTTCTGGGCTCATAACATTTACTTTCATGTTTCTGATGTAGAGGTGTGTTTTAATGTTCGCCTTGTGTTTGTATGCCTCAGTATATACATGGTTATATATTAAGATTTGTTTCTCTGTAAAAGTATTAACAAGTGACTATACCTATAGGGTAGGCCTAAATGACAAACAAAAAATATGGAGCCCCGTAAACTTCTTACCACTCCTTGGTGCCAAGCGTCCTTGGAAACAAAAACGAATAACAACAATGGCGCAAGAGTTTTTAACACAAAACCGAGGACTATAGCGATGAGCTATCTGTATATTTAATTTTTGACTTTCCTCTCTGTGATATAACAGAAGTTATTTGACTGTCCTCCCTTGATAAAGCAGTTGATAGTTAACTGTCCTCCCTGTGATATAACATTGTATAGTTGACCTTGTTTTATGTGATATAATTGACAGTCCTCTCTTTGGTTTACCAGTCATGTTACACCATCATTAAAAACCTTTTTACACCTTGATTAAAAGTATTTTAGCTCCATGATTAAAGACCACATTACACCATCGATAAAAACCTTGTTACACCATCATTAAAAACCTTATTAAACCATGATTAAAAGTCATTTAACTCCATTGTTGAAGGCCAATATTACAACTAATATTTAAGTTATGTTAAACCATGATTAAAAGTCATGCTTAAATGATATGTTACACCATGATTAAAGTTCATGTTACTGCAAGCTATACCAGATATACAAGTTAATTAACATTAAAAGTCATGTTAGACCTTAGTTAAAAGTTATGTTACATATTAGTTAAAAGTTATGTTACATTTTAGTTAAAAGTTATGTTACACTAACAATTTAACATCTGTTCCTCACGACCAACTCTGTTGACCTATTTCTCTTTTGTGTTTTATTTTTCGACTTGATCTTTGAGCTCGTGTTCCTTTCATTTCCGGTCCTCTCAGAAGAACAAACGTAATTTAGTATTATAATCTTTTCTATTGGATTTCTTGTCAGACGTCACACGCACCACCCCTTCTCTTCATTAAACATTCAGACTGACACGATTAAATTCATCTAGACCAGACATGTGTAAGACATATGTATTTAGTGATGATGTTATGAAAAAGACATTAATAAAATAATGACATTATTTTGAAAAAAACAACAACACTTCTGGCCAAGAAACATTGATTTTTATTTATAGTCATTGGAGTTAAGTGTTAAGGAATTCAACTTTTGAAAGTATTTACAATACAATAAGGGTGTTGTGATAAAACAATAAATGTGTTGTGATAAAACAATAAGGGTGTTGTGATAAAACAATAAGGGTGTTGTGATAAAACAATAAGGGTGTTGTGAGCCAGCCGAATCCGTCACCACCAACAGGTGCGAATACAAGAGTCTCGGTTAACCACATAGTCCATGGCACCGCCACTGTTCATCATCATTGCTCTTCACCCATGGCAGGGTATGGCCTACCAATGGCACCGCCACTGTTCATCATCATTGCCCTTCACCCATGTCAGGGTATGGCCCACCAATGGCACCGCCACTGTTCATCATCATTGCCCTTCACCCATGTCAGGGTATGGCCCACCAATTGCACCGCCACTGTTCATCATCATTTCCCTTCACCCATGTCAGGGTAGGGCCCACCAATTGCACCGCCACTGTTCATCATCATTGCCCTTCACCCATGTCAGGGTATGGCCCACCAATGGCACCGCCACTGTTCATCATCATTTCCCTTCACCCATGTCAGGGTATGGCCCACCAATGGCACCGCCACTGTTCATCATCATTGCCCTTCACCCATGGCAGGGTATGGCCCACCAATGGCACCGCCACTGTTCATCATCATTGCCCTTCACCCATGGCAGGGTATGGCCCACCAATGGCACCGCCACTGTTCATCATCATTGCCCTTCACCAATGGCAGGGTATGGCCCACCAATGGCACCGCCACTGTTCATCATCATTGCCCTTCACCCATGGCAGGGTATGGCCCACCAATGGCACCGCCACTGTTCATCATCATTGCCCTTCACCCATGGCAGGGTATGGCCCACCAATGGCACCGCCACTGTTCATCATCATTGCCCTTCACCCATGGCAGGGTATGACCCACCAATGGCACCGCCACTGTTCATCATCATTGCCTTTCACCCATGGCAGGGTATAGCCCACCAACAACAGATCTCGAGTCTTATGTCCTTTGCCATCTTCTCCTGCTGATTCCAAGTGTGTCCCATCTTTATGGTGTCCGCTTCCAGGTCTCTACACCGGGTGTTTCTTGGGCGGCCTCTCTTACGTTTACCTTGGACCGCCGATGTTACAAATGTCTTTTTTTACCCAGCTCGGAGACACCAATGATCCTCAAACTTATAATGGTGTGTATCTCCATGGCATGTAAGTAAAACTCAACTTTGAACTTAATTTAGCGGGGTGAATGTACCCAATACACTTGCCAGCATGGCGAAATAAAACTGGCTTTTAGTGCATACCCATACCGGCAATACTGAACGGCTAGAAGTGCAAGGCAAAGGTCTTTCCCGTCATCACTGACAAAAAGACAGAATGTTGTATGCCTCACATCTATTACTTGCCCGAGTGAAGGTTGTTGTATGCCTCACATCTATTAGTTGCCCGAGTGAAGGTTGTTGTGTGTCTCACATCTATTAGCTGCCCGAGTGAAGGTTGTTGTGTACCTCACATCTATTAGTTGCCCGAGTGAAGGTTGTTGTGTACCTCACATCTATTAGTTGCCCGAGTGAAGGTTGTTGTGTGCCTCACATCTATTAGTTGCCCGAGTGAAGGTTGTTGTGTGCCTCACATCTATTAGTAGCTCGAATGAAGGTTGTTGTGTGCCTCACATCTATTAGTTGCCCGAGTGAAGTTTGTTGTGTGCCTCACATCTATTAGTTGCCCGAGTGAAGGTTGTTGTGTGCCTCACATCTATTAGTTGCCCGAGTGAAGGTTGTTGTGTGCCTCACATCTATTAGTAGCTCGAGTGAAGGTTCTTGTGTGCCTCACATCTATTAGTTGCCCGAGTGAAGGTTGTTGTGTGCCTCACATCTATTAGTTGCCCGAGTGATGGTTGTTGTGTGCCTCACATCTATTAGTTGCCCGAGTGAAGGTTGTTGTGTGCCTCACATCTATTAGTTGCCCGAGTGAAGGTTGTTGTGTGCCTCACATCTATTAGTTGCCCGAGTGAAGGTTGTTGTGTGCATCACATCTATTAGTTGCCCGAGTGAAGGTTGTTGTGTGCCTCACATCTATTAGTTGCCCGAGTGAAGGTTGTTGTGTGCCTCACATCTATTAGTTGCCCGAGTGAAGGTACTTGTGTGCCTCACATCTATTAGTTTCCCGAGCGAAGGTTGTTGTGTGCCTCACATCTATTAGTTGCCCGAGTGAAGGTTGTTGTGTACCTCACATCTATTAGTTGCCCGAGTAAAGGTTTTTGTGTGACTCACATCTATTAGTTGCCCGAGTGAAGGTTGTTGTGTACCTCACACTGAGTGAAGGTTGTTGTGTGCCTCACACTGAGTGAAGGTTGTTGTGTACCTCACACTGAGTGAAGGTTGTTGTGTACCTCACACTGAGTGAAGGTTGTTGTGTGCCTCATATCTATTAGTTGCCCGAGTGAAGTTTGTTGTGTGCCTCACATCTATTAGTTGCCCGAGTGAAGGTAGTTGTGTGTCTCACATCTATTAGTTGCCCGAGTCAAGGTTGTTGTGTGCCTCACATCTATTAGTTGCCCGAGTGAAGGTAGTTGTGTACCTCACACTGAGTGAAGGTTGTTGTGTACCTCATACCGAGTGAAGGTTGTTGTGTGCCTCACACTTCCGCCATCATCGCGAGCTGCAAATACCATGATCTCGGTTTAAACTCGTCATCTTTTTTATCATAGCTAAGAGACACCAATTTCCAGATGTATTTAATCACATATGAAAGGTGTCATGGTATAGTTATGAGTACTACGCACACAGGTGTGTGTGTATCTTTGGAGCTTGGCCAACCAGGTCAACATGTGGTCACGGGGTCATGATTCGAGATGTTTATTGAAAATAAATATGTTGTTTATTATTCTAGATATTTATGGAAAATAAATATGTTGTTTATTTGTAAATTGTATTGACTAAATGGGTGAGAGACAGAGCGATGTGGAATGTTCGAGATGGCTGGAAGGAGATTATATAAAGACGATGTTCAGTTGAGAAAAGGAATTGAAAAGAGAGTTGAGTCAATCGAGTCAGTGAATTTGTTTGAGTATTGAGAGTATTCGAGTACATATCAGAAGTTTTAGTTGATCAGTTAAGTTCATTGTTAACAAGTATTATTCATTGGATTTATTCTGTTTATTTATTTTATTGTGTCGTCAATAAATCACATGAACCATGGACATGAATTGAGTTTTCATTATTAAACCAGTTCATACAATAACGTTCATTTACAAAAGGACAATTTCCAGATGTATTTAATCAGATAAGCAAAAGCCATTTGTAAAAAACACGTATGGTTTCTACTTAGTGTTAGGTTTCCTAGAAAAGTGAACGCATAGCTTTATGATCGATCCAACATAATTTCTTCACAAAAAATGGCATTTATTCTATGAAATAACTAGGTATTCTATAAATTAACTAATGAGAGACAGTTAAAGTGTAAAAAAAAAAAAACAATTTGTCTCAAATGAAATAACTACCGTAGGTATTCTATAAATAAACTAATGAGAGACAATTGAAATGAAAAAGAAGCATTTTATCTAATTTATGCGGCGTATAAAAAGTATGTATATAAAGTACCATAAAATCATTTGTTACAACAAGGATTACTAAAATGACACTTGGAATTACAAAGAACATTATTTCTAAAACAAAAACATTTTTTGTTGACATACTGGGTTTTACACGAACATTTTTTAAATCCCTGACCAGTACCTAAACTTTGAGCTGTAGCAACCGACCGGAACGATATTTCTAAATCCGGTACTTCTTCGATTTTAATTAATTTTTGTTCGCAGACACTGAACTGGGATCGGGAATATAACTGTTTTATGCGGCCGTTTCTTGTGCCCAATTGAAAAATCCTTCTTCAGTTATTTTTAAAATGATAGCTAAAATAGATTTGGCATCACCTTTTACTCTGTCAACTTCATGCACTGGGATACGGACGGTGAACCCCACAGAGGCTTCAGAATGAGATTTATCCGACATTAATTTCAGCTTTTTCGCTTGTTTTCTAAACATTTTTTAGACTTTTTCTCTTTGAACATTAAGCTCATTAAAATACAATTTGCAGATTCCCTGCTCAACTTCATCATATGATATAGATTATTTTACACTTTAACGGGCTGCATATCGTTATTCTATGAAATAACTAGTTCACCAATGAAATACAAGAGAGCTCTACACTTTAACGGACACGATCAGTTATTTCATTAAATAACTAGGTATTCTTTAAAATAACGGATTTCATACTTTAACGGTAACTGAAGAAAGAAAATTAAAATGAAAATGTGACCACTTAATGTCAGCATTTGGGAGCATTCAAACTTATAGCAAAGATTCAAAGACCATTGTACTTATATCAAAGATTTAAAGGATATTTTAAAAAGGAATATACCATTTATTATTTTGAAAATTACACTGGTAAACAGTGAATCATTGCCAGTGATATTTGAATCATTTTATACAGTCAACTATGCTGATTTAGAATATGTAAGTGCTTTTGCTAGATTGGCTCTATTTTACGAGATAATTAAAATTAATTAAATATTGTATGCACGGTGTTTGAAAATTGTCAAGAATTGCATGAAGTAAAATAGTATGCTAACAAAAAGTAGTGAAACTGTTAATAGTGGTGCAGAAATTTGTTCAAAAATATGTGTATAGTGTTATAGAAGAAAACAAATTCATTTGAAAAACTAATTATGTATAATTAATTAATATGTTAATTGTCTATGGTAATGCATTAACAAATCGCTGTTTGCTCGACTTCCTTTTATGTGTGTCGTTGGGGCAATTGCGCTGGAGGCTCCAACAGTAGTCAGCCATCATATGTATGTCCCATCTTCCTTGATATCTCTCCTTCATCACCCTCATATCCTGATGGAACCTCTCACCTTGTTCTTTACTGAAGTCCCCAAGGTTACCTGGAAATTTGTCTAAATGACTGTGCAAGTAATGTACCTTGATGCTCATATTTGCTCCAGTGTTTCTGAAGTTAGCGAGCATATCTTGCACCAGTTCTTCGTAATTCTCTGCTCTGAAACAAAACTGTTCCATAAAGAAGCTTCAAGGTGATCCATGAAATCTGTAAAATTTTGATCGTTGATGAGTTTTCGAATCTGAGGACCGTCAAAAATCCCAGCTTTCAGTTTCTCCATACCCAATCCGGAAAATGATCTGCAAATATACTTGAAGCAATTGCCAGATTTGTCCAAAGTCTTAACAAATTGTTTCAATAAACCTAATTTGATATGAAGCGGTGGGAGAATGATCTTATTTTTGTCAACATGGTGATTTATGACTGATGATCACTACAATAGAGCTGGACAATCGCATAATGATGTCACTGTTCCAAATTCATCCATTTCATTAGAATAATTTGTTTTATGTCAGAAATGAAAATAATATAACTATATTTTAATGTTACAATCTATGCTGTTTTCGTATTATCATGTTACTTTGTCCGTCTACATTAACATATTAATTTATTTTATTTTATCGTGCTCATGTGTGTATTGTTTTTTTTAATGTTCAACAAAATCATTAAATTGATATATTAGACTTTATTGGGAACTGAAGAAACCAATGTGTACAATTTCTTTTCCTGAAGAAACCAATGTGTACAATTTCTTTTCCTGACGAAACCAATGTGTACAATTTCTTTTCCTGAAGAAACCAATGTGTACAATTTCTTTTCCTGAAGAAACCAATGTGTACAATTTCTTTTCCTGAAGAAACCAATGTGTACAATTTCTTTTCCTGAAGAAACCAATGTGTACAATTTCTTTTCCTGTTTGTTCATAAAGTATAGACTTAAAGTTTGGCTTGGGGGTGGGGTGAACTTTTTTTTTTTAAAAAGAGGACGATAGGCGGAACATGTTATAAAACAATACGTTTGCGAATCAATAGAATTAAAAAGAACAGGGGGAGTCTATGTAAACATTTAATGGCGCTTCTTTTCTCCCTTCTGTTATAGTGGGTCGCAAAAACATATTTTTTATGGTGGGTCGTGAAACCATAAATCTTGTCAAAGTGGATGTCGAACTGAAAACTATGAGAACCACTGGTTTAACACAAAGACATCTAAGACTCCCGCCAAATGTGTACAAGGAAAGAAAAAGCAAGTGTCATCGGATATTATTGCCCTACATATTGAAAAGATTACATATTACAGCGATCAAACATATTACAACGATCAAACAGATTACAACGATCAAACATATTACAACGATCAAACAGATTACAAAGATCAAACATATTACAACGATCAAACAGATTACAACGATCAAACAGATTACAACGATCAAACAGATTACAACGATCAAACAGATTACAACGATTAAACATATTACAACGATCAAACATATTACAACGATCAAACAGATTACAACGATCAAACAGATTACAACGATCAAACAGATTACAACGATCAAACATATTACAACGATCAAACAGATTACAACGATCAAACAGATTACAACGATCAAACAGATTACAACGAGCAAACAGATTACAACGATCAAACAGATTACAACGATCAAACAGATTACAACGATCAAACATTTTACAGCGAGCAAACAGATTACAACGATCAAACATATTACAAAGTTTAATTTTAAAATAAAAGTCCTACGAATTATTCACTGATATGCAGAGGGCTCGTCCATAAATTACGTCAACAAATTTTAGCATCTAGTATACCCTCCTCCCTCCTTGTCCCCCCCCCCTGTCAACAACTGTCAAACTTCCGGTGACACCGCTAGTAAAATTACGTCAATTTTCTACCCCTTCCCCCTATAAAAAAGTTTAAATATAAAATCCCTTACCCCTTTCAAATATAACGTTAAATAACAAACTCCCAACTCAGCCCGCTAATTGTTATAATTGAAATCTAATTTGACTTGTAAGCCTATATATAATGAGTTTTTTAAACACACACACACACACACACAAAACTGCAACACATCTCCAGCCCTCAATTATTATATCACAGTATGTGGCTCTTCAATGAATTTTGTTTGACAATCTGGTTCGCAATTACATTGACAGAGCGTAGCTAGCTATCGTTGTGTCCTATGCCAGTATTTTCTAAGTATAAACTTCTAAGCATCATAGCTGTATTGTTGTTAGATGTGTCCTTAGTCAATCATTGACAACAATCTTGATTGACATCCCAGCATACATTAAATTGGATGCTACTGATTAAGTTTAAAGTTAGGACCTGCGTATCTTGAATTAGACTTCAGTTATTTCAGTATGCACTGCGCATTCGCTTCGGCTGCTCTTGATGTCCACCTCGAGTATATGTGTGACCTTTCATTGTTATGTGTACAACTGATAATACTTTATTTTTATCATAATGGAAATTCTACAAAATGGTTCACAATCAACTGAACAGTCCATTGTTTTTCTTCCATTTTACAGATGTACTTTAAACAAAATTAAAGTTCATTTGTGTAAACAGCTCATAGTACTTTATGCACATTAAGGTGGAGTGAAAAAAAATGTGTCATTTTTAGAGCATTTTCAAAAAAAAATGCTCTATTGTCCCCGTTTTGTCTGTCCGTCTGTCTGTCTGTCTGTCCGTCATCACCCTAGATCTCAACAACCATAAGTCCTAGACCCATGATGTATATATCATTTTGTAGGTCTTGACCTGCCAAGAAATGACTTTTGTCCGTTTCGCGATAGGACCTCTGAGGGCCGAAAAACTGGGCGTATTAAGTACCGTTTTTTACTATATAAGCTATATTAACAAAGGAGCGCTCCATATCTCAGCAACCATCAGTCCTAGACCCATGATGTCAAGTGTACATCAAAAGTCCATTTCGCGATCTGACATCTCAGGGACGAATATTAGACTTTCCTAGGTACCGTTTTTGCTTATATTTTAAATATAAATAATAAAAGCTAATCAAAGGGGCGTAATCATTATTTATTTTTGTAACAGTTATTCAACATGATTACTTCCCTCTCTATTTATCAAAACCCGGAAAAAAAATACGGATTTCGTCCGGCGTAACCGGCGAAAATGCTCACAAATGCCCTTTGTCCGAAACGGAAAAGACTTAAATTGCTTGTTTATTCTAATAGCTCAAAATGGTTGCCAAATGGTCTAAGTAGTTATGACCTAAAATATCTTTTATGTAGTGTAACGTTCACCGGTGCCCCAAAGGCCTTCTAATTTTAAAGGATACAAACTTTAAAGCATTATAACAATTTTGAATGAAATCAACATTTCAATAGTGATATTCGTAATGTTAATGTTCAAATATGAACTGCTAAACTAAATTATGTTTATGAATTAACAATTTAACAATTTACAATAAGTCAGGATCGTCGGTTTTTCTTAAGGCAGGAGACAAATAACGTGACAGGAAGATGGTTTTCCACAAGTGCCTGTCACCATCTTTGCACGACAGTTTTGTTTTAATGTCAAACCAAACATGGCCATAAACCCTCACAATATAAGTTGAAAGTTATTGTAGATCAAATGACTGAGACATCGTTACAATATACAAACGGAGTATTATGTTCGCCTTTGTCAACCAGCGTGCATGAGACAATTTGCCAGGATCGCGGCAAGCAAGATCATTGGAACAGTTGCCTCTTATTACAGTTTGACAGATTTCCAGAAGATATGCTTCATCTGTGCTTAAATCATCGCACGCAATTTCCAGGAAGTCAGCATCTATCTTCCTGTCACGTTATTTGTCTCCTGCCTTAAGAAAAATCGACGATCCTGACTTAATGTAAATTGTTAATTCATAAACATAATTTTGTTCAGCAGTTCATATTTGAACATTAACATTACGAATATCACTATTGAGATGTCGATTTCATTCAAAATTGTTATAATGCTTTAAATGTGTATCCTTTAAAATTTGAAGGCCTTTAGGGCACCGATAAACGTTACACTACATAAAAGATATTTGGCAACCATTTTGAGCTATTAGAATACAAAATTATTTTTTTTCACTCCACCCTAATGCACAAATCTAGCACATGATTAGCAGCTGATATGTGTGCCTGTACACTACCCGATACAGAGCAAGTAATGGGTCATGGGTCAATGGGTCAAATGGGTCGCAAAATTGGTTGGGTCACATGGGTCATGAGTCAATGTTCCCTGACCCAAGACCCATCCTTAGTCTCCGCCCGACCCTAAAAAAACCCGTCGTCGCGCGGTTTTTTTTTTATTTCTAAATGGTTTCTATGGCGACGGCCGCCATCTTGAAAATAACAACATTCAATGGGTCATGGGTCATGGTGGGTCTGGGTCAAGAACTTGATGGGTCATATGGGTCATGGGTCAAGCTCAGTGACCCATTACTTGCTCTGACCCGATATGTGTACACGAAATATCACAGATATCGATTTATAACCACGGAAGGGCCACAGTGGGTTCTAAAATTGTATTGAAGATTCGGACCAAGAGTAGACTAATGGAGTGTTTATAACATTTTATATGAACTAACATAAATTAAATGTAAATGTTATCCATGTAAATGAACGAAGGGGGGGGGTGTACTGGCCGTAAATTGCTTGACTGGTCTAGTGGCTGAATATTGTTTTCAAGATTACCATTCGGCATATAAATCAACTAGTTGCAAGTACCCGGCTTTGCCCGGGTTTAAAATAAGGTTTTCTGTTTACCTTCTGTTTTCTCTTCCTTCCCCTCTCTCTCTCCCTCCCTCCCTCCCCCTCCCTCCCCCTCTCTCCCCCTTCTCTCCCTCCCTAACCCCTCTCTCCTTCCCTTTCTCCCTCCCTCCATCCCCACCTCTCTCTCTCCCTCCCCCTCCCTCTCCCTTCCTCCCTCCCTCATTTCCTCTCTCTCCCTCCCTGCCCCCTCACTCTTTATCTCTCTCCCTCCATCTCTCCCACCCTCTCCCTCTCCCTCCCCTCTCTCTCCCTCCCTACCCCTTCTCTCCCTCCCTTCCTTTCTCTCCCTCTCCCCCTGCTCCCTCTCCCCTGCTCCATCTCCCATCTCCCCCTACTTCTCTCCCCCTGTCCATCCCCCTCCCTCCCTCTCTCCTCCTCCCTCCCTTCCTCCTACCCTCCTTTCCTCTCTCTTCCTCTCTCTCTCTCTCTCTCTCTTATTATTATGGCTTCACACTTCTTCTAAAATCCTTCTTCATTCCTTTCTTTACCTTCCTCAAACTGTACAAATCAGGGAGCATGAAAAAACAACAACAATTCTTTGCAGCACAAAAAAAAAAGACACGATACAGCACCAGCGCGCAAGTTCTATTCGATCATCGGGAAATGACGTCACAGAGAAATTTTATTTATGGCGCCGTCGAGATTACTTTAATATAGTAAAATACTAAAATAAAAAAAATTAATTACAATTAAACTACCCATCGAGATGAAACGAAACCTGTCCTATAACCTTCCCCATGTAATTATGTGTATGTGTAACAAATTTCACGTTATTTGGTTGTCTGGATCTTGAGTTATAAGGGAACAGACAGACAGACAGACAGACAGCAAATGCCTCTTATATGTATAGAGATGTTTATCGCCTAAAATGAAATGATTATAAATATTTATAGTAATAATGAAAAATATACAGGGAAAAGACTTTATTAGAATTACTGTAATAAAAAGTGTTTATTTAATTACTATATGCAAGGCAGTTAATGTTCAGGTACAATAGTACAACCTTTTGCAGTACCGGGAATGTTCAAATGTCACTACACAACATTAGGTCGGATAGTCGAAAGTCTTCTTTATCTTTCCAATATAAAAATATTATATAGTTCGATTTAGAATATTAGTATAGATAAAAAAGGAAATAATAAAATTAATTAAAGAAATGTGCTGTTCATGGTTAACAAAAGGAATTGTTTCGCTAGACATTATCTGTCTTGCAAATTCCACTGTAAACGGTTGGAACATTTCATATCTTAAAACATATTGCACCAATTTAAGATTGCTGAATGAACACTCATTGAAAATATCTGACAGAACACACACACACTGATAAACACATTGAAAATATCTGACAGAACACACACACTGTAAACACATTGAAAATATCTGACAGAACACACACACTGATAAACACATTGAAAATATCTGACAGAACACACACACTGATAAACACATTGAAAATATCTGACAGAACACACACACACTGATAAACACATTGAAAATATCTGACAGAACACACACACTGATAAACACATTGAAAATATCTGACAGAACACACACACACTGATAAACACATTGAAAATATCTGACAGAACACACACACTGATAAACACATTGAAAATATCTGACAGAACACACACACACTGATAAACACATTGAAAATATCTGACAGAACACACACACTGATAAACACATTGAAAATATCTGACAGAACACACACACACTGATAAACACATTGAAAATATCTGACAGAACACACACACTGATAAACACATTGAAAATATCTGACAGAACACACACACACTGATAAACACATTGAAAATATCTGACAGAACACACACACACTGATAAACACATAGAAAATATCTGACAGAACACACACACACTGATAAACACATTGAAAATATCTGACAGAACACACACATACTGATAAACACATTGAAAATATCTGACAGAACACACACACTGATAAACACATTGAAAATATCTGACAGAACACACACACACTGATAACACATTGAAAATATCTGACAGAACACACACACACTGATAACACATTGAAAATATCTGACAGAACACACACACTGATAAACACATTGAAAATATCTGACAGAACACACACACTGATAAACACATTGAAAATATCTGACAGAACACACACACTGATAAACACATTGAAAATATCTGACAGAACACACACACTGATAAACACATTGAAAATATCTGACAGAACACACACACTGATAAACATGTTGAAAATATCTGACAGAACACACACACACTGATAAACATGTTAGGTCATTTCAAAATTTAATTATTATTTTTTTCAAAATTATAATTTCTAAAAATAGCTCAAATGGGGTTAATTTATATAAACTAGTGCACTATATAGAATTTAGGGAGCGACCGATATCCCTTTTTACCGATAGTCGGATACCGATATTTTCCCCCAGCATTTTTACCGATACCGATATTTTATTTTTAGGGGCTGTCCATTATTTATGTCAACAAATTTTGGCAATTTTACCTCCCCCCCCCCTTGTCAACAACTTGTCAAACTTTCCGAGACCCCCCTATAAAATTACGTCAACATTTGAATACCCCCCCCCCCCTAAAAAGGTGGCTTCCAAAATGTTTATGTGGCAAAATTAGTAGGAATATAGTTAGTTTAATTAAAATACTGAATGTTAAGCGAGTGTGTAACACAGAACTACAAACGCTGCTTAATTTTCCTATTTATTAAGTAATTATATTAAATTTAAAAAAGTAACATTGTTGACGTCAACTTTTCTTGACCTCCCTCCCTCCTCCTTGTCAACAATTGTCAAAAATTTTCTGCCCCCCCCCCCTCCCACCTATTTTGTTGACGTAATTAATGGACAGCCCCTTAAGCAACAACAATGCCAATTGCCAAACACGTGTTTCTCTCGTGCTAATACAGCTAATGACGTATGTCAACCCATGCTTACCCCTTCCCTGTCATATTTCGTGACACTTCGCCGACACGTAAGTCTTGTTCCCCCCCCCCCCAACTTCCCATCCCAACAAAAAATACGCACAGAGGTTCACTAATTGTATCATTCAAGGTCATACATTAGAATTAAGAAATGCCAATCCTATTGTTTCAAGGTCGTATCTCTGATGTATACGTGACAATTTCTGTGTACGGGTTTTTTTTTCCTTTTTTTTTAAATCTTGTCTGATCTGGTTATAGAATTGGGTTATTTACTGATTTTCTTTTCTGCAACTCTGTTGTGAAAAAAAAAAACAATGTATCGGCAGCCAAAAAACGGCCGGTCCGACAGTTAACCCATAGTGCCAATATCGGTTCGACTATCGGTCGCTCCCTACAACAATCGGCCGATCCGATATTAACCGATAGTGCCAATATCGGTCCGATACCGATAGCGATCCGATTATCGGTCGCTCCCTAATAGAATTCATATAAAGCTAGTGGGAAAGCCTGCTGAAGCTGACTGAACGAAATCCGACAGAAGGGATAACAAAGAAATATACGAAATACTGCAATAGGAAAGGACATGTGGCCTTGATTGACATGAACAGAATACGATATGAACCGCATAGACCGCATGATATGAAAACTACCTGCGAGGGAGACACACGGCTACAACGCATACACCGCACGTGATGAAAACTACCTGAGGGAGACACACGGGTTAGACGATTATGTATGATGACAAAACATAAATGTGAGAAAAACTTATAAAAGAGGGTCGATTTTATGTTCAGAGTCAAAATCTATAGTCTTATTAAATTGTATGTTCAGAGTCTAAATCTATAGTCTTATTAAATTTTATGTTCAGAGTCTAAATCTATAGTCTTATTAAATTTTATGTTCAGAGTCTAAAAATCAATAGTCTTATTAAATTTTATGTTCAGGGTCTAAATCTATAGTCTTATTAGCCTAATAGTTATCTTTCCCTGGTGTTATGGATTACACGAATTATGCTCAAAAGCCGAGGTTTAACTGTAAATCGAGGTTTGACTGTAAATTAAGGTTTAGGCCTAACTGTAATTGTTACTCTCAACGTTAAAAATCAAAAAGTGATAAAATGTTTGTGTCTGTAAAAGTGTTGTATTTGAGAATTATGGAACGTACTGGTGTATTGAGTGGACAGTATTTAATTCCACTGTCCAATGTATCACATTTAGAACATTTTTGTATAATTATCATCTGTTCTATGGAGCAGAGCAAACTTAAAATAACTTTTAAAAAATCATAGTATTTATATACAAAAAAAGATATATGTCATTACGTGACGTCAAATGATCAGTACTTCTCTCTCTCTCTCTCTCTCTCTCTATATATATATATATATATATATATATATATATATATATATATATATGTATCAATACTTGTCTCTATAGATATATATCAATAATTGTTTCTATAGATATATATCAATACTTATCTCTATAAATATATATCTATACTAAGACTTGTCTCGAAGTAAGTTGTTAGGCACCTACTATAAAGAAGTGATCTATTTTTAATACGTGGACAGACCTTGAATCAGAATGACATCTCTCTCTCTCTCTCTCTCTCTCTCTCTCTCTCTTTTTCTCTCTATGAACTCTCTCAGTGATAGCTGCGGGCTGAGACTTAGACTCTTAGAGCCCGTGAGATCAAACTCACTGTGTCCCGCAACATCTGGGAACTGCCAGAAAGGCAAATGGCAAGCGAGCTAACCGACCGGTCCACCCTGTGGTCCGCCAGCCCGGGGCACTCAAAAAGTACATGAGTTACGATTTCCTCTACTTCTCTCCAGTGTCGGCAAAGGGAATCGACATTGTGCCTCAACCTCCCAAAGTACGCACCTAAAAGACAATGCCCAGTACGAAGCTGAGCAATTAGTGACTGCTCGATTCTCCTGAGCTCCCACCACGGGTCAGTTTTGGATGGCCGCTTTATCTGACTGCAGACATTTCTGCCCGTCACCCCACGGTCCCAAATCGAGAACCACTGAGTTTGCTCAAAGAGCCTGATCTTGGCACACGCTGCCTCAAGTGAGCTCTTTTCCGCACCCACGGGCTGCGCTTGGGCATGTTTCGACTTTGCAAGGAAGTCGGGCCTGTCATTTCCGGGCACGTCTTTATGCCCGGGAACCCACAGAAGTGTCACTACTACACAATGTGGGGTCATAAGATCTTGGATAGCCTCCCCAGTGGCTTCCAGCCGCTCGTGCCATTCGACATTTTACGGCTTGGAGAGCAGATAGCGCATCAGTCAGGATAACAATGCTCGTAGCTGGCAAAGTACCGTCTTGAAGACGCCCCCCCCCCCAATGATTGCTATTGAGGACCCCTATGAGGGTATCCTTGGCTTGTTATCTAGAAGTATGAGGGCTGACTCAGTTATGACTCGTATTTGTATTTCTGTCTCTGCCACAGAGACACCAGCAGCAATCACACGTACAATAAGTGACGATAATCAATTCAACAAGTCTTGTGTAACAACACACATATATTTACTTTATTGACATTAAGGCACCAGCCCTTAACAGGATCTGGTGGCTTGTAAAAATACAGCAAAGATAATCCAAAATGCAGCAAAAATAATCCAATATAAATGAATAAAGTGAAGGACGTTTTCTCTCTCTCTCTCTCTCTCTCTCTCTCTCTCTCGTTTATCGACTGTCTTCTAAGAGACAACTCAGTCGAATGACAAAAACTATTTTACGTTACTGCAATACTTTTACACACGTGAGCAATCATTCATCTACGCTCCTTTCCCTGTCGATCAGGGGGGAAGGGGGAGGGGCTAATTCCCCGCCCTAGATGGGAAGGGGGAGAAGGTACATCATACCGACAAAAGCCGAGCGTAGCTGAACTTCTGAGCGGGTTTCTCCCTTTGTAGATAGCCGCACCGTGGACCAGTGGCCGATCGGTCATCAGAGGTGCGAATTTGACATCTCTCGGTCAATTTTTCTATGCCGTAGGCTTCCTGGTCGGGATGCGGCTTTTCATCCCAGCTTCGCTAGGGCACCTGTGGTATGACGCAATTACGGGGGTGGGGTAGGAAGGGTGGTGGGTGGGAGAACTGGAACGTTTACTATTATACGTGTATCTTATTATATTATTTGTCCGGAGTCGGCATTTGTACTTGTCTGGAGTCGGTTCGGTGTCGGCGCAAAAAACTCCCCCCCCCCTAAAAAAAAAAACTAGAACTTTAATTAAATAATCCAGAACAACGTCAGATAGTTCTTAGCCAATCTTTAATTTAAAGTTTTCTTAAGAATTTCTTTTCTTTTTAAATAAATACTTGGTAAATCTTTTTATCAACAAATGTTGATTACACACAAACCTATTCAAGTCTTTTAGACCTTCAAAGAATGATCTGTTTCAAATGTTCCTACAATCAAAGTCAATTCACAACTAACACTCTCCAAAGCTTAATTTCTCTCAGCCAGAAGGAAACATTACCAATCTACTTCACAATTGCACTACATTAAAGCCCAGTCCGTAGCTGGAGCTATTGATGCGCCAGTCTTCCCCCCCCCCCCACCACCTATTACAATACAAACATTTTCAATACATATTTCAGGTTTAATTCGGGTGTAAAATAACGATTCCTTCCTCTATTAACTGTTAAGTATGTAGTGTCTTCATACGTCTCTCTCATTTCTTAAAAATAGGTCTGAAACAACCATCTTTTATCATTGTCTGTAGCCCTTGCCATGATTTTATTTCAGCATTCTGCATTCTCTGAATGGCCACTTATAAACTTCCAAGCATCATTGCTCTAGTGTTGTTGGATATGTCTGTACTTTGCAGTGACTTGCTGACTTAAGCAATCGTTAATAATAATCTTGACCAATAGTTGAGCATAAGCATACGCATAAATGAGAACTTATTAAAAGTAGAGAATTGGCCGCTTCAGGTTTACTATAAAAATAACATCCCGCATACTGTGGCATATCTTGAAGTAAACCATACACTTTTTCGCAATTTTTCCTCAAAAAAGTTAATTTTTCGGGGGGGGGGGGGGGGGGGTAGGTAAGAAAAAAATTATAAAAAAAATTCTATTTAATATTTCCAAAAAACATTGGACGTTTGTTTGAATCACACTCATTAACATTTGTGCAAAGTTATTTTACGATATCTACAATAGATTTTAAAAATTGGTTCTTTGAAAATTTTTGAAAATATGTCTTAAAATTACACTTTTTTACTTTTTACCCAAAAAAGTCACAAAAAACATTTTTAAATACATTTTTAGAGCATTTTCGAAAAAAAAAATGCTCTATTGTCCCCGTTTTGTCTGTCTGTCTGTCTGTCCGTCCGTCCGTCCGTCCGTCATCACCCTAGATCTCAACAACCATAAGTCCTAAACCCATGATGTATATATCATTTTGTAGGTCTTGGCCTGCCAAGAAATGACTTTTTTCCATTTCGCGATCTGACCTCTCAAGGCCGTAAAAGGGGCCTTGTAAAGTACCGTTTTTTTACTATATAAGCTATATTAATAATGGACCGCCCTATATCTCAGCAACCATAAGTCATAGACCCATGATGTATATATCATTTTGTAGGTCTTGGCCTGCCATGTGTACATCAAAAGTTCATTTTGCGACAGGACCTCTGAGGGCCGGGCTTCAGGGCTCCTAAGGGGCTTATATATTATATATACACCTTGTACGTTCAATAACCCGTTCATTTGGTGCGAAATACTGCAGCACGTAGTTTCACCAAGATTTATTAAGAAACTCATCAAATGAAATAGTAAGCTTGTGTTCTGAGTTTAATTGAAAGTATCAGAGCTATGCAACAATTGACGGAGTTTTCGGACGATTAAATGACAATAATTTAGAATGTTTTCAATTATGAGTCCTATTTCAGTAACCACAAACCACTTGTAGTTAGATTTAAGCGACAATAATTTTTTTTCAAATATAAAGAAACGTCTTTATAATTTTTTTTTACAAATATATGCATTACACAATTGAATTTATAAACATTTCCAAAATTTACAAATATTTACTGAAAGCTAACAAACGTACTGATACATAACACGAAAATGCTCTAACAAGTCCTGTGTCCAGAATGGAACAGGCTTAATTGCTTGTTTTATATATTTTTTTATTTCTTTGTTCATTAATTGGTATGTTGTAAGCATGTGCCAAAAATGGCTAGTGTAGCTTAAAAAAAAGATAGAAAAAACAACTAGCAGAAACCTTAAATGCCCCATGGACCACCTTAAATTTGATTGAAGGGCTGGACCAAGAGCAGATCAATGGAGTGTTTATAATACTTTATCTGAGCTAACATAAATGTAAATGTTATCAATGTAGATGAAAAAAGTGTACTGCGGGTCAAATCAAAACGTTTAACGGGACGTAGATTGCCCTTGTCTGGTTTAGAAACTGAACATTGTTTTCAAGATTACTATTTCGGAGACCCGCCTAGCTCGGCGCCCTGTGCATAATTATTTAAATAAACACATTTAACTGTACAGTTCGGAAATTTTATTTATTTACTTTTGTTATGTAGTAATTATATTACAAATTTATCCCATACAATGCATGCTGCAACATAATTATACCTTCTTTAAGTTTTTTTTTATATTCATCTATAAAATTACGTATATTCATGGTGGGGTCGGAAAATAAAAACAAACTTGCTTTGAAAGAGCAGCTTAGCAAGATACAAAGACAATTTTTATTTTGTTTAAACAAAGTTAAAGCTACTGGAACCATAGAAGTGGTGTATGTGTGTGTGTGTGTGTTAGTGCAGTGGTGTCTAACCTTTTTATCGCCGCAGACCGGTCGACATTTTATAATTTCACCGCGGCCCGAGAGGGGTAGGTGTCGCACTATCCTGAAGGAAATACACAACAATAAATAAAAAGGAAATAATTTAATGTTTCTAGGGCGGCCCAGTGCCATTTGATCCACGGACCGGTAATGGGGATTGGTGACCACTCTGTTTGTGGGTGCTCAGGCAGTAGGACATTTTGGTTATACTTTAGAGCGGCAACTTCCAGATAATGAATAGGAAAGATAGGAAAACGTTGCAAATGTAGTAGTATATCAAACCTGTATCAAACTTCATGGTTGCATAATATGTGCACGAATATTACCAGTCGATTTGATTATACACTGTAGGATGTTGGTATACTGTCAATATTTCTTTTACATTGTAAACAACTAGTTGACAAAAGGCAATAGTATCAGTACGGTACTGAAAAAAATATGATCAATCGCGAAACGTTTTACTTTAGTAGCATTCAAAAGTCAAATGATCGAAGTAAATGTATTCAGTCAATTTAAAATACAGCTTAAAATACTTCACGCTATAGACTTAGAATTAGCTAGCAATTATCGCAATTAAAAATGGGATGTGGTTAGGGATAAATAAGTTTTGCAAGTGCGTCCAAAAAGTTATTATGCTGACCCTGCCCAAATGTGTGTATATATTTTCTTTATTTTTCACCAAGTACTGCATTCAATAAATGCTTATTGAAACATTTTGTTCATATTTTGATCATAAGTATACATTGATTTTATAAGGAATCAGTAACAAAAGTAAATATATATTAAACAAATATACTTCACCAAAGCTCCAAATATTTAACCAGAAAAAGTATATATTGTTTATTAAAAGTATACATTAAATACAAAAAATATCGATAAAGTATAAATATACAATTTCAGCAAACAAGCAGAAAATATGCTAAGAACTTGGGAAAGGAAAATATTTGGGAAATTATATGGGCCAGTAAAGGAAAATAACTAGTGGAGAAGTAGAACCAATCCAGAGCTGTACAATCTGTACGAAGAACCAAATATATCAGCTGAAATCAAAATGAATAGATTGAGGTGTGCAGGGCACATAGAAAGAATGGAAAACAACAGAGGTCCAAAAGCAATATATAAGGCAACACCCAATGAGAAAAGGCCTAAAGGCAGACCAAGAAGCAGATAGTTGGAGGAAGTGGAGAAAAACCTTAACGCCAGAGGAGTGAGAGTGGAGAAAGAAGACGATGGGTCGGAAAAAGTGGAGAAGAGTAGTATGGCAGGCCAGGGCCCTTAATGGGTTGTAGGGCCAAGAAGAATTAATATACAATTAGACGTGCATCTTTATATAGTATGAGATATATACTGGGAACAAAAATACACAATTATCCCCCTTTGCCCCCCCCCCACTCCAGTGTCGGTGTCGGCGGATTTTAGAAAACCGACACCGGTGTCGGCGGACGATAGAAAACCGACACTGGTGTCGGTGTCGGCGGTTGACGGAATGCCGACACCGGTGTCGGAAAATATTTTGGCCAACACCCCACCCCTGAAAAAATGTATATAATCGAACGCAGAAAAAAATTATGTTTAGACTCTTACTAAAGAGTTGTTTTTTACACAACCCTCCTCCCACCCTTTTTTTTGGCTGCGTGTGTGTGTGGGGGGGGGGGCATGAAAATTGGTTGGAAATCACCTTTTTTGCAAGAGAATATACATGAAGTGTGTGGCTGGTAAAAGTAAAATAAACTTATTGTATTATATGAACTTAGTGGTGGAAACTTTTAGAAAATGTTTCTAGTCTGACATTTGAGGGCCTGTATGCATACAACTTATATTTTTAGTAATGATAATTGTAATGATAATTTATATATTTGTTTTGAATATTCGTCCGATCTAAGGATTTTTTTTTTAATGTTTACTTCTTAGTCTTTTTTTTTTAAATGGCTTCTATAAAAATAATATTAGAATGGGCATAGACATCCTATATAGTATGTCTATGAGAATGGGCTACTAGCATTAAAGGTAACCCGCGTATCTGTAAATTAAGATATTTAGAGTGCTTTCCCTGTACGTTGAAAAAAAAAACACACCTAACAAGGGCGACAAATTTGATTATATAAAATCTTTGTAAACACGTTGGAATCCAATGTTTATGTTTAATTTTATATTTCAATATCATCTTTTTATAACCTATAGTTCTTAGATCTTTCCTATCGAGAATAACATTCAAAAATGGTGTTTTTCAACTGTAATGCTTGTGCAGAAGCTTTGAAGAAAAATCAGGTGGAAAAACACATCCAACGTTGCCGGCAATGTAAAGTATTATCATGTGTAGACTGTGGAAAGGACTTCTGGTAAGCTAGTTTATCTATGAATATTTCCTTAGCCTTAGTGTATTTCAGATTTCTCGGGCGAACCATGTGAATTTAATTATTATTTTTGTTTGATTGTTATGCAGAAGCTCTGTCTAAAATCTTTGAAATTATAATTAATTAGACTTCACTTTCAGTGTTAGATTGGTAACTAAATAATTCAAATAATTGCTTATACTATTAATTATAAAATGATAGATTACGTCATATCTATTGACAAACAATTGTTTTAATATAGAAAATATTTTAACTAAAAGTAAGATTTGTACAATCGTAAAATCACACCTTGTAATTTTTGGGACTGTCCTTTTAATTAAATCAATCATTGTACGCACTATTGTATTTTTTTTTTACCTCGTACGTCAACAGAATGAACTCTTATGATTTGAAGTTATTTTCTTTTCGCAATTTTTTCTAATTATACATTAAAATGAGAGGTTAGTTTGTGTGGCGCGCTAGTGATGTAGGTTGTTCGCTTGGCTGAGACCCAGTTTGGCTAGCTATGTGCGGGTTCGATTCCTAGTAGAGACATACATTTTTTTGTTCAGATTTTATTTTTCAGGATCAGGGTTAGGGATAGGGTTAGGGTGTGGAGCAATATCTATTGATGGTTATTTTTTTAAAAAATCATAATTTTTTTTTTCAAGATTTTTTTTTCAGGATTAGGGTTAGGGTTAGGGATAGGATTAGGGTTAGGATTAGGGTTAGGGTGTGGAGCAATATCTATTTATGGTCCCCGAAAAAAAAAATATCTCCGATTTTTAACAGTAAATGACATCACCAACGTCTGCAGTAAATAAGAGTTCTCATTCGTTCTGTTTACTCTTTAAATGTGTTAAAACGATCGCAGATTTTGAGCACCATCATTGTGTAAGTAATAATATCATAATATAAACTGCATTTATAACTTTACATCTTTACATCATAAGAGTTCATTCTGTTGACGTACGAGGTAAAAAAAAAATACATCGTACGTCATATGACGTACGTGGAGCCAGTGCCATCATTGTATTACATGTCATATCAAGTCCCTCCACTTTAAAACAATTGATCAAACATTGGCGACTCCACCCCAGTGACCCCCACCCTGTCAGCTGCCCAATTTCAGTGGTAAAGACTAAGTGCAGTAGTCCATATTTTACTCACTGTAATAGAGGGGGTAGAAGGGGTTGAAAAAGTTTAACAATATTCAACATGGTCATGGGTTTTGGGGGGGGGGGTTAAGATAATGTCAATATAGGCATTTTAGAATATACAGTATCTTTATTTGCTCATGAACTCAAATTTTAATGTTTTAGTAAAATTTTGAATGTGTTTAACAAATAAAAAAAATTTGTACATTTTTTGTAGTCTTGTACAATTCGTTTTTTTTTCGTTTTTTTTTTTTTTGCACAAAGGGCTCGTACGCATATAATATAATATAATGTAAAATTTGGGGGGGGGGGGGGGGCTGGGTACTAACTTTTTTATTAAAGAGTGACAGAGCAGTCTGACAGAGGTGTGCAATTATAATTCAACTAAACCTTATAAAACATTCCTTTAATGGGAAAATACTCATTTAAATAATAATTAATAGTGATGATGTTTACAAATTGTTGGACGGATGGCAGAGTGTTGTAGATACTCGACTGTCGACCTGAGGGTCCTGGGTTCGAACCGCGGTGAGGCCCATGGAATTTTTCCAGGTGAAATTCAGTGCAAAGTCGTCCCACAAGTCCACCCAGCTTTAAATGGGTACCTGACTTAAGTTGGGGAAGTAAAGGCGGCTGGGCATTGTGCTAACCACACAATCCCTTTATATGCTGAGGTTATAGAAACAGATGAATTCTACACTTCATCTGCCCCGATGGCTCGTTAGGGCTAAGGGAACTTTACTTTTTACAAATTGGGATCTGCAAAATGTTTGAGAGGGTGGCCTCTTAAAATATTATTCCCCTATGTGCTGAAGGTCTGTAAATACGCAATGTATTTAAGCATAATTAAAATATGCAGTGGTTACAGAAACAGATGAATTCTACTCTTCATCTGCCCCGATAGCCTTTAGGGCCAAGGGAAATTTTCTTTTTACTCCTCATATTTGGGACATGATGTAAAAAAAAAGAAAGCTTTACATTACAAAGCAAGAAGATTTAAAGTAATTGCTTAATTCATATCTTTTTTTTCCAGGGGAAATGACTATCAGAATCATACTAAGTGCTTAACTGAAAATGAAAAATACTGTGGGAAAGGGTATGTTCCAAAAGTAAACAAAGGAGAAGTTAAACAAGAGCAGTGGATTGAGGTAAAGATATTTTTCAAGGAAATACTTTTAAATTGTAAACTATTTAAATTGTAATTCTATTTTCATTTCATTTGGAAGATTTTTTTTCTCTAATGGTGGGAAGTGGGTAAGGTAGAACAATTCCTTGATGAAAAGAAAATCTTCTAACTTTGCTTTCGAGTTCGTTGGTTTTGATGTCCCTTTACTTGTTTTATAAGTTGATTGATTGATGGGAACAAATAAATTATAGAAAAAAATTTATAAGAAAGATATACCCTAAAGCATTTGTTTATGTGGATTTTTTAAAATGCAAATTTGAAGTTATGTGGTGGTTGTTTTAAAAAATTATTTTTTTGGAAAGGCATACATGTATGCCTTTTTCTAACAGATATTTAACAAATACTGTAGTACTTTCAAATCGTCTATTATTTTAATTATTATGAAAATCTTTTCACTAAAAATAATGTGCAAGTAAAGTTTTATGGATAATTTTAAGTAATTTATTTAAAAAATAATTATCTTTTAAAATCTGCTAAACTTTTTGTGTCCAATTTTTTGTGTTAATTTTAACTTTTTTACTAGAAGATATGCCATTTTAGAATACTTTGGAATGATTGCCTATTTTTACAATGCTTATACAGCAAAAATTTTGACTAAGCAGATCTAGATAATCCGTCTGGTACAAACCTTTTTTACTTACTTAACGAATTTTCCAATTGTGTTTAATGAATTTAGAATACTGTGTTGATAAAACTGCCCATTATCACATATTTAAAGTCTCATAAATATAAAGATATATAAAAATAAAGTAATTTTTCTCTTTATAAAAAAAATGAGTAAAAATGTTTTTTTTATATTCAGACATTATTTCCACCATATGCTTAATTTGCTTTTAGTTTTCAGAACTTTTTTTTCACCATGACATGCCATATTGTGTTTTTATGATGCCGTACTGTGTATTTATGATGCCATATTGTGTTTGTATGATGGCTTAAAGCAGTAGTATATTTATATTGTATTAGTATGATATCTAATGTATTAGTATGATGTCACAATGTATTTGCCTAAGTCATTATTAAATGTAAATGAATAATTGACATTATTTAACTATGAACCTTTTGTTCCTATTTAGAAAGTGCAGCTTGCCATAGAAACATCAGCATCAAATGTAAAATTAAAAGATATTTTAGAAAAATTGAAAGAATATCCAAACATTCCACGTAAAAAGCACAAATTTGAAGTAAGTCGAATTCTGGTTATTATGTAGTTTATTTTATACTTAGTAAAATTATTTTTACTTTACAATATTTCTCTTTCATTTATAACATCCACTAATCGTCTGCAGCACTGTAAGAGATGAATGGTATACTTGAGAAAATAAAACACAATAACAATAACGTAATATGGTAAATGTCTATGTCTTTACTGTTGAATAATGACGGACACTTTATAACATAAAACTTTCATTTTGCTTGGATGGTCCAGTTGATTTACATTCAGTTTTTTAAACTGATTTTTTTTTGTTAAATTATTTGATAAACTTGATGAAGATTTTTACTGTAATTTTTTCAAACAGAATTTCCTTCACAATAGTTTGAGAGTTTCAAATTATGCGTTGATAAATCAAGTCTGGGATGTGTTAATGTCTGCTGCTACCAATGGAGAGGTAAACTTATTTGAACTGATCTTAAATAAAAAAATCAATATTTGTTTCTATAGTGTCCCATAGTAAAGAATCACAATTAGTCATTTTCTTCTGACATTTTATTTTTCATTGTTTGTAAAAAAAAAAGTCCTTATTCCAACTGACATAGTAAGGCACAATGTATTCCACAATGCAACATGTGAATTTGTGTTGACCATTTTTGTTTATTAATCATGAAAAATCAATTATCGAATGATCCAGATTGCCAGTGCATCTACATTACATTTTCTTCTTGCATTTTTTAAAGCACTGTTTTTATTTTATATCTTCCCGACATTGGATCAGTCTTCAGTTTGTATATTTTTACAGGTGAGTTATTTTTTTTTCAATACTTTGTGTATAAACATACAAATTACTACACTAAAGATAAAAATTTTACTTTGATTTCTCAAATAGTCACTAATGCGTGATTTTAATTTTGTTATTTTAAAATTAAATATTAAAGAATCAACAATAAATATATGTTTAAGTCTTAGATTTGAATGAAGTTAATTTGACATCGTCTATCTTTACATTCCAGGATGACTAACAGACATCAAAGTTCCAGTTAAAGATGTAGTCATAGAAAAAGAATAAGTAGTTGACTCAAGCTAGATAATTAAAATTTGCTCCTCAGTAGTTTGTTTTACTCTTTATAGTCATAGAATTGATTTTTTAAACAATCAGATGCTTGTTGAAATTATTATTCCTTTTGTTCATAGAAATATATGTATAAAATATTAGGTCAATCAATCCATGGAGGCAGCTCACAAAAAGCTTCCAGGTGCGAACTGGAGTCAGACAAGCATGCTTGTTGTCACCATTTCTTTTCCTTCTTGCAATTGACTGGATCATGAAGAAATCCACCAGAGAATGAAGAAATGGAATCCAGTGGACATTATTGAGCCAGCTTGATGACCTAGACTTTGCGGACGATCTTGCTCTCCTCTCCCATAGCCAACAACAGATACAGGAGAAGACAGATAAAGTCTCAGCCGCAGTGTTCGAGGTTGACCTCAATATAAACCAAGACAAAACTAAGATCTTAAAAATTAACTCCACCAGCACAAATCCCGTCACCCTACAAGGAAGACAGCTGGAAGAGGTGCAGTTCTTCGTTTACTTGGGGAGTGTTATCGATCATCAGGGTGGCACAGAGGCAGACGTCAAATCAAGAATTGGTAAAGCTAGAGCCGCCTTCATGCAGCTAAAGAATGTCTGGTCCTCCAGAGAGTTATCCTTAGACATTAAGATTCGACTTTTTAACACCAACGTCAAATCAATCCTGCTGTATGGAGCGGAAATGTGGAAGATGTCTAAGACCACACTAAGGAAGTCCAAACCTTTTCCAACAGCTGCCTTAGAAGAATCCTCCAAATTCGCTGGCCAGACACCATCAGCAATGTCAGCCTTTTGGAAAAGACCTGCCAACTCTCAGCTGAAGAAGAGATCAGAAAGAGGCGATGGGGCTGGATAGGACACACCTTACGCAAACCAGCAGCCAGTATCACAATGCAGACACTGAGGTGGAACCCCCAAGGTAAACGGAAGAGAGGCCGCCCAAGAAACACCTGGCATCGAGACCTGGAAGTGGACACTATAAAGATGGGACACAACTGGAACCAGTTGAAGAAGATGGCAAAGGACAGAGGATTCTGGAGATCTGTTGTTGGTGGCCTATACCCTGCCATGGGTGAAGGGCAATGAATGATGAATGAATTAGGTGAATTGAACGTTGTTTAGAACTGCCTCACAGGTGGTGAAGTTAACCTCTTAAAGTAAAAACAACACATGCTGTTACAGAAAATATTTTAAAATATAAACCGCGGATAAAAACCTATAATTGGTTTGCCTTGAAAAGTGTGATATACAAATTGTTTACAAACTGTTATTGTATTGTTACTTTTATAAGTAGGTTAATTGTATTATTTATATGACTGCATGTTAACTTTTTCATTAGGAATTATTAAAGATAATTTGAGCAATTTGGTATTTTGTGCTCAAAACAAAACAAGCTAATATCTTCTGTTTGAAGTACTTAATGTGTGATATGATATTTTAAAAAAATGTCACCAATATGAAATATATTTTACAATTGGTTTTAGATAATAGAATAAAGAATAAAATGTTTAAGTTGTATTGGAATATTTTTTGTTAGTTTTTGCAAATCTGTGTACAGAAGTTTACATGTAACTATGTTGATTTAATTACATGTAACTGTTGATTTAATTACATGTAACTGTTGACTTAATTACATGTAACTGTTGATTTATTTACATGTAACTGTGTTGATCTAATTACATGTAACTGTTGATTTATAGCTAGTTTGAAAAAAAGTTTATTAATTCACCTAGCATTTAATTTAATGAGTATTGTATTCATGCTTCATCCAAAAAAAACTTGAATTTTAAAATATTTATTGCTTCTGACAGAAAGCAAAAACAGATTCAACCCAATCTGCTAATTCTAAAAATGAAGTGTCACAGAATGGAAATGTTGAACATGCTACCACCCATCCTGATACTCCAACAGAAACTGAAAATGGTAAATTAAGTAAAAGAGAGAGAAAAGAAGAAAGAAAGAAACTTGCACACAAGAAGGAAAAGAAAGACAAAAACAAGAATGATGAGGTACCTGAAGAAAAAACTAAAAAGAGGAAACATTCTGAAGATGAAGAAAACTTGACGAAAGAAAACAAGTCCAAGAAAAAGAAACAGGAAGAAGGTAATTTCATATTTTGACGATAAATTAGAGCAAGCATTTCATTAAGGGCAGCATAGATAAGGTGACATCATATTGTCTTAAGGGTCACACAAGTGATATAAGTGAAGACTTTAAAGACAAAAAAACTGCAGAATATTAAAATACAGTCAACTATTGGCAGGAGATACACACTAACACAATCATCTTTTGAAAGGAGATTCACACAGATTTGCTGAATCTACACATTTACACGCCTGTGGACAGTATTAAAAGAATACTGAAGGGAGAAATGCACAGACTCACTGATACATTTAATGATGGACATGATACAGACACACTCAAAGATACATATAGACATCAATTGACTTCACACACAAACTCACTAACACATTACACATATATATTAAAGGATATATGGACAGACTTTCTGACCCAAACATCTACTGACAGAAGATCCTTATTGAAAACATGCAGTAGACAGGAGATACAAACTCACTGACATGCATACACTAATCTATTGACAGGAGATACAAACTCACTGACATGCATACACTAATCTATTGACAGGAGATACAAACTCACTGACATGCATACACTAATATATTGACAGGAGATACAAACTCACTGACATGCATACACTAATATATTGACAGGAGATACAAACTCATTATATCTCCCATGGTGCCTCCGTAGCCATTGTACTATCATCTATTGTGGGGATGAAAGGGCACCATAAAAACTGTCCCTATAGTGGCTGATAGGATATAAGAGATTTCATTCATCCTTACAGGAACTTCACACACAAACTCACTGAAACATATATCTATTGACATGCCATGACATGTGACAATCTGGCTACAGCAACAAATAAATTAGATTCCTCAATGACATAGAAACACTAATGTTTCAGTGTCTATCGATTTAGAAGGTAGCAAGCTAAATTTGTTTTAAAAATAAAAATCACAGGAATAAAAAATAAAACTTTGGGCTATCTAATGTATCCATTGTTAGGACCATGCTTATGGTTGCCAAGAACTGCAATCAGCCAAAGAGCTGCTATTCGACATGCCTGAGATATAAAATAAATCTTTTCTCCTCTGATCAACAATTGTTCTTAACGAAATGTCTGTATATTTCAGTTGAAGGTGAAACAGATGATGTAGATACAGAGTCAGTCACTGAAGTGAAAGATAAAAAAACTAAATCTAAGAAAAAGAGATTGATCTAGGAAGCTGCCATTATTGGCGTTCTACAAAAAAAGGGAGAAGTGTCATTGAAGAGATTAAGAAAAAAGGTGAACTATTTAGTTTCTTCTTGTGTCTAATGTACTTCGGAATTTGTGAAGTACAAAGAATATCGGATTAAGGTCTTTTCTCAATGGTCTAATAATTAATAAATATGTAAAATACAGGGTAAACCACCCGTCATCACTGTAGATATGTTCTTGAAAATCCCTGTTGTGTGAAACCCTGTTGGGTGAGTCCATGAAACAATGAAAATGTAGGATGCTTTACAAACATTCTTATTATACATTTTTTCTTCAACTCTATCAAAACTTTCTTTTATCATTTCAATTTAAAATATTTTAATGTTGTTTCATTCCAACTCATTTTAATACATTTTCAGAGCTTGTTTTAAAAGCTTAAAACATCTTTGTAGTTTGGTGTAAATTATGTACAGTTGACTCATGTTTTCTCCATAGATTTGTTTTAAACCAAAACCAACTTCAATGTTTTACACCATTTCACATCTTATTTGTGTATGTTTTGACAATTTTCAATTTGTGTTAACTCCCAACAAACGGCATACAATAAAATGTGACTCTGGTGATCCATAAAGTCAAACCATGAAAAATATTATTTTTTTAAATATTTTTTTATTACAAATGTAATATTTTTATTAAAAAAATGCATGCTAAATACTTTCTAATAAAAAATATTTATTTATTTTTTATTCAACTACAATTTCTCGCAAATAAAATAACACTATCAGTTGACCGGCACCGAACGCCATTTTGATTTGTTTACGTTTTGTCAGTCACTTTGACTACATTAAAATGGACTCAGATTCTCATTATTTAGTGGAAAAAGAACTTAAATCTAGTGACAAAAATGAAACTAACACTCGCTAAATCAAAAAAAAAAATATAAAAACATTCAAAACTGACCAAAAGTGTTGTTTTTGCTAACAAAATGTGAATTTTAAATTTTATTTCTAGCACAACTGTTTATCACAATCAATCATAGCTACCAAACATTATAAAACCAAAAACTATAAAACAATTTATATAGCGTTTCACATTTTTTTTTCAACTTTTTCAAGAAAAAACACAGGGTAGCCTCACGACACAGGCGCGCATAAGGCCAAAATGTCAAAAAAGTGAGGGGCAGTGCAAAAAACACACTGTGCATTATGTCT
This sequence comes from Bulinus truncatus, assembly GCA_021962125.1. Taxonomy (NCBI): domain Eukaryota; kingdom Metazoa; phylum Mollusca; class Gastropoda; family Planorbidae; genus Bulinus; species Bulinus truncatus. The sequence continues at coordinate 9,285,764 of JAGDYQ010000007.1, forward strand.
TTTTTAATAAAAAAAACTTTTCTACATTTTTTGCGTTTTTCTTAAAATTAAATTTTTTTATGTGAATAATTATAGGAAAATATGCATATTTGAAAAAAATTCACCAAACATTTTTTTTTTGAAGAAATTGATTGATAACTGAATATTTCATTTCAGAAATATATGTAGATTAATGAAATGTCTGAAAAAATGTTTTTGTTTTTAATACTTGTTTTTTGTCTTATTGCTGTTTGTACACTTTAAAAAAAAAATAATTTTGTTTTGTTAAATTCTTTTTTTTTAAATATTATCAAAATTCATTTTCAAAAAAAAAAAAGCTGCACAGTTTTAAAGCCTATTCAAAGAAGAAAAAAAATGATATATCACACATATATGGACTATAAAGGAAACAGACAATATAGTCCAAAATGTAAGGACACCTGTTTGGTAATAAAAAAATGCCAAAAACCTGCCATCGATTAAGAGTTAAGAGTGAATTTTGCTTCTAACGGGTTTGTAAATTTCTAAACCTACTAGACTAAAACTTTCTCACAAGAAAATGTGTGACCTGTATAAATGTTACTAAAAATATCTATGTCATCATGGCACAAGGTTTTAATATTTACTATTTTAGGATGTCCTTTAGTTCTACCTCAGCAACTATAAAATCAATGTCTTTCTTTTTGTCTTTTTTATGTCCCTCTATTCATGCTACCTGTATATTAAATAAATGGGAAATACTGACAAAATTATATTACCTTAAAAAAAATTTTTTTCTGTATTTTTCTTGTTCTGGCATATTTTTTTTCAAAATGATCTTAATAAAAAATCCACTTGTATTGGACAGTAGAACTGTGGTTTTAAATCTGCACTGTCTTTCAGTTTTTATTCTGTTAGTGTTTCTATAAGTGATTTCATGAAACATTTATTTCTTTAATTATATTAGAATACATTATGCATTCATCGCAGTATTTAGACTGTGCAACTGGGCATAAGAAAAACCATTTATGACATGCAGATTCCAACCTTCATGGAGTAGAGAAAAAAAACTTCAAAACTAAGATATATATAAAAGTAACAGCTGTGGTTTTAAAAGCAGTGAGAAAACAATGTCATTCAGCATGATTAAGATTTCATAAGATTACTGCTTAGTGCACAGGTTTCAAATTCTATGAAATTTCCTTTTAAGCCATTTCTTCAATTTAAGTTTATTGATCTGAAACTTTATATGAACTGAAAACATTTATATTTACATTTTCTCTTAACATAATATTGTTAGTTAAATAACCAATATAAATTTTGACAGGTTCTGAACGAGTTTCTTTCTCAAGATGCAGCGAATTACTCGGAAGAAAACATAAATGCAAAATTTGACAAAAAAGTGACTAGAATCTCTCAAGTAAAAGTTTTCAAAGACAGAGTCAAATTAAAATAATTGTTTAGTGTGCTGTTAATAAATGCATAGACAATGTGAATATTGTTTGTTTTTTATTGATTTCTGATAAAAAAAAAATACTGTAAAATGATCAGACATGGGCTAATAATGTTCTGCTGACCAAGCACAAGCCTGTCTGCTCCTCTAGACTCACATCAATAATATTATGCTTATATTATTTTCTATAAACTAATTAGTGGGACGAATGGCCGAGTGGTGTAGATACTCGACTGTCAACCTGAGAGTACTGGGTTCGATCCTCGGTTAGAACCATGGGAATTTTTACAGGTGAAATGTGTTTCAAAATAATATAGGGCGCTCCTTTGTTAATATAGCTTATATAGTAAAAAACGGTACTTTATAAGCCCCCTTTTACGGCCCTCAGAGGTCAGATCGGGAAATGGACTTGTGATGCACACATGGCAGGCCAAGACCTACAAAATGATATATACATCATGGGTCTAGGACTTATGGTTGTTGAGATATAGGGTGATGATGGACAGACAGACAAAACGGGGACAATTACAAGTCCACCCAGCTTTAAATGGGTACCTGACTTGTGTTGGGGAAGTAAAGGCGGCTGGGCGTTGTGCTAACCACACAATCCCTTCATATGCCGAGATTATAGAAACAGATGAATTCTACACTTCATCTGCCCAGATGGCCCTTTAGGGCTAAGGGAACTAATTACAGAACACCATTTCAGAAAATAAACCTATCCCCCACATGTACATTAGTATGGATACTGTATTTGTTGCTATTTTTATTTCTTAGAACAGTAGTCACATCAAGTATGGTTAACTCACACTAAAAATACTGTACATGCACATCAAGTATGGTTAGCTCACACTAAAAATACTGTACATGCACATTAAGTATGGTTAGCTCAAACTAAAAATACTGTACATGCACATCAAGTATGGTTAGCTCAAACTAAAAATACTGTACATGACAAATACTAAAATACCTTTCTCTGATATGGTGGATAAGTTCCTGGGAAAACATTTTGTGTGAAACCATGTTGAGTGGTACTTGACACACAAAACAAAAGGGAAGCTTTTCTCTCTCATTCATTGAGTAGATTTTTTTGCATGGTTTTACTATTTTCCATGAAGAAAAAATATGATGTCATGTTAAAGGAGAGATAGAAACATAAACTTCAGAATTATTGTTTGTGATGTGTTAAAAAGAGGAATGGTCATTATCTTCTAATTGTGCTAGACAAATAGTTTTGCACCACACCATGATTGTGTCCTCTACCTGTTATATATTGTTAGCTCTCTTGTGCACTATGGACTGGAATTTCATTTCGATATAGTGCACCATTTTATAATGTACTGACATTAGGGTTCATCACCACAGTAGAGGAAAAAATGAATTGTTTGTTTTTGAGCTATGTTTCTAATTTGTTCTAATATCATTAATAATAACTTGTGTAAAATATTTTTCAAATCAGAGTTGATTTAGAGGTCCCCCCCTCCCCCCCAAGAAATCACAAGACATGTAAAGAAAAAAAAAGTTTATTCTAGCCTATATAAAAATTACATTAAAGTATTGAATTGTTTATTACTGTTGCATTTGATTCAGTTTCTCTTTGTTGCACGTTTGTTTACGCAAATTTTAGATGTTTTTGCGGTCCATTTCTACCACTTGAAGAATGTTTTGAAAATGTTTATCCGTTCGCGTTGCTTCAACAAAGTCGGATGCTAGTTTCACTCCTCTCTCGGCACAATCGTTAACAACGTTAATAGCAGCAACATTTTCTGCACTGGTAATGTAAGAAGCTGTTTGGCACCAATCATCAACAGGCAGTTAGAGGAATCCTGTGTCCAATTGAAGTTTGTATATAGTAAACCACAAGTCAACTCCATCCAGATCACACAACCGAGTTGAAGAATCAATTGATTGGAATCGCGGTTTTCCCCAACCATTTCCAAATAGATTATGTGGAGTTTGGAGGGCAACGACCGGTCGAAGCTTAAGTAGAGCATCTGCTAGAGCTTGCTTTTCCAACACAGGTACTTCATTGCTGAACAGAGCAAGTAGGATCATTTTAGCAGTGAGTACCACAGATGCCTATTCAGGACACGGATTGCTGACTTGGATATGTCTTTGTTGACATCGTTATAATCCAAAAGTCGCTTGTAGAGCTGTATAGATCATTCCATGCTGCATCCACTCTATTTTTGCAAGTGAGCCACCTGCCCACCACACGACATAAACATGTGTTACAAATGTAGCAAATGCACAAATCTTTGGCACTTGGTCGCAAGTGGTAATAGTACCTGGAGGCAATAATTGAATTTGTTCCTCATACAGTGCAATCTTGAGGCAATATATCAGCTTTGCCATCCATCGTGCTTTGTGCATGAGACCAATCATGTGCCACCAATTCCCAATTATTTCGCAGCCTGGGGAACAAAGTTATATCCGGAAATTTGGAAACTTATATTTTCATGTCTCCAAACACATGCAAGAGAAACTTCACCAATGTGATGGCAACAACCTGACCACAGAACAGCACGTTGCAGCTTATTTTGTATGGCAATGCAGGCAGCAGTCTGATGACCAGTGTTTGAGCTTGTTGTTTCGAATGTCATATTAATGATACAATCATTACAATGCCACTCCTGCCATTAGCTTCATGGTTAATTCTGCAATTATTTCACCAACGGGTGTCTTTGTTGCCTTGGCACTCCTATCAGTTTCGTTTGCTTTGCATCAACAACAACAACTGTTGTGTCCTTCAGTGACACGATTTTTTAGAGAGGGTATCAGTTAGCCATCGCAGTGGAACATGCAGAGTTTGTGTGGTTCCCAGGAGTCGCGGATCTTTGTAGCTATCTCACTTACAACTTTGCGACGTTAACGATCTGCAGTGGCATAGGAAGAAGCCACCATTGATACATCACCCCCAGTCTCGCTAATAAGGCTTTGTATGAAAGTTGCCTGCTGTGTTGGTGTATTCTTTAATCTTGTCGCTAGAGACACAAGACTTGGTCGGCTTAAAACATCTGGAGGTACAAATACCAAAGTTCCTGCTGGCTTTCTTCGCTTTTGCAATGGCATTATATCATCAAAACAGTTATCAACAACCCCCATATCATCTTCAGATTTAGAATCATCGGGTTCGTCACTGCTACCCTCGCTGGAAGGCACTGATATCGTTGAACATGCTGCATTTTCCTCTCTTGCGCGTTTCTGACGTTCCACTGCTGCGGCATCTCGTGAATGGCGTCGAGCGACTTTTTTTTGCAGGTGTTTTGTCAAATGATCCAAAGCTGGAAGATCTGTCTCCTTTCATAGGCCTCAAGAATGCTAGATATTCTGCATTCTTGATAATAGTCTCAACATTGGGTGGCCACAGTTGTTCCAGTTTACGCAGTAATAACTGGATATGACACTGTTGAAGTGGTGTCAGGGTCAGCCAGCATGTCCTTAGAAGGTGTAAAAACATATTGTTGTTTTCCATATTATTTCCATGTTCTGATTTTATAGGTCGTGTGTATCAGAAATTAAAATAATATAAATAAAGAAATTAAAATGCTTACCTAGGTCATCAATATGCGGTAAGGAAAAGTGTTGTTTTTGCTAACAAAATGTGAATTTTAAATTTTATTTCTAGCACAACTGTTTATCACAATCAATCATAGCTACCAAACATTATAAAACCAAAGACTATAAAACAATTTATATAGCGTTTCACTTTTTGTATGTAAGTCTGTAAGACTGTACAAGAAGGATGGTTTTATCTAGTTTTCGCTTAATTATGCAAACTTTGTTGAAGTCCGGGGGACCTCTAAACATTGTCAAATATTTTTTATTTTTTTACACAATGCTTTTTTTTGATCAATGGAACAAATTTAAATAGCAGACAGATCAATTATCAGACTTTTTTTTGGTGATGCACCCTAACTGACATCTTTCAAAAATGTTAGTCCACCAAGGTGGCTGAACGACTGTTAGATGGACTGGAAATTAAATCTTTATTTCTTTTGAATGAACTTAATTAAATACACTGTACAATGAAATACACTGTACAATTAAATACACTGTACAATGAAATACACTGTACAATGAAATACACTGTACAATTAAATACACTGTACAATGAAATACACTGTACAATTAAATACACTGAACCTGTTTAATGATTTTTGTAAAAAAAAAATATAAAAATACCAAGAGCTTTTTCAACAGCTACATTTATTCACATTAGAGGATTAGAGGAAATAAAAACTTACTATTTATAAATAGCCATAAACATAATAAATACAACACATCTACAGTAAGTTATTTCAAATTATCAAGAATGTATCAATTTTAACATTTTTTGAAAAAAATAAATTGCACTTCACCCAAATTTGACTATATCCCATAAAAATACCATAAAGATTGGCAAACTACAGAAAAAAAATTTAACTTAGACGGTCATCTCCAGCATTTGTCACATGTACAATTTAATAACTTTCTATTTACTAATCCAAATATAATTTAATTCTGCCTATGTCTTGTTAAAAGATTTGCTCTCGTGTGTATAATGAATAAGGTAAAAAAACTTTCTTCATCACAATGAATTAAGAAGTACATGCAGCACTTGGTGGAATGGTTTCAGAAAGTTATTTTGGCTATCAATACACACTTTGTTTTCTTTTTAGTCAATTTTAATTTATTAGCTGAATTCTTAGTAAGCAGTTCCCATAGGGAGCAGGTATATTCCCTCTGGTTCTAAAAGCTTGTTCGAGAGGGAGGGTGATGTCAGAGGAAGCACCAAAATATGCTTTGGGGAAAGGCTGGTGTTTTATATTTCTCATACAATATAACAAAAAAATTCTACTGCAATTATTAAAATATGCTCTATTGAAAGGCTTTGATGAGATACGTTTAGAGAATGTTCTATTGAAAGGCTTTGATGAGATACGTTTAGAGAGGAATAAATGAAGCATTTTTTATTAGACTTGGGTTTGGCTAACATGGCTTGAAACACTTCTTGCATAAATATATGAAGCATCAGACAAAAATATATGAAGCATCAGACATAAATATATGAAGCATCAGAGCATTGATCTTACCCAAGTCCTCTGCCACTATCTATTGCAGTCAATGACTAAAATGGAGAAAGGGTTCTGTTAAACTGTGAGACCATTTATTATATTTTCGAAAAAGGGAGTTGGGCAAAAAAAGCTTGGGAACCGCTGAACCAAGTGAAGGCAGAAATATATTCAAGAACAGTTTAAAAAAGTCATGTTAAATGTATCAACACAATAATTACACCACCATGAGGCAACTAAATTTATTATACAATCTAAAGGGTACATTGAAAAAAGGGGACAGTAAATAAAATAACTAAAAAAATTTGTAATGACATCACATGATCATCTTTTCATGAATTAAACGCAGTTGATCTGGTTGTAGATGAAGTGGAATGACATCACCTGTCCCACTTGTTGTTGGGATCCGAATAGTTCCTAATTTCACACTGTTATTTGTTTTCTCATGTAGCATCTGGAAAATTTAATCAAAACAGGCTATCATGTACTGTTAACTAATTTTAATTTAAAGACAAAAAAAGTGTAGAAGATGTACAGAATTAAAAGTTGTTAGGAAATGAGTTTTCAAGCTCATGAGATTTATAGATATATATATATATATAGAGAGAGAGAGAGAGAGAGTCACAGAGGAAATTTAATTCAAATCTCTTAAATATTAAATATCCAGGAAATAGACAGTTGTTAAAAGTGGACTTAAGATAATAGCAAGTTGATTGTTTATTTAAAAACTATAAAAAATCATTAAAAAAAAAAGCTTTTTATAAAATGCACTAAAGAAATATTTAGTCAAGTATATTGTATTCACCCCTGGTTTTAACTTTTGTAAAGGTAATTTATATAATTATACATGAATTATTTTTTTCTTATTAGTGCATTTAAATAAAAGGTTATTTAACATTATTTGTTCTTACTTTTAAGTTTTAAAAGAAAGTATTGTTTGTTGTATAGTTTAACTAGTCGATAAATGACTTAAACAAAAGCATCTCTCTTTTTAGATATTTATGTACTGGTACTGAACTGTTGTAACTATTTTGACATGGTAATCTCAAGGCAAAATTTGTCACATTACAAACTAATAAGTAATTAGCTTCCCTATTCTAAAAGATGTTAACTCATAGACTCAAAATCTACAAGTGGCCCAAATTTGAGCTTTTTCACTAAATTAGAACAAGTTACAAGATTTACAGACAATCATGACATAAGAGAATACATTGTCTCCAATTTAAAACTATGAATGTAAGCTTACATATTATATCAGTGATATTAAAACTGTTTTACATAAGTCGGGGTGCTTTAAAAACTATATTTACCTACCCAATTCCAATAAATATGTGATTAGCCCGCAGAAAAAATGTTTATGCTATGTTAATAAAATATAAACTAATGTTTCTTTCAAGAATATATATATTTTTTTATGTTTATTGATGGCTGTAAACATATATTATTAATATTTTTACAAAAGCAAAACAAAACGGTATAAATATCTTAAAAATGACTACATAAAAAGTATAATCCCTTTATTCAGATGTGTCTGCACATGTTATAAATTCTGTCATCGAGGGACAAGGACAAAATAATTTAACAAATATATCAGTAGATTATTCAGGGGTAAAAAATATATTAGTGTTAATTTTATTTCAAAACTTACCTAGCTAAAAAAAATGTCTACGTTTTAAAATGCTAATCAAAGAGTGTTCAAAGCTGCCATGTTAACTTACAAGTTTTCTCTTTTTGAGAAGGTTTTGAAGAGGCAATTCATTAGAATGAACTTAGAGAAGTATTTGGATTTCCCCATTTTGTGTGGTATTTCCCTTCATTACTTTTAATCTTGTGCACATTTGAGAATCTAATACCGCAATAGTTGATATGTAATCTATTAATATCTAATGAGTTAGTGAATCAGTTAATTTTAATATTTTTATGTGAATGTTAACTTGGTGATTAGGTTTGATATTTAAGGAGATTATCTAATAAAAAAAACTAGTTTTAAGGATGATTGAGTTACTCTTTATTGTTGAGTGTCTTATTCAAAGATAGCATTTTTTATTTCTATTTTGTGACTATGTCTGCCTGTTATGCAGGCTAAGAGAACTTATTAGTGTCAGTAATAAACAGATTTAGCTTGATATATAATGAAGTTGAAATTAACATTTCATGTATTAGTAGGTTTTGTATTTAAAAGATTATGTTTTAGAATTGAGATTATGGGAATACATGTAGAAAATGGAGCCAACAAGTAAAACTGCATCAAAACAGCCAGTTTGTGTACAGGTAAAGGGTCAGGGTTGTGTACAAGGAAATGTGCAACATTTAGGTTACTTTTTTAAACAGTTTCAATATGACTTTTGTCTGTTTTAGCAGGCTTTACAATTACATGGAGTTAATAAAATCAATGTCAATTTTTGTCTTTTTAAAAAATATATTTCTTAAGAGAGAAAAATTGCAAACCTTGGCAAACTGAGGAGTTGGGAAAGTGGAGAAATCTGTCCTGACTTGACCACCTGATCTGTTGGATGCCAGGAGAGTTGTCATTTGAACTTGCAGCTAGGAATGAGAAAATAATTTAGTTTAATACTTACATTTCTAAATGCTATAGCATAAAGTTAGAGCAACAAAAAAACTTTAACATCCATAATCATTCTCACCTCTTGAGTATTTTTTTCTAGCACTGTTAGTTCTGCAGATCGACTAATTATTTGTCTCATGGGTCCTGAATTTTGTGTAGCAGGAACAAAACCTAAAGCCAAATATGAATAATTGATAAAGGTTTTATGGTGACTGATTAAACACGGTAACATGTAATGAACCTGAGCATCATTAAAGAATACTTTTAATCAATGGAATAATGCCAGAGTGGGGAAGGAAGAAAGCCTTTGTGAATAATACAGTCTCTTATATAAGAGGATATACAATGCTATTGCCAACTTCTATACTTTTCTCATCACTTATGAATTATACAAAAACTGAATTAGCCTTTGAGATTTGTTGTCTAAGATGGCCAGATAAAATAATTTTAAGTTACAGATAACTAATTAATAAAATATGATACGCTAGTTTATTATAATCTCTACATCAAAAAAGATGTAAAGGTTAATATAAAAACAAAGATGAATTTATCTCTAGATAACAGCAATAATATACATTTACCTGGCATACATGATGAAATGTCAACAACTCGTGGGCAAGCACTCAATTTATTAGCATTCTATGAGAAAAAAAGCAAAGAGAATAATGATTGTTTTTACTGAATACTTAACCAACTTGTAGTAAATGGCTGTGTTTACAGAGGTAGTATATGGGGTAGGATGGTGACCTGTAGGTCACTGGTTCAGTCTCTCTCTCTTTGAACTCTCTCAGTTTTATCTGCGGGCTGAGACTTAGTCTCTTAGAGCCCGTGAGATCAGACCTGCTGTGTCTCTCAACATCTGGAGACTGCCATAGAGCCCGATGGCCAGCAGGCTTCCGGACTGGTCCACCCTGTGGTCCGCCAGTCCGGGGCACTCGAATAGCAAATGATCTACGGTTTCCTCCACTTCCCTGCAGTGTCTGCAAAGGGTGTCGACATTGGGCCTCAACCTCCCAAAGTACGCGCCAATATGACAGTGCCCAGTTCGGAACTGGGCAATTAGCGCCTGCTCAACACGCCTGAGTTTCCACCACGGGTCAGTTTTGGACGGCCGCTCTAGGACTTGCCGGATCTTAAGTCCGTTCACCCCATGAGCCCAGCCCGAGAACCACTTCGTTTGTCCAAAGAGGCAGATCATGGAACGTGCTGCCTCGAATGAGCTCTTTCTTGCACTCACGGGCGGCACTTTGGGATCTGTTGACTGGACTATTGCCTTGGCAATGCCGTCTGCCCTTTCATTTCCGGGCACGTCCGCATGCCCGGGAACCCATTGAAGGGTCACATGCACGCAATGTTGGCACACAAGACCCTGTATCGCCATCAACATGGCTTCCAGCAGAAGCGGCCATTCTCCCGTCCCTTTTACAGCTTGGAGAACAGAGAGCGCATCAGTAAGAATGACAATGTCCAGAGCAGGCAAAGTACCCCCACTGATTAACTCTCGTATGTGGTCCACTGCCTCAGTAATGGCTGTCATCTCTGCCTCGTAAGCACAGAGCGACCCACATAGGCCAGCATGGTCTTTCACAAAGCCGGTTTGTGAGAAAGTGATATGAACCCCAAAAGAGGCGCTTGTCCGACCGTCTCTACTGGACACAGAAGCATCAGTATAGGCCAGTATAGCGTTCCCCGAGTAGTTTTCAATCACCTTCAAAGCCACATCCGTGATGGTTCGGCGATCCTTTGCGTTCCCAGCATTGGTTTCGACCAGGGTCGTGCGTACCTCAGGCATGTAGAGAGCCTCGCCAGGCGGGAGCCTTGAGACAGTTTCTAGCATTAGGCGGTCAGTCGGCAGCTTGATCTCGGAGGCAAGTCTTACCGCGTGGTGCATAAAAGACTGCATCGAGAGCCGCTTTCTTTCCACCCAGCCATCGACCATCTCCCGTAGGACAGAGGTCTCCTCCTGTCGCTTGAACCGCTCGTACGCGGTCAAAACGGCCTGCTCCCTACGGATACCCAGAGGTGGCACATTTGCCATGATTTCCACCGCTGCTGTGGGTGCCGTTCGAAAAGTGCCAGTGATCAGCCGGAGAGCCTGGTTCTGTACAACATCCAGGGCCTCTAAAGAGGACTTAGACCCATAGACCTGTACGACCTGGCTATAATCAATCTGAGACCTCACTGCACCCATGTACAGGGATCTCAGGACATCTGCTCGAGCCCCCCAGGACGTGCTCGCCAACTTCTTGACAATATTCAGCCTGTCAGAGGCGCAGCGGGCAACCTCCGACAGATGTGTGCAGAGAGTAAGCTTTCTGTCAAGTGTAACTCCCAGGTACTTGGGCTTAGGTTCCAGAGCAAGAACCTCACCCTCTACCTCCAGTCTAAATGGCTCCTTAAGGATACTCGTGCCCATGGTAAACAGCGAGTAGACAGTCTTCGAGACGTTAATCTCTAGCCCCCACATCCTAGTATAACAGCCGACCGTAGTCAGGTCCTTCTGGAGTGCTCTCTCAAGGACTGAGGCACTCTTTCCGGTCTTCCAGACCGCTAAATCGTCGGCATACAGTAGGCTTTTACATCCCAGAAACTCAGGCAGGTCATTGATGAAAGCTAGGAACAATGTACAACTGAGGGCAGAGCCCTGTGGGAGACCCTGTTCGAGGGTCCGTTTCCTCGACACGCTGCTCCCAACGCGTGTCATGATAGTACGATTACTGAGGAAACTGCGTAACCAAATGTACATATCAGCGGTGACACCCAACCGCTGTAGCCTCAACAATAGTCCTGGTCGCCAGACTCGATCGTAAGCCTGCTTGAGATCTAGGAAAACTACCGCCGTTGACTCAGCTCTCTGAAAGCCGTCGGCTATTTCTTGGACGAGGAGCGTGACCATGTCCATCGCACTCTTACCCCGCCGAAAGCCTCCCTGCTTTGGGGTAATGAGCCCTTTTACCTCTAGGAACCACATCAACCTTCGGTTGACCATGCGTTCGGCTACTTTCCCAACACATGAAGTGAGGGAAATAGGACGGTAGCTTTCTGCTTGGTCAGTCTTTTTCCCTTTTTTAAGTACCGGCACTATGACAGCCTCCCTCCACCTCTGAGGGAGTTCTCCTGTCAACCACGTGCGATTGACAAACTGGAGAAGCTTTGCTTGTCCCGCTGTCCCGAGGTGTGTGATCATCTCATTACTGATCAAGTCACTACCTGGGGCCTTTCTCATGCGACACTTCCTGACTGCGTATGCCAATTCATTGACAGAGAATGGAGCTCTGAACGTGTCTTGATTTTCCGTGCCAAACTCGGCCTTCTCTTTGACCCGTCGGACTTTATCCAGTGCCTTGGACAATGTACTCTTCTTACTCGACTTGCTGACCTCTGCAAAGTGCTTGTTAAGCACTTCGGCCTTCTTGCTATCACTAGCCGTCAAGCCTGAGTCCGTTTGCATCGGGGCACCAGTTCTAACTGCCCCAGCCTGGGTCAAGTCTTTCGGCTCTCCCTTAGGTCCAACTTCTCGCAAGTGTCAGTCCATTTCTGCTTTTTGGCCTCAGCAGACGCCCTTTTTACTTGCTCAGTTAGTTTATTGTACTCACGGCGCGCCTCAGCCGTTTTCAATCGACAAGCTTTCTTTCGAGCGGCTTGTCTTTGCCGAACTAACCTTGCAAGGGCTGTAGCCCAAAATGGTCTGAACTTACGTTTCGGAAGGCTCTTTGGGATCGTCCTACGTGCGGCACCTAAGATCGCTTCAGTGATCTCCTTGTAAGCAACGTCGACTGTTCCACACTCGGTATCTACCCTCTCCAAGGCAGCGTCAGCTGCTGCCCTGAAGGCGTCCCAATTTGCTTTTGAATAAACCCAGCACCTGTGCTTAGCTCCTGGGTTTCTCTCAGGTGGAGGAATATCCACTGAGACGAGAACGGGTTTATGGTCACTACCAACGCAATCTAGCACGCGGAAAGAGGTGTTACAGGCCAGGTCAGCCGAGACGAGTGTTAAGTCGGGTCTCGTTTCGCTCCCACTCGCACCGTGCAGCAAGGTGGGTACAGACTCATGGTCCTGCAACCTAACTAGACTTGTAATATTACAAATCTCCTCAATCCTCTGGCCAGCCGCATCAGTGCGTTCATAGCCCCATGCCGGAGACATGGCGTTGAAATCACCACATACGAAGGTGCCAAGCAGAGTATCCTCAGCTGTTATTAGACTGAGCTCCGTCTTGGGGGGATTGTACACGTTTACACAATGGTACTTCCTCCCATCCTTATAAACATCCACCGCAAGCGTATCCGTTTTTCCGCGTGAGCCGTGGGCGCTGCTCGGCTGAGCGTTTAGCGTATTTCTGACCAGGGTCACCAATCCCCTGCAGTTCTTGCACCCACAACGGAAGCACGAATAGCCAGTGAAGTGGACCGTCCTAAGTCCAAGGATGCACTCTTGTAACATTGCAACATCCACGTCATTCTCGTTCAAAAGTTTTGCGACTTCTAGGCTCTTGGGGATGAGACCCCGGACATTCAGATGGACAATCCTGAATTGAGCCTTACCAGAGCGTTTCCCAAGTCTTCGCTTGTCAGTTGTGGTGCCGGCCACCTCAGGCGGGGAGCTTTCGGCTACACCCGGAAACAGTGACCTGCTCTCCTCAACTTTCGGCTTCCCGCTGACAGAGCAATCAGCGTTTATCGCCGAGGGCTGGGCTTGACAGTTCCCAGTCTCTTTTGTCCCGCCGGGCACCATAGGCGGGGAGCTTTCGGCTACACCCGTTGGCAGTGCCCTGCCTATGTCAGTCTTGGTGCCGGCCACCTCCGGCGGGGAGCTTTCGGCTGCACCCGGTAACAGTGACCTGCGGTCCATGACTTTCGACTTCCCGCTGACAGAGCAATCAGCGTTTATCGTCGAGGGCTGGGCTTGACAGTTCCCAGTCTCTTTCGTCGCGCAAGGCACCATCGAAGGGGTATGGCTGTCTCCCCTCTCTGTCACCCTGCCAGAGTCGATTTCTGTGCTGTCGGGATGTACCTTGGGGGTACGCACAGTGACTGGTTCACCCTTGGCAGGGTTCCCCAGGGGTAGAGGCCGACAACCTTCCGCCCTGCATCTCATTCCCAAGCCGGGTACCAGCGGCGGAGTCAGCCACCTTTCCAGCCCCGTTCTCGGTACCCTGCTGGTCGTCACCATCAGTTTTCCGCTGGAAGAGCTGCCAGCGTTACCCGAGGACTGGGCTCGACCTGCCACAGCCACTTTTGGGGGTCTGCCTCCCCCTCATCTCCGCCTGGTCGTACTAGTCAGGGACTGGGCTCGACCTGCCTCAGCTTCTTGTGAGGGTGTGCGACTTCCCTCGTAGCGCCGTTCAGCGGTCACTCGTGCCTGGGTCGGGTTGACTGAGCGATCAACCTTTCTCAGGGGCCTTGCCTGACCTAGCTTGGCCTTCACCTGTGATGGGACGCGACTCCCATCTGTTCGCTTATCCGGTAATCCAGGCGGTGGACACTCAGTGCCTTCGATCCGCCTTAGTGGTTCTTGGGCTGGGTCGAAAGTAGCCTTTTTTACGATGCCAGACCTTTCAACTGTAATCTTGGCACCGGGGCAAGTAGTCGAGCTTTTTACGATGGCGGCCCTACCGCCCCCTAACCATCCATCGAGGCATGTTTGGGTGCTGCCCAGACCCGCTTTATTTCTTTTCTTGTCCTTATCCGTTTGCTTTTCGAGTGCCCCAGGGAGGGGCGGGTTGGGTGGTCTGACAAGTAAGCAGAGCAGCTCAGTTGCCTCCCTTGCCTCGACCCAGGCTAAACCAGTGCCGGGGCGTGCCTACCGCCGGACATGTCTGATCTCTCGTAATGAGAGTGGGTTGGCGTACCTTTTTCCTCGAAACCCCGATCTGCCATCGAGGGGCTGGCTCCGTGCAATACCAGCGTTCGGTCACAGTATCGAGTACACCAGGGTTCACTTCCCGTGCTCATCCTACAGCGGGGGAGCGTTTAGCAGTTCCCAAGCGGGCATCCCACCACCATTCACCTAAGAGCGTTCAGGTGCCCTCCAGAGCGGGGTGGGCTGGTAGCGTAGGTAGCGGCATTACCTAAGAGACACTTATGGATTTCACATTGTTCCCAGAGCTGGGAGCTTCCCAGAGCAAGGAAGCCCAATGTTACTTTCTGTTTGGATCACCAGTTATCGATCAGGTTTGACAGTCTTTATTGTCTTCTGCCAGACATGAGGCCGGCCAGCACCTAGGGATGACCTCAGCCCCCATAGCACCGGCCGGGTGTGAGTCTCAGGAATCCTCCAGACGAACAGCGACACGCTAGCGCCACGCGTACTGTAAAGGTCCGATGCGATTGACCCACGTCAGAGACGATGCCGCCAAATTTCGTTTTGCAAGCCCTTACCCGTTCCTAGGGTTAGGGTTTTTCGAGACTAGTAGTCGAGGGTTCCGCGCCGTACGGTCCTCGTTTTTACGTATCCATCACTAATAGTTCAGTCTCTAGTGAGGGCCAATTGGTTTTCATATCATGGTCAAAGTCCCACCTATATCTCCCGTGATGAATCCATGTCCATTGCATTATAGGCTATGGTGGGGATGAAAAATGGGCACCATAAAAACAGTCCCATTAGTAGTTTATAGGATCTAAGTAATTTCATCCTTACAGGGACTTCAAACAAGATGTATTGTTTAATATTAAAACAAAGATGAATTTATCTCCAGATAACAGCAATAAAATACATTGAGGTAGTATACCTGTAAGAGCAGTTTAGTTTTTTGAATCAGTTTGTTCAGGTCTGTTGATGCGTCTGGTACATCTCCTATGTTTACAAATCCTGTTGAACTGGTCAAACTTGCCGGTTTTTTGGGAATCTGTAGAGGTGTCAATGAGTTCATTTGTTTCTGTGACAGGAAAAAAATTTCATTTATGAGACAAATATTAGTTAGAAATTTTTGAAATATATCTTGTGTATCAGGCAGACAAATATTAGTTAGAAATTTTTGAAATATATCTTGTGTATCAGGCAGACAAATATTAGTTAGAAATTTTTGAAATATATCTTGTGTATCAGGCAGACAAATATTAGTTAGAAATTGGTGAAATATATCTTGTGTATCAGGCAGACAAATATTATTTAGAAATTGGTGAAATATATCTTGTGTATCAGGCAGACAAAAATTTAGATAGAAATTGGTGAAATTGGTAGATGGGCTGACGGTTCTCATTTAAATGATAATTTATTGAAATATTTCTGTGATGAAATTGGTGAAATATATCAAAAAAAAATAAATAAATAAAAAAAAAATTTATGAATTGTGAATATTTTTTTTGTCAATATCTTTTTCCTGATAATGATTTTCCTAAATTGCATTTATCGCTGTCATTGTTGGCTTTATTGTGAAATATATCAGTTGTGTATCAGGTTATACAGATCCTCATCTCCCACCCACACCTCTCCTTGAAAATGTCGCAATACCCCCCAAAGAAAATCAACAAAAATCCCAACAAAAAAAAAAAACGCAGCGAGAATAAAAAAAAGTCTGTTCCAAACCGATCCAATAATTCTAAAGCATAGGATAGATTTACTTTGATTGGATTGTGTTCTCAGACTTTCAGATCCCAGACATAGGATATTGATACACTCACCACTCACCAGCTTGCGTACCAATATTCAATGTGGATCTGTAGTACAATATATTCATTATTGATCTGTGAGTGCACTATATTCAATATTGGTATGTAAAACAGTATAGTTAGTGTTGATATGTTGAACACTACATTCACTGTTGATATATAAAAACTATCTCAATCAAACTAGACATCATTGAACACACCAAATAGCCAAGATCAGGGGTGGAAGGTACGCATGACGTCCATTTTGTAAAGTGGAACCTATGGAAAATATTTTAAAGGGCCACCCCAGGGAACATTTTATCAATAAATTCCAGAGAACGAAAGTAATACAACAACTAGATAAATCTGGCTGAATGGAAGCTGCAAAGCTAGTCGAAGAGCCGCTCAAAGCTTGTCGAAGACCTGCACAAAGCTAGTCGAAGAGCCGCTCAAAGCTAGTCGAAGAGCCGCACAAAGCCAATCGAAAAGCCGCACAAAGCTAGTCGAAGAGCAACACAAAGCTAGTCGAAGAGCCGCTTAAAGCTAGTCGAAAAGCCGCACAAAGCTACTCGAAGAGCCGCATATAGCTAGTCGAAGAGCCGCACAAAGCTAGTCGAAGAGCCGCAAACGGTCAACCTTGGGATAGCTAGAATAATACAAACATAACCACAAGAGACAGAAATAGAGAGATAGATAGAAAGTGAGAGAGACAGACAGAGAAAAAGAGAGAGAGAGAGATAGAAAAAGAGACCTGTAAAGTCCCTGTAAGGATGAAATATTTATCTTTTAGATAAACCACTAATGGGGCTGTTTTCACAGTTTGTCCTCTTTCATCTCACCATAGACAATAGTAGAATAGTGCAATGACCATGGTTACGCCACAGGAGATACTACAGTAAATTTAACCATGAGATGAAAAAATTCCATCGGTTGACTGAAGATTGAACCCTTACCACCCAGGTCGACAGATGAGCGCTTTAAATGGAGAGATCAACAGATAATAGAGATAGCTTTAGTTTATAGATAAAGCAAAAAAATATTTTGTTGAATTCATTAGGAACAAAGAGCTTGTTTAACTTTGTCGTTAAACAGTAGTGTTATCTTATGTTGGTCAAGACAGATGACTAGAATTGTGTTATCTTATGTTGGTCAAGACAGATGACTAAATTGTGTTATCTTATGTTGGTCAAGACAGATGACTAAATTGTGTTATCTTATGTTGGTCATGACAGATGACTAGAATTGTATTATCTTATGTTGGTCAAGACAGATGACTAGAATTGTGTTATCTTATGTTGGTCAAGACAGATGACAATTGTGTTATCTTATATTGGTAAAGACAGATGACTAGAATTGTGTTATGTTGGTCAAGACAGATGACTAAATTGTGTTATCTTATGTTGGTCAAGACAGATGACTCGAATTTGTTATCTTATATTGGTCAAGACAGATGACTAAATTGTGTTATCTCATGTTGGTCAAGAAGATGACTAGAATTGTGTTATCATGTTGGCCACAAAAGATGACTAAATTGTGTTATCTCATGTTGGTCAAGAAAAGATGACTAGAATTGTGTTATCTCATGTTGGTCAAGAAAGATGACTAGAATTGTGTTATCTTATGTTGGTCAAGAAGATGACCAAATTGTGTTATCTCATGTTGGTCAAGAAGATGACCAGAATTGTGTTATATCATGTTAGTCAAGAAAGATGACTAGAATTGTGTTATCTCAGATTTTGGTCAAGAAAGATGACCAGGATTGTGTATCTCATCATTTGGTCAAGAAAGATTACTAGAATTGTGTTATCTCATGTTGGTCAGAAAGATGACCAGAATTGTGTTATCTCACGTTGGTCAAGAAAGATGACCTGAATTATGTTTATCTCATGTTGGTCAAGAAAGATGACTAAATTGTGTTATCTCATGTTGGTGAAAGATGACTAAAATTGTGTTATCTCATGTTAGTCAAGAAAGATGACCAAATTGTGTTATCTCATGTTGGTCAAGAAAGATGGCCAGAATTGTGTTATCTCATGTTGGTCAAAAGAAAGATGACTAGAATTGTGTTATCTCATGTTGGTCAAAGATGACCAGAATTGTGTTATCTCATGTTGGTCAAGACATTTGGTCTTTCTTAGACGGATTCGATTTTTTTAAATCTCCATGATTCTCTTATCCGGCTCACTGCTCACTTAAAATCTTCCTTCAAAGTAAATAATAAATTCCTTATCATAAATATCAAATACATTTTCCATAGAATGACGAAATGTTAAGTGGTCTACATATTTCGGCTTTTTATCCTCTAATGCAACATTAACAACACATATTGAAGATTAATTAGAGTTCTGGGATTAATAAAAAAAGGATGTTATAACAAGATAAAAAATCTGGACAAAAAAGGGGTATTATTTTAAATTTGATCTAAATTGTTTGATGACACGCCATTTAAAAGATTTTGAAAGTAGTCTAATAAAGAACAGTGAGGCTATTTTTGGAACGAATTTCCATTATCGTGTAGCTTTTTTCCCTTTCTATTTTTTTGTTTACCTTGACCTAATTCTTGGAGGTAATCTGCGGGTCCATTGCAGACATGCAATAGAGGAGAGGTAGGGCTGGGGGAGGGTATAGGAGATATGGGATGAGTTTAGAATGGCGTTATGACGTCATAGGATGCACGAGATATGAGAGATAGAAGGCGAAAGCTTTTGTGTCGAAACCTTTTTTGAATTGTAATAAACACTGTTATCAAATGTTGGTTTAAAAAAAATGAAGGGAAATAATGCATAAACACCGCACACCTTCATGTCGGAGTTATCTTCCTTCATTAACTCCATTTTTATGCCAGACTACTGCCCCCCCCCCACCCAAACAGAATTCCGTGTTTATTTTAATTGATCTTTGATGTTTGGTAACATGTTGAAATTGTTGATTCACTATCTTCCCTTAGTTGGCTTCTATGTCTGTCTGTTTAACTGTCGACTGTCTTTCCAGTTGACTTATTTCGTACACATTCATGTCTGTACTCTTTGCAAGTATTTTAGTATCCACTTTTTCTGCCTTTAAATTATATCGCCAGTGGTTATATCTTTCGACTGTCGGTCAAAGGTCCCTGTTCGACCCTCGATGAATTCTTTACGTCTTGTCTTAAGTGGGTTGATTTTTCCCTAAAGTTCACTCTGCTTTAAATAGGTAGCTGGATTGAGCTTGACTGTAGCTCTAGCGTGACTATGCGTTGCGCTATAGTTACAGTGTTACACACCATAAAAATTGACAAAACAAAGAGTCAGATTTGCCGCGATGTAAATAAGAATTGCATTTCAAATAAGTACTCAGATTGTCTTTCTCATACTCTGTACCTTTCTGGTTTTTTCTCAATAAATTATAGATCTATCTAGGTGTCATATATATCTATATATTTTGACAAATCCTTTTGTATATCTTTAAATCTAGATGTCCATTATCTCACTCTCTCTCTCTCTCTATCTTTTATATATATATATATATATATATATATATATATATATATATATATATATATATATCCATTAGGGTGTCCCAAATGCTCGAAAAAATTTTTTTTAAATTTTTGGTGTTCCTCACCCCTGAAATGTGTCTCTTAGGTACAATGAGATGGAATGGGTGAAGTTGTAGCCTAGTTTGAACAACATTTAGATGTCCCCAGAGCTTTTAAAATTACAGTATTAGGCCAACATAAAAACTTAGATGAATCATGGCTCAAATAATTTGCAGTTTTTGCATGATATAGTTGAATAAATGAAGTTTAAATATACTATATTTACCTCTATTGCTACCATTAACTAGAGTTGAAATTGTGTGATTCTTAATTAGCACAAGAAACAGTTAGAAAACATATAAAATACCTACTGTGCAATTGAAGCGAATGTATATTTTTTATGACTAATTTTTTTAAACAAGTATGCTAAATTGTCAGGCACGTATCACCAAAAAGCAAGGTGGCAAGTGCTGGATTATAAGAACGAACACCAGCATTAGAAAAGAAAATCAGCAATGATACCCGCATCCGCATTCAACGAAGCTGGAATTCCGACATCTGACACAGTATTTTTCAAGAGCACAATGCATCGTCATCGCAAACTTTGTCGTCAACAAGCTGCAGCATGTATAAAAGAAGACTATATTCCCTCAAAATCGACGCGTTGTACATTGGGATGGTGGCTATTGCCCGATGTTACCGGATATGTTGCCAAACAACGGCGATCGATTACCTGTCCTGCTCTCGTCACTTGTCGATGGCACTACAAAGCCTCTGGTGTTCCCGTTAGCATCCGGGTCAGGATGGGTAGCTGCTGATGCAGTATATGAACATATCAAATCATGGAAGTGCGAATCTATGGTCATCGGCATGTGCTTCGACACTACGGCTTCCAATACTGGAAGACTCAATGGAGCTTGCACTCTGTTAGAAGTAGCCCTGGGACGTAATCTATTATGGATGGCATGCCGTCATCACATGTTGGAAGTACTCCTTTCCGATGCATTCAATGTTTGTCTTGGACCATCCACTGGACCAGAGATTTTGTTTTTTAAGAGGTTTCGAGAAAAATGGCCAGAATTAAACCACACACCCGAAGCCAGATCTGCCCCTTTGATAATCGTGTCTGATTCGATTAAAGAGTTTATTAAATGTCAACTTGAGGTCAGTCATTCATGTGATGATTATTTGGAATTTCTTCTGCTTGCTGCACAAATGTTTGGGTTGGAGGTTGATGTCAGCATTCGCAGACCTGGTGCTCTACATAGGGCAAGGTGGATGGCGAAAGCAATCTATGCATTGAAAACAGCTGGAGAATTACAAGGTAATCAGCGCTTTAATCGGTTTACCATATGTGTTTATCTTCAATCATGGTTTTCATGCAGGCTCACCGCAGATGCACTGAATGATATCTTGTTGATAAAGCGTTTATACGAATATGATGATGCTGTTCTTCGATCGACTGGATTGAAAATGACGGTGCGTCACTCGTGGTACTTGAGTCCGGAACTGTCGACGCTTGCGTTATTTTAAACCCTTTTGTCGAACAAAGAAAAAACTGGCCTTGTTCGGACAATGCAATCAGAACGTGGACCGCATCTCATAAAAACACTATCAAAAAGTGTTGTTGATTTGCGTGCTTCTACCACATTTTTTGAAACATCCAACATTGATGCCAGTTTTCTAGATGTTCCTGTTGAAGCCTGGTCAGATACACCATCTTTTAAAGTTGCAGCAGATTTTGTAAAGAATCTGGCTTGTATCAATGACTCTGCGGAGCGAAGTGTAGCATTGATACAAAATTTCATTGACAGTATCACCAAGAATGAAGAACAAAGACAATTTTTGCTCCAAGTGGTTGAAAAACATCGGAAAAATTTTGCAGAGTGTAATCGTGAACAGCTAGCTAAAATTTAAATTTGAAGAACTTTTTTAAATTTTTGTCTACCCTACAGTACAAAGTACAAAATAAATAGCAGGAATTCTTATTTGCATTGCTTATTATTATTATTTTTCAAGCAGATTGACATTGATTCAAGAATTAACATGACAAAATGAATAAAACTTTGCTTTTAATAATTTTTTACTTAAATTTCAAATTTAAAAATATAAACCATTCAAGATTTATATATTTTGTTTCATTTAATATTATAAACAATACTAAGCATCAATTTGTTACTTAATATATCAGTTTCGCATATAATGCAACATTAAGGCTGTATTAGATTTGACCGCGAATGATTTTACACCAAAATCTGGAACTTTAAACCTCTAGGGGGACCTCTAAACATTGTCCAAATGAGCTGTAATTTTGCAGGTTAACTACTGTTACCATACAGACATATTCTGTGGGGTGAGACCTCAACATTTCAAAACTTCATTTTTTTGGGACACCCTAATATCTATCTATCTATCTATCTATCTATCTATCTATCTATCTATCTATCTATCTATCTATCTATCTATCTATCTATCTATCTATCTATCTATCTATCTATCTATCTATCTATCTATCAATCTATCTATCTATCTATCTATCTATCTATCTATCTATCTATCTATCTATCTATCTATCTATCTATCAATCTGTCTGTCTGTCTGTCGGTCTATCTATCTATCTATCTATCTATCTATCTATCTATCTATCTATCTCTCTCTCTCTCTCTCTCTCTCTCTCTATATATATATATATATATATATATATATACACATACACATAATTACATGGGGAAGGTTATAGGACATGTTTCGTTTCATCTCGATGGGTAGTTTAATTGTAATTAATTATTTTTATTTTAGTATTTTACTATATTAAAGTAATCTCGACGGCGCCATAGATAAAATTCCTCTGTGACGTCATTTCACTATGATACATTTTTAAAAGAGGGGTAACTCCCGGAAACTCCAATTGTAAACATGATGAAATCAATAGTCATATCTATTTACCTATCGTTTTATGTATTCGGAAGATTAAAATTAAAGGTGCACTTTAATAAACCGAAATACGTTGATTAAAATGTTTCTGTGACATTATTAACATTATTAATACAATCTCAATGCGTAGTTTAATTGTAATTAATTATTTTAGTATTTTACTATATTAAAGTATTCACGGTATGGGATCGCCTTCACTATAAATAAAAATCGCGCACCAAGTGAATGTGTAATTGAACGGACGGAGAAGAAAGAGCTAGGGACGGGGAAAAAAAATATTGTTGTTGTTTTTTTTATGTTGTCAGTACCCGGCTTTGCCTGGGATTAAAATAAGGCTTTCTGTTTATTTAAGAAGCGTAATTTGACGTTTAATTGTCAGCAGAGAGAGGGAGGGGGAGAGATAAAGAGAGAGGGGGGCAGGGAGGGAGAGGGAGGGAGGGAGAGAGATGAGAGAAGGAGGGTGAATTTTTTTTTTTTTCAATTTTTTTTTTCAGAATAATTTCTATACTTATAAGACGCATTTGTTGTCTGTCTGTCTGTCTGCCTGTCTGTTCCCAGAGAGAGATAGGGAGGGAGAGAGAGATAAAGAGACAGAGGTGGGGAGAGAGAGAGGAAAGGAGGGTAGGAGGGAGGGAGGGGGGATGGACAGGGGGGAGAAAAAGGAGGGGAGAGAGGGAGATGGGAGAGGGAGGGAGGGAGGGAGAGAGATGGGAGAGAGAGGGAGGGAGGGAGAAAGGGAGGGAGGGAAAGGGAGAGAGAGGGTAAAGAGGGAGAGGGAGGGGGAGGGAGGGAGAGAGGGGGGAGGGAGAAAACAAAGGTAAACAGAAAACCTTATTTTAAACCCGGGCAAAAAGCCTGGTACTGTAACTAGTATATATATATATAAATATATATATATATATATATATATATATATATATATATATATATATATTCTATACTTATAAGACGCATTTGTTGTCTGTCTGTTCCCTTATAACTCAAGATCCAGAAAACCCAATAACGTGAAATTTGTTACACATACACATAATTACATGGGAAAGGTTATAGGACATGTTTCGTTTCATCCTCGATGGGTAGTTTAATTGTAATTAATTATTTAGTATTTTACTATATTAAAGTAATCTCGACGGCGCTATAGATGAAATTCCTCTGTGACGTCATTTCCCTATGATACATTTTTAAAAGAGGGGTAACTCCCGGAAACTCCAATTGTAAACATGATGAACTCAATAGGCATATCTATTTAACTATCGTTTTATGTATTCGGAAGATTAAAATTAAAGGTGCACTTTAATAAACCGAAATTACGTTAATTAAAATGTTTCTGTGACATTATTAACATTATTTATTATCTCAATGGGTAGTTTAATTGTAATAACGGACGGAGAAGAAAGGGTTAGGGACGGAAAAAAAATATTGTTGTTGTTTTTTTTTCATGCTGCAAGTACCCGGTTTGCCCGGGATTAAAATAAGGTTTTCTGTTTATTTAAGAAGCGTAATTTGACGTTTAATTGTACAGAGAAAGGGGAGAGGATGAGGAGAGAGAGGCAGGGAGAGGGGGGCAGGGAGGGAGAGGGAAGGGAGGGGGCAGGGAGGAGAGAAGGGAGGGAGGGAAAGGGAGGGAGGGAGAGAGGTGGTAGGGGGAGGGAGAATAAGGAGGAGGGAGGAGAGGGAGAGGAGAGGGTTGGAGAGAGAGGGGGAAGGAGAGAGGGAGAGAGAAAGGGAGGGAAGGAAAGAGAAAATAAGGGAGGGAGTACGGAGGGAGAGGAGAGGGAGAGGGGACAGGGCGGGACGGGGAGAGGGAGGGAGGGAGGGAGAAAGGAGGAGAGAGGGGGTAGGGGGGAGAGAAAGGGAGGGGGAGGGAAAGGGAGGGAGAGAGAGGGAGTACGGAGGGAGAGAAGGTAGAGGGGAGACAAGAGGGAGACGGGAGAGGAGAGAGGGAGGGAGAAAGGAGGGAGGAGAGAGGGGGTAGGGAGAGGGAGAGAAAGGGAGGGAGAGAGAGAAGAGAGGGGTAGGGAGGAGGGGGGGGGGGGGGGGGGGGGGGGGGGGGGGGGGGGAGGGAAAGGAAAGGAGTGGAAGGAGAGGAGGGAGAGAGAGGATGGGAGAAATGGGGAGGGAGTGAGGAGATAAAAAGAGAGAGAGAGGGGGGCAGGGAGGGAGAGAGGGGGGAGGAAAAAGGGAGGAAGGTGGAGAGAGATGGGACGGGGGGGTGAGAGAAGGAGGGAGGGAGATAGGGAGAGAGGGGGGAGATGGGAGCGTTAGGGAAGTGGAAGGAGAGGGAGGGAGGGAGAAAGGTAGGGAGGGAAAGAGAAAGGGAGAGAGGGGGTAGGGAGGGAGAGAGAGAGGAAGGGAGAGAGGGGGGTAGGGAGAAAACAAAAGGTAAACAGAAAACCTTATTTTAAACCCGGGCAAAGCCGGGTATTTGCAACTAGTATATATATAATGGGAGTTAAATTTGATATATCGGTATTTAAAAGACATAAATTAAAATAGGTAACAGAGGACTAACTAGGAAATGATATTCAATGGTACCTGGCAATTGAAAACTAGGTCAGCTGGTTCGATTCTGATTGAAAACTAGGTCACGTGGTTCGATTCTGAATGAAAACTAGGTCAGGTGGTTCGACTCTTGTTGGCGCTGTTTTCCTCTGCATCTACGGCTCTTTCATTAATAACATTTGTTTTAAAGGGAGAGTGGAGGGGTAATGTACTACAGACCTCCCCCCCCCCCAAAAAAATCCCCCTCCACCTCAGCTGCCATTACGTCTGAGGCATACCTACGAAATTCCCCCCGAGATCAGGCTTGAGCGGGGGCCCCAAACTTTTTTTTTACATTAAATATTTGTACATTATCTCATGCCATAGTGTCGAAATGCATGGGCCCCCTAAGACGTCAAGTGCAGGGCCCCCCAATCCCTAGGTTCTGCACTGCATTATGTCAGAAGATCAATGGAAGATTATCAGCTCATCATCAGAGGAAACCAATACTTCAAGAACTTTCTCTACCATGGACGAGCTAGCCGTCACCGGTCTGCCCTTAAGGACTTGACACGGTTGTATGCGTCAGTGAAGATCAGATGGCAGAGTTGTATTAGATATATGAAACGATTTACAATAACAGAGTCATTCTGTTATTACATTCTTAAGATTTCTAAAAAGAAAGATAATGAAAAACAATAGGAACATTAAAATACTAAGTCTTTCAGGTGTTTAAAACAATATGAACAATAAAACACTAAGTCTTTCAGGTGTTTAAAATAGAAAGATTTTAAAAAGTCCAAAAATACAATGACCTTA
Organism: Bulinus truncatus; assembly: GCA_021962125.1. NCBI lineage: Eukaryota > Metazoa > Mollusca > Gastropoda > Planorbidae > Bulinus > Bulinus truncatus. The sequence goes on from JAGDYQ010000007.1 coordinate 9,312,135, forward strand.
AACGGTTAATGACAGTGTGAGCCGTCTGGTCGTCAACCGCCGTATAATGAGGTCACGTGCTCCTTGTAATTTTGGTCATGGACATTAGAAAATAGATGATGTTATAGGAGATTTATTAATTGAAGTTTTCCTTTTTGAGTTTGGCAGATTTGTGTTTTATCTTTTATTTTACTGTGATGACTGAAGTGACGTGTGACGTGTTTTTCTGTGTCTTCTTTAATTACACACAGCTAATATATGTATTATATATATATATATATATATATATATATATATATATATATATCATATAACTATACATGTGTCATATATCATCTATACATTGGTCATATATCTATCTATACATTGGTCATATATATATAAATGTTTTATATATCTATAAATGTTTTATATATCTATACATGTGGTTAATATCTATAAATGTGTTATATATCTTTACATGTATTATATATATATATATATATATATATATATATATATATATATATATATGTGTGTATTTTATATCTATAAATGTGTTATATATCTATACATGTGTTATATATCTTTACATGCATTACATATTTATACATGTGTTATATATCTATACAGGCTTATATATCTATACTTGTATTTTATATCAATGCATGTGTTATATATCTATACAGGCGTTACATATTGATACATGTGTTATAATCTATACAATTATAATATATCCATTTACGTATTATATATATATATATATATACATGTGTTATTATATATATACATATATATATATATATACATGTGTTATTATATATATATACTAGTTGCAAGTACCCGGCTTTGCCCGGGTTTAAAATAAGGTTTTCTGTTTACCTTTTGTTTTCTCCCCTCCCCCCTCTCTCCCTCCCTCCCTCCCCTCTCCCCTCTTTACCCCCCCTCTCTCCCTTTCCCTCCCTCCCCCTTTCTCTCCTCCCTCCCTCTCTCCCATCTCTCTCCCTCCCTCCCTCTCCCATCTCCCTTCTCTCTCCCTCTCTCCCTCCTCCTCTCCCCCTGTCCACCCCCTCCCTCCCTCTCTCTCCCCTTCCTCCTTCCCCTCTCTCCCTCCCTGCCCCCTCTCTTTCTTTATCTCTTCCTCACATTACTCCCATCCTCTCTCTCCCTCTCTCCTTCCTTTCCTCTCTCTCCCTCCCCTAACCCCCTCTCTCCCTCCCTCCTTTCACCTCCCTCCCCCTCTCCACCCTCTCTCTCCCCTCCCCCCTCTCTCCCCCTCTTCCTCCCTCCCTCATTCCCTCTCTCTCTCTCCCTGCCCCCCCTCACTCTTTATCTCTCCCTCCCCTCTCTCCCACCCTCTCTCTCCCTCTCTCCCCTCTATCTCCCTTTCTACCCCCTCTCTCCCTTCGTTCCTTTCTCTTTCCTTCCCTCCCTTTCTCTCTCCCTCCCTCTCCCTCTCTCTCCCTCCATCTCCCATCTCCCTCTCTCCCCCTCCTTGTCTCCCCCCTGTCCATCCCTCCTCCTTCCTCTCTCCCCCTCCCTCTCCTCCCCTACCCTCCTTTCCCCTCTCTCCCCCGCCCCCCCCCCCCCCCCCTCTGTCTCTTTATCCTCTCTCCCTCCTCTCTCTCTCTGGGAACAGACAGACAGACAGACAACAAATGCGTCTTATAAGTATAGAGATTATTCTGAAAAAAAAAATTGAAAAAAAAATAAAATTACACTGTCGAGATTTGAACCCACACATAGTCAGCCAAATTTGAGTCACGGCCAAGCGAGTAACCAACTGTGCTAGCGAGCCACACAAACATAATCTCAATTTTTAATACGTTATGCGGGAAACGACGTCACAGAGGAATTTTATTTAGGGCGCCGTCGAGATTACTTTAATATAGTAAAATACTAAAATAAAAAAATATTAATTACAATTAAACTACACATCGAGATGAAACGAAACCTGTCCTATAACCTTCCTCATGTAATTATGTGTATGTGTAACAAATTTCACATTATTTGGTTATCCAGATCTTGAGTTATAAGGGAACAGACAGACAGACAGACAACAAATGCGTCTTATAAGTATATATATATATATATATATATATATATATATATATATATATATATACATATGTGTGTGTGTGTGTGTGTGTTATAATTAGTACACTGTACAAGAGGAAATATTTATTATTTATTCAATAAAATAGTATGCAGGTGTATTGGATGTTGTGAGCGAATACGTCATTATGACCTTTCATTTTGTTGTCAGTGTATATCTACAGGTGGATGTACACAAATAAAAACTGGCGATGATGAAATGTCTTCTACACTGTCACACTCTGTGAAGGGGTTGGGCTGCAATTCTGTATTCGATAATTCGTGATTAGTACAAAAACAATAACACCACATCTTCACAGTCTAGCCGCCAATGTTCACACCGAAGCTGATAACACAAAACGGTAAAGAAAGGAATGTATCTGTGTGTGTACGAGATAGGAAGAAAGAGTGAAAGAGAGAGAGAGAGAGAGAGACAGAGAGAGAGAGAGAGAGAGAGAGAGAGAGAGAAATTATGAGTGTATAAAGCAGATAACAAAAAAGTTTAGTGGTATTGTTCACCTCAAACACATTCAACACTTCAACCTTCAATCACAGCTACCTAGACCTTCCACCATCTTCCACCCACCCCATCGCTCAGCACCCTCTGTTGTTATCAGATTTATCATCTCGAGCTATACGGAACGAATGCTGGACATATTGTCACAAATGACCTTCGACCCAAGTCAGACATGTTGAAATTCCAAGCATTTTTCTGGACTTCCGGAAGACATACTTAAAAAGTCCGTGTTTCACTATCTGGGCCTATCATAACTTACACATTTTTATCTTTTTTGTGTTCCTCAATTGGCGTTCGACAGTTTGACATACATGATCTACGACCAACACATGTCACTCATTTGTTGAAAGTTTGTTTTCATAAAAAGAGGCATAAATTATTCGCAGCTCCCCCCCCACCCCCATTTGTTTTATAAATTGTGAAACAGACTTTTAAGTCGGTTGAGGCCACGGGCGTGGAAGAAAATATGTGGCCCTAAAAATAAGGGACGTCGAAATGGAAATAAATTTGGGTTTTACGGGACGTCAAACAAGTTAATTTTTGTGGAGCATCTAACAAATTAGACAACAGCTGAGAATTACCATCCTTTTATGCGTATATACAGACGTGAACGTATCATTGCTGTTTTATACGGCAAGAAAACTGAGCAATGACTTCTAACATCCGTAACCGTGTCATTTCTGTTCTATAAATTTGAAATGAACGTCCTACTCCCCAAAGGTCCATGGAAAGGTCCAGGCGTCTGTTCTAACCAATGGAACGTCCTACTCCCCATAGGTCAATGGAAAGGTCCAGGCGTCTGTTCTAACCAATTGAACGTCCTACTCCCCATAGGTCCATAGAAAGGTCCAGGTGGCTTGTTCTAACCAATGGAACGTCCTACTCCCCATAGGTCCATAGAAAGGTCCAGGCGTCTGTTCTAACCAATGGAACGTCCTACTCCCCATAGGTCCATAGAAAGGTCCAGGCGTCTCTTCTAACCAATGGAACGTCCTACTCCCCATAGGTCAATGGAAAGGTCCAGTCGGCTTGTTCTAACCAATGGAACGTCCTACTTCACATAGGTCCATGGCTGTGCAAACCAATGGAAAACGAAAAATACTTACTTGCACACAACTTTCAATAAAATCGCCATACTCGCCTGCTTCAATGTATTTTGTGTACGTACCCTGGAGGCAAGAAACATAATTCAAACTTTAACAGTAATGAAAACTTTGTTTTCATGTGGGTTGGGCGTCTTCCCCACCAAGTCTATCATTGATTAATATCAATTTCAATAAGAATTTATTTTCCTTTTTTCATTTCAATAAAGTGCTCAACATCAGAAAACTAGGTACATCAAACAACAACATTCAAACCAGTACACCTGAAATGTGAAATTTAGGGTTTTCCTTTGTGACTGTGTTGTTACAGCTGATCAACTACGCAGAGTATGACTTAAGGGGGTGGACTTAGAGGATTTTGGCGTTCGCTTTATCCATTCATATTCAATTTTCTATGATGATGGTTCCAATCAATGACGTCAGTCAGGTGTGAGATTTTTACTCTTAAGTTGAATCTTTTCAAGTTTTTTTTTTTAAATTATGTTTTTAGCTATTTGTATGTTTATGTGTATGTATCCGCAAATTAAATGTACTGTACCGTTAAAAGCCTGGCTTGTGGTTTCATGATAATGGGAAAATATGAGTAACAAACATTTAACGAAGTTAAAATATATTAGGACAACATATAAGAAAATGTAAAACACACGCACACAAAGAGACAGAGGGGAGAGAGAGAAGAGAGAGAGAGACAGAGAGAGAGAGAGAGAGAGAGAGAGAGAGAGACAGAGAGAGAGAGAAAGAGAGACAGAGAGAGAGAGAAAGAGAGAGAGATGTTAGCCATGAGGGAGAAGGGGGTAAACGATATATCAATTAGACTGATATTGATGCAAAACCTAGAAACTTAAGGTCAGCATGAAATTATGCAGATCTGTATCAGGGCACTTTGGATAGGCTTTTATGTGGGAGGTGGGCCAAATTGTTATAGAGAGTATGTGCCGATGCATAATGTGGAGGTGTGTAGAGTGAATGAGTGGACTATACCTGTGGAGGTATTTAGTGGACTACACGTGAGGAGGACGAGGCGTGAATGTTGCCGGTCATAACTCTTAGAGAAAAATTCATTGATGTTTTTTTATGCTATATACAAAGCACAAACGAAAACAGATTTATATTTTTGTATAAATCATTACACTAACAACATATACGATTTATATACATACATACATGTAATACATGTTTAAACTTGTAGTTATTTTATGTCGAATGATTATACTAAATATATTCAATAAACACAGGACCATTTTATAGCTATATTAATGTACACTTCAGTTAATGTTGCCGTAATCTTGTGTGACAGACACAAAAAAAGATTTTTTGTATTAAAGATTTCCCTGTATAACAGTTATGAAACGTAACACTTAAAATAATTTTTTTTCACTAAACATTTAAAAAAAAGGTATTAAAGGAGGGACAGGGAAAAGGGAATGCCATTAAAAAGAAAGGGGGAGGGTAGGGGACATAGGTCTGAAAATAAATTGCTACTATAAATTTGACAAGCAAAAATCTCCGAGCTGTCGTGAACAAAAAACAACTACAAAGTGTCCAGTCATGGGGGCCGGTTGAGCCATCCTTGACCATAAATCTCTGATCCCGCTGGACCTCCACGAAATTTCTTCCACCCCCCCCCATTCCTTACACCCCCCCCCACCTCATTTGACATTGTTTCCTGATATGTGCGCCACTCACGTGATCAGAGAGTTTAACTGAATGAAGAAATAAATTAATATACTTCAGTCAAGTCAGTCAACGTGAAACAAATAGTTTTCATTGGTTTGTTTTTTTCAAATTTAGTTGTTTTTTTTTTAAACTCGGCTGTGGACCAGAATGACGAAATGGACATCTTGATTTTACCTGTAGATTTAAAATATACGTTTAACTTGGGTAAGGTGCCTATATTTAGTACTGATATAGCGACAGTCACTGCGCTACCAGCCAAAGTTCTGTTTTGTCTATCAATAATACAACATTAAAGATGGCATATATATATATATATATATATATATATATATATATATATATATATATATATATATTAGCTGCACTACGTACTAGTAGCTATAATGTTTACTTAACAGCAGAAATAATAATCGTACTTGAGATATCAATACATCTAATAGTAAATAAAAAAAATAAAGGGCGGGTGAACAACAACTCTTTCATAAATAAAATAAATTGATGTTAAATAGCCTATGCGAAAGGTCATGCGTTATATCCCCCCTCTCCCCCCCCCCCCCCCCCAGATCTCATAAAAAACAATCTAGATTCAGGTTCCAAAGAAAACCCCAAAAGTCTCGGAGATGAGCCGCATCGTTTGATGTCGCACACACACCATATCCGCGCGGCCGTAGACACCCGCAGCCCACACACACGGTGTGGTGGTGGTGGTGGTGGTGGTGGTGGTGGTGGTTTGACGGGGGAGGAGACGGGGAGGGGCGGGCATTATTTTTTTTTTCTTCTCAGGGTGTCGAGGCGTTGAAGGCATCTGTATCAAAATTATTTTCCTGTCTGCTTCTCCATACCCACCCCCTCCCCCCACACAGCCCTTACCCCATTCAGTGTCCCCGAAAAACCCACTCAACCCATCTCTTGTCTAGGAGGGCTGCCAATCTCTATTTTTTTTTATCCAGATCTCGATATTTTTAAAGAAATCTGGATATAATAAAATGCTATGAAATAAAAGATCTGGGTAATTTTATTTTTGTCATTTAGATATACAGTTTTGATTAACTGCTATGTATTTAGTCTGATAAGGATATTTTCATAAATTTTGTGGATAATTCTTCAAGAAAGTAGTTGGCAACTATGCTCTTGTCACCTTCATTTGCGTTCTTTCCCCTCCCTCCAACTCTAACAACCAAAACTGTGTACAATGCTATATGAATCTCTCTGAAGATGACCTTATTTCCTCGAAGTCTCTATAGTCTGAGAGTAACAGGGACAGTCGTGGGTGTAAGGCGGTTTGGGGGGGGGGAAGAGGAATGAAGTTGAAAGTGGGGGGTAGGGGACGATAAAAGAGAAATGGGGTGGGGGTGGGGGGGCGTCTCATCCCCGCTCCAGTGGAGAAGAATAGGGTGAACGTACGAAGGAGACTCAGCCCCGGTTTAGCCGGCATTACCTCTTTAGGTGTATTTCCTCAAAGCAAACCTAAGTTCATTTAGTGGTTCCCCTCATATCTGAATGAAACAGTCATCCCCATTACCCACCCCCCACCACCCCGTCTCTCCCTCTTTTCCAATTGAAAAAAAAAATTGGAGAAAAAATTGTAAAATCCTTTACCTTCCCCTCTCTATCGTTTCGCATACCGTGTCATCACCTTCAACGGAAAAAAAAAAATCTACAGAAATTTGAAAGGGATAAACAAGAAAGGTGGAGTTGGTAGGATGGGGGGAGAGGGAGGGGGAGGCGAGATGGTTCCCTTAAAAAGAGACTCCAGAAGGTGAATGGAGTGGGGCTCTTCAGACAATGGATGACACTGAACTGTTTGCAAGCTCCCAGAAAAAAAAGTCTGTTTGGTAGCACATAACAGGGCCTGATTGGTATCTATCATTGAACTCTTTAGTAGCTGCGACCATTGAGGTGACTGGTCAGTGTGGTGTGGTGTGGTGTAGTGTGGTGTGGAATGGCTACCATTGAATTCAAATACTGGCTAGCAGCCAATTAGTCCAGTTGATAACCTTAGAACTATGTGCACTAACCACCGAACAGTAGATTGGGAATCCTCCCCCCCCCACCCACACCCTCTTCCCAGCGTTATAATTGTTGCCTGCAGAGTTGAGAGTGTTTTTTTTTTCAGTTCGAATGAATTTATCGAAAACTGTACAAAAATTTTAACTGACCAATCACGGAGCAGAGAGTTTTTTTTTTTAGAAATTTGAATCTAAAAGGTTAACATTGCTATTTTTTTTTCTTTTAAATTTGTGCATCATTGTCTATCAACATGAGAGAAAAAACAGTTTATACTAACAATAAATAGTAAATATATATATATAAAAAGAAAATTATTCAGATAAGTTGATAAAAAAAACAAAATTTAATCTTCATATGTGTGAAAAAAAACTAGTAAAAGTAAAGTTCATTTAAGGGCTCATCGGGGGCGCAGATGAAGTGTAGAATTCATCTGTTTTATTAACCTCGGCATATGAAGGGGTTGTGCACACCACACGACCCCCCCCCTCCCCGTCCCCAACAAGGGCCACAGGGCAGGACATCATTGCGGGTCCCTTAATAAACAATGAGTCGTGAAAAAAATTGACATGGTCGGGGCGGCCGGGCCCCCTTACAGATGCGGGTGCGGGCCCCCTGGCAACGACCCCCCTGGCCCCCTCTCGGCGTGCCTGCCCCCTCCACCCTAAGGCTTGAGACCCCGAAGTTTGGTAACCTCTCGGCGATCCTGTGTGTATATATATATATATATGTTTTCGTTTAAACCAAATCGTATATACACACCCAAGCATGGCCTGTAGAGCCAAAATAGTTCACCAGCGAGACTACTACAAAGCAGCGGAAGTAGAGACATTGAGATTCGAACCCTTGGGCCGTAACATCAAAGTTAACGTCACGACCACCCAGCCATTCTCAGGAACTGCCAGAGGGAAAAAAAAGAGGTTTTACCCACTGCCTTAGTTATCGTGACCAGCAAAGAGAAGGAAAAAAAGTTGATGCTGCACCCTCCCCCTCCCCCACCATCTCTACTCCCCCCCGTCCCGTAACTAGAACACATTCTTCAATTAAAATTTTTTTTTAAATTCGGCCAAGCTTTTTGGAAACTAAAAATACATGCATCAATATTTTTAAAAACCTTCAGTTAATGTGAAAAAATTTCCACGAGACTATATAGTTAAATGGAATGTCTATAAAACAGTAACATGACCAAAGGATGAACGCAATGTGTGCAGTAAGGTGATTAAGTACAGCAGGTTGAACATTTTAATACTTCTTTTTTTCAATTTAGTTTTTTTTTTTTGAAAAATGTTAAGCTCTCCGTTGATGTTATGAGTGTGTGTGTGTGGGGGGGGGTGATTGGGGGGTGGGGTGGAACCTGATACAACAGTTTCCTCAAACAAAGTTTCAAATTATGGTTTTGAACTTAACGTACAAAATTAAATAAAGAGACAACCTTGTATGCAGTTAAAGAAAAGCCACGAGAAGATAGCTCTCCAGGTATGGCCTGCAGTTATCCTGAACTTTATATTTCAAACACTAATTTTTAAAGGAGAATTTGATGAGCAATCGATTTGTGTAGATGTTGATTATTTAGTTTTTACATTTGAAAGATCATCTTAAATTAAGTGGAAATTTCATAATTTACAAGTGCACATTTGTTTCAAGGTCGGCATTTGGTAGAGTGTTTGGTGAAAATGTAATGTTTATATAAAATACTGATGACGTTGTGTATTTTTAATGAAGGATGCGAATATTCCAGCAAAACATGGGGACATTATTTCAAAAGTTTGTACACGTATGTGCTATGATAAATTGTAGCTCTGTGCTATGATAAATTGTAGATCTGTGCTATGATAAATTGTAGCTCTGTGCTATGATAAATTGAATCTCTGTGCTATGATAAATTGTAGCTCTGTGCTATGATAAATTGTAGCTCTGTGCTACGATAAATTGTAGCTCTCAGCTATGATAAATTGTAGCTCTGCCGACATGGTATTAAGCTGCATACGTAAATTCACATTCATTTCAAACAATTCTGAATGACAATGTACTGTATGTGATTTTATTCAAGGTAAATGAATCGGGTGTTCCGGAAATTATTTTTCTAGGTCGGCCCAAAATTAAAAGGACTCGGGTGCAATCGTAATGAAGAGAAAATAATCCAACATTGGCCACAGTAGTGATAGATATTTTGATAAATCGATGTTGAGTCATGACCACTGAAGCGATAGATATTTTAATAAACCGATGTTGAGTCATGGCCACAGTAGCGACAGATGTTTTACTTAACGACGCTTATTATAATAACTATTGGTGGCCAAACATCTTGAGTTTTGAGCGGCATCCATTGAGCCACTTTCTCTCCCCCTATGTTTTTTTCCTCTTCTGTATCAACACTGAGTATAATGCGACCATATAAAGTATTTTGTTTCTATTACAAGAAACCGTAATGCACCTCACACGGACTGCATGGATGACCGCCCCTGCTTTATACCGACCACGGGACAGGATGCAATGGCCTCTGAAGGCATCAAGAGTACGCTGGGATTAAATGGTTTATGTAGTGTTTAGAAAGTATTTATTGACTCCCTGTTTGACTCCCCGATTAACTCCCTGAATGGATCCCCCCCCCCCCCGATATTAAACTATGTCAACGTTCGACTGCCAGGGACTGCGTGACCAAAGGGCGTGTCGGATGCGGCAAAAGCCGGATAAGTCAAAGATCTGCGAACAGTCGTTTCTGTACTCACATCTTGTATTACTCTCATTCTATTATGGATCGTCAGTTTTAACTAGGTCGGGTAATGATGTGGGGGTAGGGGAGTGAGATGAATAGTCACTAGTCTGGTAGTTGAGACTGTACTCCGTGTATTAAGTTTATAAACGTCAACTGTATGTCATGTATTGTAATGTGTAGATCTATAAACATCAACTGTATATCATATATTGTAATGTGTAGATCTATAAACGTCAACTGTATATCATGTATTGTGATGTGTAGATCTATAAACGTCAACTGTATATCATGAATTGTAATGTGTAGATCTATAAACGTCAACTGTATATCATGTATTGTAATTTTAAGATCTATAAACGTCAACTGTATATCATATATTGTAATGTGTAGATCTATAAACGTCAACTGTATATTGTAATGTATTGGTTTATAAACGTCATCTGTATATCATATATTGTATACATTTCATATATAACTACTGTGTTCTATATTTAGTAAACTAGTGGTAAGACTCATATTCATCTAGCATGTCTTATCGGGTGCACAATGAACGCAATCTCTGACTAGAAAAAAAAAATAGATCTTTACCGTAGCTCATGGACCTACGATTGCCTACCTTTCAACCTTTTTACCCTCCTTCCTTCACAAACACATGAATATACATACAAACACACACACACACACACACATTTTTCTTTTTAATAGGATTATAAGGATTTACTAAAGACAATATTTTCTTGTGTATCTTGTAGGGTTATTTACGGAATCGAGTTGGGTGAATGTAAATAAACAATCTGCGTATTTCGGTGTTACCTGGCGTCAGAAAGACGAAAATGTTAACGGCAGTTTGATTAGGTTTCTTTCTATTTTTATTTTTTAAAACCTTCATGAATGTAGAGTCACTCCCATAGTGGGCTTGAACCGTTGATGAAGTTCATGTGAAATCTAAAAAAAAAACGAAAAGCTAAAAAAATGTATACCCTTTATGCCCCCCCTCAAGCTGGGGCCCGGGAGGGGGACTTTCGAATTTAGACCCCCTCCCCTCCACCACCCTAGTTACGCCTCTGCCATGCGCTTTTTTTTTCTTTAACTATAATAAAAGACGTGAGTAACAGAGGAACCTAGGTCAGTGGCTCTCAAACATTTTCCAGCTGGCACCAAGGGGCGTCCGTTGACTGCAACACAGCCACTCCCCTCCCTCCCTCCATTTGTTTTTTTTTTTCTTCTAAATAAATTTTCATGGCCAAACTCATTTGGCTTACATTTTATGTTTTTGTGTTGTGTGTATGTTTTGTTTTGTTTTTGTTACACATATTTCATGGTGTAGGGGTGTGTGTTATCGTAGCCACATAACCCTTCCCACTCTACTATGCCTTATTTATTTTCATTTTCCGAGAATAACCTATTACACTATTCTCACATGATAAGTAAATATTGCAAATAGTACGAAGTGATTAGAAATAAATGGGCATGAGTGTTTAGACAAGATGTAAAAAAAAAAAAATTCATCCAGGAAGCAGTAAAACATCATTAACAAGAAACTATTTCAGAGTCAGGAAGTACATTCAGTCAAAATTGGATCAATTCTCAGTACCACGTGACGCCATCACCCATCTAGGGGATGAAATTCCCGATACATGTTAGGAATAAAAACTGTTCTAAAAATAACATATTTGGAATTCCCGTAATACAAAATCGCTCCCACCTCGACCAAGACTTCCTTCCTCTCCTTTTACAAAAAAAAAACAACAAAATTCAGTTCAGTCCAAGATAAGATCGTAATAGGTGAAAAGAAAATATTTACAAAGAGCCATCTTGTGTTACTGCATGATGTAACAATTACATAAACATTTTTTTTAGATTGTGTTTCGCCTCCACTCCTTTTAGTTTTTGTTTTTTTCATAATAATCCAATTGTCGGTGGAAATCTAAGAGATGAAAGTATGGAAGGCTTTATCCCCGGGGGCGTGTATATTATCGCTGAACCTTTAGTGTAAGACGGATATTTTAAAATATGATTAGAACGTGAACTGTGTGTGTATATGTGTATGTGTGTGCGTGTGTGTGTGTGTTTGTGTGTGTGAAGAGGTTAAGTCAGAAGGATTTAAAAATAAGTAAAGCCGGATCAGCAAGGAAATTAACAAAAGAAAAAAAAATACTGAAAAACAAAGTAGAAAACAAATCTCACAAAGATATTTGAAAAACAAAATTATGAGGTTTGAATATCTTTAGTTAGTGTTGGGTTAGAATGAACAAAATAATGAGGTTTGAATATCTTTAGTTAGTGTTGGGTTAGAATGAACAAAATAATGAGCTTTGAATATCTTTAGTTAGTGTTGGGTTAGAATGAACAAAATAATGAGCTTTGAATATCTTTAGTTAGTGTTGGGTTAGAATGAACAAAATAATGAGCTTTGAATATCTTTAGTTAGTGTTGGGTTAGAATGAACAAAATAATGAGCTTTGAATATCTTTAGTTAGTGTTGGGTTAGAATGAACAAAATAATGAGCTTTGAATATCTTTAGTTAGTGTTGGGTTAGAATGAACAAAATAATGAGGTTTGAATATCTTGAGTTAGTGTTGGGTTAGAATGGAAAAAAATAATGAGGTTTGAATATCTTTAGTTAGTGTTGGGTTAGAATGAACAAAATAATGAGGTTTGAATATTTTTAGTTAGCGTTGGGTTAGAATAAAAAAAAACAACAAAGACTTTGACAAAAAAACCACAGCGTTTTTTGGGGTTTTGTTATTATTGTGTCAATGAATGATATTAATTTACGACATGAGGTTTATTGACGTTTATCATTTATGGCATCACGTGATTTCTTTAAATCCCAAGAGGTACAAACTAGTTTTAGTTATTTTTAATTGTCAGGATGATAACTTATTTGTTATACTTCCCAGTGGTGAGCGAAATATTTCAACATGTCTCTCTCCCCTGCCCCCTCCCGGGCTGGTGGCAAACAACAACAACCCCCCCTCCACACACACACCCTTTTAAATAAAATGTGTTTGCGCTGCCGTCGTATTAAATTCAATTTTATGTTTATCAAAGTCAAGAATTTCACTATTGGGGGGTTACCCCCCCCACACACACACACACCGCACACCCTCCACTTTGTCGGGTATCACTAGACAAGATATTGTATTGGCTCTTAATACAATGTTTGTTACTAGTTTTTTTTTTGTTATTAATCTATAAATGCTGTCAAAGTTTTTACGGTGTTTTTGAGGGCGTAATTTGTGTTGATGGTTCCCCCCCACCCGGGGGGGGGGGAGGAAGGGGTGTACTATAAAAATGCAGCACGATTCTCATAAGAAAAATTGCCACCCTCTTAAAGTTGCAAATTACGCACCGCTCGGGGCGAACTGCCTTGTCCTCCGCTCCGTCGCCCCCCCCCCCCCCCAGCATAGTTAAGCCATACGTTATTGCTAACGACTTTCTCTGTGACATTTTGTAACTCATATCAATTGAAACAATCACTGACATTGATCGCTATCGGTGATCTATTGCTAGATGTACAAAGAAATCAGTCCATGGGTATAGACAGGGCCCTGCCATTGTTATGGGCAACCACCTTGGCCCCCAGCTGGCAAAGGTGGCCTCGCTACCCTAACTCATCTATATATATATATATATATAACACAACTTCGAGAAGACGCGGGACTATTTGTAGATTGTTGAATTCCCGATCACAGACGACACCAGAGGAAAATGAGGGGGGTGGAGAAAAAAAAACACTATAGTGTAGAGACGGGGGGTGGGCGTGGGGGGAGTGTGTTTTATCACAGCAAGCGTGTTGTTTAAAGTGGGTTTAGATGAATCACAGCAAGCGTGTTTATATTGATTGATAAGGCGGCTATTACGATGCGGGACGACTAGTTCTTATATAATATGATGCTATGGGAGTTACGACAGGAACTTTTGACAAGGGAAAATAACTCATGGATCAAACCTGTCATGTCGTTTGCTAACGGGGTCATTTTTGCAACGCCGTCAGTGCAAGGGCAAAGGGGACTTTTGTTTTTAGTTCCAGAATTGTCTTTTTTTTAAAAAAAAATGACAGATTAAGAAAAAAATCCTCACTGTCCGCTCGGTGTTCCCTTCCCCATGTGAAGTCATATGCGAGGTCCCGATGTGGGTTCCCAATTGAGGTCGCGAGTTCCAGCGTTAGGTCCCAAGTGAGGTCCCCATGTGATATCCTCAAGCGAGGTCACAATAAGAGATCGCCATATGAGATCCCCAGGTGAGGTATGAGATCACCATGTGAGGTCCCAAGTAAGGTCCCAATGTGAGGTCTCAAGTAAGGTCCCAATGTGAGGTCCCATTGTGAGGTTCCATTACGAGGTCCCAATGTGAGGTCCCAAGTGAGATCCCATATGAAGCCCCCATGTGACGTCCTCATGTGAAGTCCATTGTTAGATCCCCATGTGAGGTCCCAAGTGAGGTCCTAAGTGAGGTCCCATGTCAGGTCCCCATGAAGCCGCTAGGTGGTCACAACATACATTTACAGAAAAACGCATCCTCATACGCGGCACTGACATAAATAACCAGCACATTGAACGATCTCACTGAAAAATATTTAAAATATCATTATGTATATGCGTGTATGTGTAAGATATCATTATGTAAAGGCCTAAGTGTGTAAAATATGATTATGCATATATTCTTGTACAAAAACAAATTAGAAAAATGGGACGGATAAAGAGAGAAAGAAATATAAAAGGTAGACAGAGTGTGTGTGAGAGAGAGAGAGACAGAGAGAGAGACAGAGAGAGAGACAGAGAGAGAGAGAGAGAGAGGCCGCGGGTGGGGGACGGGGGCGATAACTGCACGTTTAAGTAGAAAGCCACCTGAGATGTGTACCCGCTAACTCCCCCTCTTCTCACCCACCCCCCCTCCCATATCACTACTTTCCCTACCCATCTCCTATGCTTCATTCACAACACTGTTTAGCCTGTTCATTGACTAGTTAGATTGTGTTTCCCTTGTGTCAGACACAATCATTTTACAGGTAACAACCTTACCCACCCGCCCACCACCCCCTACCCCCCGCAGCCAAATGTCTTACCTTCCGGTATACACACTGATACAACTTTGATTTTATTTTTTCTTTTGTTTCATTTTTTTTTCAAAACCAGTTCTGTTATTTCTACAACGAGCGCTAAATGTTGACAGACAATTCTACTAGTGAAAACACTGGACTGCAGTCAAAACAATTCTGCTGACATTTTCTTGTTTTGAAGACCTTCAGAATTGTTCCCCCCTGTAACACGAGATCTGGTGGGTTGTTGCCCTTTTTTTTTTTGATGATTATTTCCCTTTAAGAATGAATAACTCCCCCCTCACCCCTAACCCAACGTAAGCGTTATTTGATGTAAACGGGCAGAGAGAAAGCGCGGACCGGATCAAATAGCCAATAGCCTGACGGCCCTACTTGACCAGTCTGTGAGAGATGGAACCAAGGTCTCTTCATAATTCACCAGTTGCCAACAGCTAGGTCGATAGTCGATAGCGGTAGAAAACGACCACGTTTACGGAGGGATATTCCGCCAGCAGGAGACCGGAACGGACTGACTGAACGTGGAGCAATTTTGACAAATTGTTTGCAACCTTTCGCACTTGAGTTTGCAACTTTTTTTTTTTTAAAAAGCCATTCCGCTTAGAAAAAGTAAACTCAGGGGAAGAAAGAAAAACCCCCAAAACTTGCATTCTTATGAAAGATTTTTGTGTGTGCGACGGCACATGGGTGAAAAGAAGAGGTGTGAGTTAAAACAAAATTGAAAAAAAAAACAAAACAAAACCCCCAGCACTTCTCGGTACAGTGCATGATGTCATGTACAAGTATCAAATGACTTTCTGCAGGCACTAAACCTTCACGTCCAACTTCTGCTCAAAGCTCACCGCACATCATCAAAATAATATAAATCCTGGACATGTTTGACTTTACATCTTGCTCTCGCGGAATTATTATTATATTATTGTTTTGATAAGAGAAGGGGTGGTGGTGTGTGAGTAGGATGTGGGGGGTGGGGAGGAGAGGGTAGAGAGCTTTTGGCGTTAACTCTACCCCTCCTCCTCTCCCCCCCCCACCCCCACCCCGCGACTCCCTCTTTCAACCGCTCTTGCCAGGAGCTGACGATTTATTTCTTTCCTCATGCACATTGTAAGACATTTTTTTACCGACGTTGGGCCCGGGGGGGGGGACGCGATTTATTTTTTTGGTGGGGGGAGGGGAGGTAGAGGGAGGAGAAAGACTGATCTATATTTACGTATATCGGCAGGAGGTAAATAAAAACAAAACATACACATTTTAACGTTCTTTTCCCCCCCCCCCCCCATCTCAATTTTATATTAAACATAAACAAGCTCTACAGTAATTTTTGAAGCTACTAATTAAATTTCTTGCGATATTTATATTTCTTTATTTCATCGATTTTATTAATAAATAGGCCAAATGATTTTTTTTGCACATCATTTTTTAGAACACATCAGCAGGTTGTCCACAGATAAACTCTACGTCCCGGTACCACGAAGACGTTTTTGAGCGAAAAAAAATAATTAAAATATTAAATTTTTTAAAGTATGTGTGGCCCTACATTATTTACCAATGGTGAGTATGTGTGGCCCTACAGTATTTAAACTAATGGTGAGTATGTGTGGCCCTACAGTATTTAAACCAATGGTATGTGTGGCCCTACAGTATTTAAACCAATGGTGACGCATCGGGTTAGGATGGTACCTCCCAGCTTCTATCGACTACTCCACCACCCCGGTTTAACACTTTACTTCAATCCTGTTTTTTTTTCAGAATTAGAACCTATATATCAGTAAGCTCATTATTTTATTCTACCTATACAGTAACCTCGCTAACAACTCAGAGGTCCTACCGAAGAGAAAAAATTCGATGGGGTCCGTCGTGAAGCAATAATTTCCACTGTCGGGATCCCTTAAAGTTTCGTGGCACTCACTCGCCATTTACCGCGCATCTTGCGTCCACCATATCGACGCCAGTTCCCCAACCTCCTAATGATGTGATACAAGTCTAAACTTTAATTACTTTCTCTGCGCTTTTTTGTTTTTGTTTTTTAGGCTCAATCAACGAAGGCAGTATGCACTTTTAGTTTCTAGAGCTAATTTGTAATGTAACTTCGGACAGGGCAACATAAATATACCAACATCAACAGCTACATAAATAGACCAACATGGACAGCGGAAATGATCTACTGTTGATATCAATACAAATTATGTTTTTAATGTGCACATTAATCGTTTGTTAATTCAATCAGATCGATATAACAATTGGTTATAATTACTTCAACACAACGTTGGATGTACCAATAACATTAAAACGTGAGCGAATCGCACGCCCCCCCCCCCTTTCATTAGTCTGACAGATAAACATAAACATGTGCCAATTAAATCCAATGAGTCATAACCTAAAAATATAATTTACTTAGTAGGCTGTAAGAGATAGAGAATGCCAGACATAAATTAAAGTAAAATTAGAATTATTGCCATATATATACATATATATATATATATATATATATATCATATATATATTTATAAAAAGGTTAAGAAGAAAAAATGTAACAATAATAAAAGAAACCAAACAGCACTACAGTACATTTTGTGTTGGCGCCCGAGTAAATATCAGGGGAATAGTCAAAATGGTTCAGGAAAATCAGATTTCAAAAGTATTAAAAGGTAGGCAAGAAACAGGGATAATGAACATAAACAACTGTTAAACTGTTGGTTGGCTGTCATGGTGTTTAAAATAACCAGTGGCGGACTTGCCTCAGTTGAGGCCCGGTCGCAGAAGAAAATATTGGGCCCTCTAGAAAAAGAAAGACATATTAAAGGGTTTTTCAGTTGGGGTCTGTGGGGCCCCTAAATATTTGGGGGCCATGTGCGCGCACCCGCTACGATCGTCCTTAGATCCGCCTCTGAAAATAACAGAATATAAATCGACATTCTGTTTAGTTAACCTTACTGAAATACGAAATTTATTTTTACGAATCGTCCTGTGCTGTAATACTAGTTCTTGGTTTTTTTTTAATCAGACCAGAAAATGTTTGGTAAAGTTTCGACAATTAAATGTTTAGTAATGATTTGACCAGAAAATATTTAGGTAAGTGTTTGACCAGAACATGTTTAGGTAAGTGTTTGACCAGAAAATGTTTATGTAAGTGTTTGACCAGAAAATGTTTAGGTAAGTGTTTGACCAGAAAATGTTTATGTAACTGTTTAAGTCCATCAGAACTTGTTCCCCAGTTGCTTCCCGAGTGTTCCTGGTTCCTCAGCTGAGTGTTTAGCTGATGAGTCACGCCACTTGCTTTTGTATTAATAAAATACTTAAGGAGATTACGACTGGTCAATTGTACATTTAAGCATATTAAGTAAACGAACATTAAAATTTCCTTCCCTTGAAGGTCATCGGGAACTAATCTGTTTCTCTAGCCTTGGCATAGTAAGGGATTGTGGGAATAGCACAACGCCCAGCCATCTTTAATTTCCCAACTTACGTCAAGTACCCATTTAAGTGTCCACATACCGCTCCGTTTTTTCCGTTGCTATGCGTCGTCCGACAATCGTGTGGACTTGTGGGATTAAACCGCTTTATGTTACATCAATGTTTATTTGTCGACATGTGAACAATGTGGGACGGATGGCCGAGTGGTGTAGATACTCGACTGTCAACCTGAGAGTCCTGGGTTCGGTCCTCGGTGAGGCCCTTGGAATTTTTACAGATGAAATTTGGTGCAAAGTCGTCCCACAAGCCCACAATGGGTACCTGACTTAAGTTGGGGAAGTAAAGGCGGCTGGGCGTTGTGCTGACCACACAATCCCTTCATATGCCGACGTCTTGGAAACAGATGGATTCTACACTTCATTTGCCCCATTTGGCCCGTTAGGGCCAAGAAGGGAACTTTTTTTTTTGTGAACAATGTTCACTTTAATTTGTTGATTCTGAACTGTATTACTAAGTGACTGTACAATGTCACCACCGACCTGTATGTAGCAGGAATATATTAGTGTGTATTGAACATTGCGCACACATCTTATAATATTGTTTCATAGATTCGCTATTCGAACTTTTACATACAATTAAATGAACGCCTTTTATGTTTAACATTACTTTGTGAATGCCTTCATAAAATGGTAATTTGTGGAACATTATTAAATGAAATGTAATACAGGATTATATAGCACATGTGCCTTCAATCGTAGTTGTATGTTTTTTTAAAACAATCTATTCATTATTTTTGTATTCTACTTTCTTTATGTTGTTAGTTTTTATTCAATTTTGATTTATCTCACGTTGGGGCATACACTTTAATTCATAGCTCAACGTGGCCTACATACATATTTATGTCTACTAAAACTTTATGCTTTTTGAACAATTTAAATCTTATTTATAATTACTTTACAATTAATTTCGTGTTATTTTACGTAGACGTGTACAAACAAATTAATTGTAATTGAAAATAAAAAAAAAAAACATTTCATTGATAAGTATCGCCGGGTGTTAAACAACTAGTACCCTATCTAATAAACTATGACAGACAGCAGTGCCGAACTTAAACCGACTGGATCTATAGCTGTCAATTTGGTCTTGCGTATAAAGGGACACCCGGGATCTCTCGGCTTAAGGGGTATTTATTTACCAGAGATGTTCCAAGTATTGACCATGCAAACAAAGCCGTAGCTAGCTATTGTGACGCCCTGTGCGAGTTACATTTTCTAGCGCCACTTCTGCCAATCTGAAAAGTTTTTTTTAAAAAAACCAAATATTTAACAGCGCCCATGATGTAACTCTCAACAACCATGAGCCAGTTAATACAATATTTAATAAAAGGTTAATAATTATGATATTCTCACTGACAGCTCTTGTCATCAAACTGCCAGTTTGGCTAGATTTTTCTTTTAGCGAAAACCGTTTAAACTCATTAAGAAACCCGCCCCCCTCCCCATTTTCCCACCCAAAAAAAAAAAAATGCCGCCAGATATGTTAATTGAAAAGAATTCTGAAATTTTACATCCCTTTAAATATTTTTAAGATTTTATCTTTATTTACGTAAAGCTGGTTTACCAACGGTTATGATCAAACGATAACTCGCTCCAGGAACTTTTTCATAGGCCTGGAGGTTGGGAAAGGGAGGGGGGGTCCACGGAACCATATTTATTTTGATGTATTTATTTTTTTTTAAACAAGGGAATCATGTGTTATAATTCTCAAAATCATGACAATGAGCCTTTTTTTTTTTAGAAAGCATAGCTAAAATATGGAAGTAAATACATAATTTAATAAAAGGGTCATGATATTTCATTTTCTTAAATTTACTTCAATTCTTTTTTTTAGAGCATTTTCGAAAAAAATGCTCTATTGTCCCCGTTTTGTCTGTCTGTCTGTCTGTCTGTCTGTCCGTCATCACCCTAGATCTCAACAACCATAAGTCCTAGACCCATGATGTATATATCATTTTGTAGGTCTTGGCCTGCCAAGAAATGACTTTTTTTCCATTTTGGGATCTGACCTCTGAGGGCCATAAAAGGGACCTTATAAAGTACCGTTTTTTACTATATAAGCTATATTAATAAAGGAGCGCCCTATATCTCAGCAACCATAAGTCCTAGACCCATGATGTATATATCATTTTGTAGGTCTTGGCCTGCCATGTGTACATCAAAAGTTCATTTCGCGATAGGACCTCTGAGGGCCGGGCTTCAGGGCTCCTAAGGGGCTTATATTATATATATATATATATATATATATATGGCCCCATTCTACACCTTGTACGTTCAATAACCCATTCATTTGGTGCGATGGAGAAAGGAGGGAGGGAGGGTGGGAGAGAGGGAGGGGGTAGGGAGGGAGAGAGGGGAGTGAGGGAGAGAGAGGGTGGGAGAGAGGGAGGGAGAGAGATAATGAGTGAGGGGGGCAGGAAGGGAGAGAGGGAATGAGGGAGGGAGGAAGAGGGAGAGAGGTGAAGAGGGAGAGAGGATGAGAGAAATGGGAGGAAGAGATAAAGAGAGAGAGGAGGCAGGGAGGGAGAGAGGGAAGGAGGAAGGGGAGAGAGGGAGGGAGGGGCATTGACAGGGGGGAGAGAACGAAGGGGAAGGGGAGATGGGAGAGGGAGGGTGGGAGGGAGAGAGATGGGAGAGAGCGAGGGAGAGGGAGGGAGGGAGAAAGGGAGGAAGGGAAAGGGAAAGGGAGAGAGAAGGAGGGAGGGAGAGAGAGAGGGAGGGAGAGAGGGAGGGAGGGAGAGAGAGGAGGGAGGGAGAGAGAGGGTGGGA
Source organism: Bulinus truncatus (assembly GCA_021962125.1). Lineage (NCBI taxonomy): Eukaryota > Metazoa > Mollusca > Gastropoda > Planorbidae > Bulinus > Bulinus truncatus. The sequence goes on from JAGDYQ010000007.1 coordinate 9,333,509, forward strand.
GAGAGGGAGGGAGAGAGAGATAAAGAGTGAGGAGGGCAGGGAGGGAGAGAGGGAATGAGGGAGGGAGGAAGAGGGAGAGTGGATGAGAGAAATGGGAGGAAGAGATAAAGAGAGAGAGGGGGCAGGGAGGGAGAGAGGGAAGGAGGAAGGAAAGAGAGGGAGGGAGGGGGATGGACAGGGGGGAGAGAACGAAGGGGAGAGGGGAGATGGGAGAGGGAGGGTGGGAGGGAGAGAGATGGGAGAGAGAGCGAGGGAGAGGGAGGGAGAAGGAGGGAGGGAGAAAGGGAGGAAGGGAAAGGGAGAGAGATGGAGGGAGGGAGAGAGAGGAAGGGAGAGAAGGGGTAGGGAGAAAACAGAAGGTAAACAGAAAACCGTATTTTAAACCCGGGCAAAGCCGGGTACTTGCAACTAGTATTATATATACACCTTGTACGTTCAATAACCCGTTCATTTGGTGCGAAATACTGCAGCACGTAGTTTCACCAAGATTTATTAAGAAACTCATCAAATGAAATAGTAAGCTTGTGTTCTGAGTTTAATTGAAAGTATCAGAGCTATGCAACAATTGACGGAGTTTTCGGACGATTAAATGACTACAATTTCGAATGTTTTCAATTATGAGTCCTATTTCAGTAACCACAAACCATTTGTAGTTAGATTTAAGAGAAAATATTTTTTTTTTCAAATATAAAGAAACGTCTTTATAATAATTGTTTTACAGATATATGCATTACACAATTGAATTTATAAACATTTCCAAAATTGACAAATATTTACTGAAATATAGCATACGTACTGATACATAACAGGAAAATGCGCTAACACGTCCTGTGTCCAGAATGGAACAGGCTTAATTGCTTGTTTTATTTATTGTAAGCGTCATTTATCTATAATGTTATTTTTGACGTAACATAGAACGTTGAAAACGTGCAAAAACGCACAAACCGCCCAATATTATGGCTGAGGACCCGCAATTCCGCCATTTACTCGCCCCCCCCCCCTCCTAAGCCGTACCCGAAATTATGCCCATGGTACTAGTATATGTACAAGTACTCATAAATGTACTCGAGTCCTCGAATATAGGTACTTGGTAGAACAGCTACCAACTACCCTATCCCTAATATCTACCACATTGTAGCATTGTAACCTAAGCCTGAACTCAAATGTATGCTTATGTCATATTGGCCGATACATTATGTTGTATTTTTCTATGTACTTTTCGGACTTTTTGTTCGCAGTGCTGTCAATTTTGAGATTAAAAAGAAAAACGTAATCAATGAATGGCACAGCGGAGTGATTCAGTACAAATATCAACAAAGGAGAATAATTAGGTTTGCGTCTATTTGCCTTCGCCATACGGTAAGGGAAGTGAACTTTAAACTTTTGACCTCGGCTGCTATGAGGTCATGCAATGAAACCTACACTGTAACACATGGCAACCCTTTGTTGGACAAGTGTTACATGCTCGATGTGTACTTTATTTGAACTCTGCAGACTTAAACTGCCACTAGAGAATAAAGAGCACTTTCAACGGTGAAAACATTTTTTTTTATTTGTTGTCCTACTATTACAAAATGGTGTGGTAAATTTGTAAATGAACGTGTAAATCTAAACTGGAGGGGGGAGGGTCGGCGGTCGGTGGGTGGAGGGTGTCACTTTCAGCTTGGCCGCCGCGCGGGTGGAAGTAACCCGAACACTTGTCACTGGGTAGCAGTTCATTTTTTTCGAAATTTACTTTTATTTAATTATTATTTGTGATGCGAAATTGGGCAAAATATAAGGGCCCACGTTAACATAATTGTTCAGGGGCTCCCATATTTGTGACTACAGCCCTGCCTTCAATAATTAAACAAAAAAATAACTAAAACCACAAAAGATACATTGAAAGAGACGGCGTGCTGTTTGTTCGCATGTGTGTGCGCGTGCGTGCGCATATATGTGTGTGTGTCTATTATATGATGCCCCATGCCGGTCCTTAATATATAGACACGTGCCCATAAGTAAACTATACGCAGAAGGAGAGAGTGTTTCTCATTAATAACGTATGTTTTAATGTACTTGGACCTTGTTACCATTATTTCATAAAACCTCACACATATAATTTAACTTCACCTTATTACCCAATACTACCTTCAGCATATAATGCACCATCTCCATATTACCCAATACTACCTTCAGCCAATATATATATATATTCGTTTACCACATACAGAGAAACTGGGAGGTGGGGGGAGGGGAGTTATAAATAAATCAAGCTTGTGGGGTAGGCTAAGGTGGGGGCCCCCCTACCAGAACAGCTGCTGTAAAAAAAACAGCGTGGGTACCCCCAGATACATCCAGCTCACACCTGGAGCGACACAACTGATGGGCGGCTGACTGGTGTATGTCGGTGTGTGTGTGGGGGGGGGAGGGGGCTTTTACACCCACTCACATCATCTGACCAATAGCTGAGTGTTTCGTTTCGTGCAGATAAGACATGGTAACAGATGGAAGGTATGATGGGGGGGTGAGGGTAAATGGGAAGGGTGGGTGGGTGGGAAAGAGTAAGATGAGCGATTTGGAGACAGGAAGAGAGAAAACTCTGAGAGACTGAGTGAGGTGAGTGGTGGGGAGAGGGAGAGAAAAAAAAAGGGAGGTAGAAAAAGAGGATAAATAGAACAAGTGATAAAAGTAGACAGCCAGTGGTGATATGACAGTCATTATAAGATGATAATCAAAGATATGCTATAAATAGATTCTCAATAAAAGAGAAAATAAAACTAGCAAAACGACGATTCAAATATAGAACTCAATATATATTTATATACAGGATGGGCCAAAAAAGTGAGAACATTGCGCGAAAGTAATATAATTATATCAAAGTTTGTTTAGCTGTATGCATAATATCTTAAATTGCTAACTCATTTACTTGCCCGTTTAGGTATATGACGTCATTAGTACGACAATTTCCGGGCGCTATTTTGGATTTTACTATGACAATTTTTTTTTATTTTTAAATAATTTGAATGTTATATGATGTTCTCATTTTTTTTGGCCCACCATATATAAATCACCAGAGATGGGCCCCAACTAGCACAAGAGGTTGGTTCAAACTATCACCAGAGATGGGCCCAACTTATCACCAGAGATGGGTCCAAACTATCACCAGAGATAGGCCCCAACTATCTTTAATGATGGGCCCCAACTATCACCAGAGATTAGCCCCAACTAGCACAAGAGGTTGGTCCAAACTATCACCAGAGATGGGCCCTACTTGTCACCAGAGATGGGCCCCAACTAGCACAAGAGGTTGGTCCAAACTATCACCAGAGATGGGCCCAACTTATTATCAGAGATGGGTCCAAACTATCACCAGAGATAGGCCCCAACTATCTTTAGTGATGGGCCCCCAACTATCACCAGAGATGGGCCCCAACTAGCACAAGAGATGGGTCCAAACTATCACCAGAGATGGGTCCAAACTATCACCAGAGATGGGTCCAAACTATCACCAGAGATGGGTCCAAACTATCACCAGAGATGGGTCCAAACTATCATCAGAGATAGGCCCCCAACTATCTTTAGTGATGGTCCCCCAACTAGCGCATCATCTCTTATCTTTTATTTTTCAAATCTTGCTAAGAAGTGGGCCCTCAAAAATCTATCATACCAGTCCTGCATCTAGTTCACCATATTCACTGCTATGTCTGACCAACCAGTTTTCTGCAGGTTACGGCGTCATCACTAAACATTTCCTTGAGCTGGCAAAACGAAAAGAAAGAGAGAGAGAGGGGGGGGGAGGGGAGGGGGGTAACTGGAGGTTCATGAAAACAGGTTACAGAAAAATCGCTTCTGCTCTAGGAAAAAAAAAATCAACAATAATTGAATTTCGTTTCATTATTGAGACTTAAAAAAAATTACCGTCATTTTGCTATTTTTAGTGTTTGTTATCTGTTTAGTTTTTTTTTTCTTTCTTTCATGTCGAATTTGCTAAATTTATTTTTAGACATTGTACTTTTATGTTTAGTTTATAATAGCTGAAAAATATCATTTGTTAAGCTTATAACTAAAAATATCCCACACTACCTGTCTGTACAGTTTGTTGTACCCACACTGTGACGAGGTAATGGTGTAATCTACCTGCCTGTACAGTCTGTTGTATCCACACTGTGACGAGGTAATGGTGTAATCTACCTGCCTGTACAGTCTGTTGTACCCACACTGTGACGAGGTAATGGTGTAATCTACCTGGATAATTTGGTCGGCTCTTTGATGTTTATACGTGTATTTATGTTTGTTTGTGTGTATGTGTGTGTGTATATGTGTGTATGTGGGCGTATATGTGTGTATGTGTGTATATGTGTGTATGTGTTTGTATATGTGTGTTTATGTGTGTTTATATATGTTTGTATGTGTGTTTGTATATGTGTGTATGTGGGTGTATATGTGTGTATGTGCGTATGTGTGTGTATGTGTGTATACATATGCATATATATATATATGTGTGTGTGTGTGTGTGTGTGTATCTATATTTAAATATGAAGCATAAGAGATGCAGTTGTTTATCCCTGATCCGGAGAATAAAAAATTATTGACTGTCAAACAAAATTTACATATCATATATATTGGATTTCATGCGGACAGACACAATATATATTGGATAATAAGTGGACAGACACAATATATATTGGATAATAGGTGGAGAGACACAATATATATTGGATAATAGGTGGAGAGACACAATATATATTGGATAATAGGTGGGCAGACACAATATATATTGGATAATAGGTGGACAGAAACAATATATATTGGATAATAAGTGGACAGACACAATATATATTGGATAATAGGTGGGCAGACACAATATATATATTGGATAATAGGTGGACAGAAACAATATATATTGGATAATAGGTGGAGAGACACAATATATATTGTATAATAGGTGGACAGACACAATATATATATTGGATAATAGGTGGACAGACACAATATCATCATATATAATAATATTCATTTCCAGTGTGCGTTAAATCGAAAGCGGAAAACAAGAATTCAAAATAGCGTCATCCCCTGTGTCTCGATTCAATTTTTCTTTTTAAATATCAACAGTGTTCAATAGTTTCTGTGCTTTTAATTATGAAATGTAAAAGTCCCCAATATTAAAAATTAATAATTAGCATATAATATCATTCAAATCATTGTAGTTTTTATTACAACAGAGAATTTTAACATCGGCATACGTAAACAATAGTAAAAATCGAAAATCTCCGACGTCGGAGACGATAAGACTATTGGCCGTGTTTTCGTATCTAATTTCGTAAAACAAGTTCCTTTTAAAAGTCGATATAATATTTAAAAAAAGAAATTCTGCATATTTCTATACTAATTAAGTTCTCAGCTTTTATAATATTTATTTTTTTTTAAATAAATACGGCTTTGAATTATTTCTTAATTACAAAATTACAATATAGGCCTAAAAAACTAGGTCAAAAGGCAATGAAAACATAACCGAGCAATATTTTTCTTATACTACATTATAATTGAACTTGATTTGTGTGGCGCGGTGGCAAGATGGTTATGAAGTTTGCACAATGTTCACTTTTATGCAGACTCTCCGGGTTCGACTTCTCCCAGAGACATTTATTTTTATTGTTTTTTTTTTTTCAGAATATATCCTTTTAGTTGTTTTAATGAAAAGTAACTAATTAGATCTCTTAGACTTTTTTTTTATTTAAATAATTCATCTTTTAGGATGTTTTGAAAAAAATGTATCAAATTTGAACACAGGAGTGTAACTAGGGTGGTGGGGGGTCCAAAATCGAAAGTCCCACCGGGCTCCACCTTGAGGGGAGCTCCCAAAATTATTTTTTACATTAAATATTAAGTACACAATCTCATGTCATGGTATCGAATGTCAAAATGCAGGGCCCCAAAATCCTAGGTTCGGCAATGGCTTTACAAGTCTATCTTCCTGCAAAGGCTTTGCAGGGTACAGCTAATAAATAATAATACTCATTTCCAGTGTGCGTTAAATCGAAAGTAAAGAATTAATACAACAGTATTCCAGTTTAAAATACAACCATGAAAAGAATCGGATCTGCCCGAAACCAAAAAAAGAACCTAGCCTACCGATCAAGCCTAAGGGGATATAACTCTATGCAAAGGTTTTGCAGAGTACAGCTAGTATATATATATATATTGGATAATAGGTGGACAGACACAATATATATTGTATAATAGGTGGACAGACACAATATATATATTGTATAATAGGTGGACAGACACAATATATATATATATATATATATATATATATATATATATATATATATATATATACTAGTTGCAAGTACTCGGCTTTGCCCGGGTTTAAAATAAGGTTTTCTCCCTCCCTACCCCCTCTCTCCCTTCCTCTCTTTCTCCCTCCCTCCCTCCCTCCCCCTCTCTCCCTTTCCCTCCCTCCCTTTTCTCCTCCCTCCCTTTCTCCCTCCCTCCCTCCCCTCCCCTCTCCCCCCTCCTTCTCTCCCCCCGTCCATCCTCCCTCCTCCCTCCTCCTTCCCCTCTCTCTCCCTCCCTGCCCCCTCTTTCTCTTTATCTCTTCCTCCCATTTCTCCCATCCTCTCCCTCTCTCCTTCCCTCCCCCTCTCTCTCCCTCCCTAACCCCCTCTCTCCCCCTCCTTTCTCCCCCTCCCTCCCCTTTCCACCTCTCTCCCTTCCTGCCCCCCTCACTTTTTATCTCTCTCCCTCCCTCTCTCCCTCCCTCTCTCCCTCCCTCCCTCTCTCTCTCCCTCCCTACCCCCTCTATCCCTCCCTTCCTTTCTCTCTCCCTCTCCCCTGCTCCATCTCCCCTACTCCCTCTCCCATCTCCCTCTCCCCCCCTCCTTTTCTCCCCCTGTCCACCCCCCTCCCTCCCTCTCTCCCCCTCCCGCCCTCCCTCCTACCCTCCTTTCCTCTCTCCCCTCCCCCCCTCTCTCTCTCTCTCTATCTATATATATATATATATATATATATATATATATATATATACTTATTATTATGGTTTCACACTTCTTCTAAAATCCTTCTTCATTCCTTTACCTTCCTCAAACTGTACACATCAGATAGCATGAAAAAGCATCAACAATTCTTTGCAACACAAAGGCACAATACAGCACCAGCGCGCAAGTTCTATTCGATCATAGGGAAATGACGTCACAGAGGAATTTTATTTATGGCGCCGTCGAGATTACTTTAATATAGTAAAATACTAAAATAAAAAAAATTAATTACAATTAAACTACCCATCGATATGAAACGAAACCTGTCCTATAACCTTCCCCATGTAATTATGTGTATGTGTAACAAATTTCACTTTATTTGTTAGTCTGGATCTTGAGTTATAAGGGAACAGACAGACAGACAGACAGACAGACAACGAATGCGTCTTATAAGTATATATATATATATATATATATATATATTGGATAATAGGTGGACAGACACAATATATATATATATATATATATTGGATAATAGGTGGACACTAGTGGATAGACACAATATATATATTGGATAATAAGTGGACAGACACAATATATATATTGGATAATAAGTGGACAGACACAATATATATATTGGATAATAAGTGGACAGACACAATATATATATTGGATAATAAGTGGACAGACACAATATATATATTGGATAATAAGTGGACAGACACAATATATATATTGGATAATAAGTGGACAGACACAATATATATATTGGATAATAAGTGGACAGACACAATATATATATTGGATAATAAGTGGACAGACACAATATATGTATTGGATAATAGGTGGACAGACCGGAACTAAAGTCTAAAGGTATTTAATTCTAAAGCAGGCAATTAATACATTAAAAAAAATATAGAGTCCAGACACTCCCGACTATCCGGCGTGATATTATTTAATGTATTCCACATACTACGGAAGACGAATAGACAATAGTTCTATGAATAAGTATTTTGTTCCTTACTTTTGTCAATTAAAAGTGGGACGGATGGCCGAGTTGTGTAGATAAGTGACTGTTGACCCGAGAGTTCTGGGTTCGATCTTCGGTGAGAACCATGGGAATTTTTCCAGCTAAAATTTCTTTCAAAGTCGTCCCACAAGTCCACCCACCTTTAAATGGGTACCTGGCTTAAGTTGGGGAAGTAAAGGCATGTGGGCGTATTGATACCCACACAATCCCTTTATATAGCGAGGTTATAGAAACAGATGAATTCTACACTTCATCTGCACCTTATTACACCAAAACACAAAAATATCACCAAAAAATAATATCATTACCAAAAGACCAAATTATTTCCAAAACACCAATTTCTTTTTTCAGCCTGTCTGAGTAGCACTGCGACTAATAATAGTGAATCTGGTGTACTAGTATGTCTATTTGCCAGTTTTTTTTTTAATAGGTCATGTTTGTCTGTATTTTTAAATCGGATTTCGCATTAAATTATTATCAGAAAAAAAAAGATCTAAGAAAAATGCCTGGTTCATCAAAATATTTGTGATATCTATGAACAAACAGTCAACAACAGAAATATTTGTGACATCTATGAACAAACAGTCAACAACAGAAATATTTGTGACATCTATGAACAAACAGTCAACAACAGAAATATTTGTAACATCTATGAACAAACAGTCAACAACAGAAATATTTGTGACATCTATGAACAAACAGTCAACAACAGAAATATTTGTGACATCTATGAACAAACAGTCAACAAAAGAAAATTCATTAACGGAAAAAAACTATCATTCAAAATAAATCTTAAGTTAAGTGACAATCGTTAAACCAAACAAGTCTCAAATGACTTTTGTTATAGCAAACAGTCTCAAGTGAAAAATGTTAAACCAAACAGTCTCAAATGAATTTTGTTATAGCAAACAATCTCAAGTGAAAATTGTTAAACCAAGCAGTCACAAGTGAAAATTGTTAAACCAAACAGTCTGAAGTGAAAATTGTTAACCCAAGCAGTCTCAAGTGAAAATCGTTTAACCAGTCTCAAGTGAAAATCGTTTAACCAGTCTCAAAGAGAAAATCGTTAAACCAAACAGTCTCAATCGTTAAACAAATCAGACCCAGACAGCGAGAAAATGTTGTACATTTATTCCTGTCATGTTTCTGAAAGCTGAGCAAGTGCAATACAACCAAACGATGCTCACTTCTGCTCCTTGTGATTATTCCTACGTTGGTCGTGCATCACAGGAGTGAGAAACAATCTCATCTTTCTCTCTTCTTTACTTTTTCATAAATCAAGTGATAACTTAAGTAAATAACCAGTATATTTTAGCATTATTTTGTTTTCCCTCTAGTGTGATGAACATTTCTACATGTCTCATCTAGCGTGATGTGGCCCCACCTGTAGAATGGTTATTTTCTAAATCTGCGCCAATTTTTACGGAGGCCAGCCCCTACTTATGAAAGATTCCACTTTTTAAAAAAAAAATGTTATTTGAACATGTAAAAGACTGAGAAGGCAGGAGGGACTATAGGGTGGAAACTGATTCAACAATTGGTTCTAGATTTTTTTTTCTTTTAAAAAAAGACGTTCCGGTATAATATTTATGGGATTAAAATTATGTGTAGCACATAACATATGTTCTAGTAGAACAGTAATCATATGTAATACATTTGATAACTTCTAAAAGAACAGTAGGCCTTGGTAGAACATTTGATGTCTGCAAGTACGATTTGTTTCAAATATCTATTAGTAAATACGCATACGGAGGCATTCATGGGCGTCTTCACCTCATTATGGGCCCCCTAACCAGTGTTTTGGGGCCTTTTCTACAATATCTTAAAAAGAAAGAACTGTGTATCGTCAGTTGTTTTTTAACCAGACCTAAATTCCTCAGATTGACAACTTTCAACCATTTTCGTACTTCTTAAAGAATAATTTAATCATTAGAGGTAAATTTTGATTATAAGATAACAATTGTTCTACCAAGATCTGATTTCCCCTTAACTTCGTAACCAGCAATATCCTTTTCAAAAGTAACATTATACCTCTAGAATTAAAGTAACATTATATCCCTAAAGCTAAAGTTTCCGTTTCTGATAAACATGTAGCTGTCAAAGATTACGCATAATTGAAAAAGCTCATTAACATGCGCTTACCAGGATCTTTGTCTCATACACGCAATGTCCAATTGACCACTCCTTGACCCTAGGTCAGACAAACATTCTCTGACCATCATTGTCAGGTATTGTTTCCTAACCTGTCATGTGATTTTCCCCTGACCAGTATGTCTATAAGACATCAACCGATAACTCGGCGCCCATTCACCTAGGAACAAGTGACGTCACAAACCGAGTCACGGGAAGCTATTTTTACATTAATCAAGTGTGAAAGTGTATCACAACAAAAATGTAGAAAACGAAAGATATTATTTTTCAAGCCAAGATTGCACTTTTGATTAATTCCATCTCATTGATCTATATATAGATGGGCGGAGCAGGCTTAATTTAGGCTATGAATATAAAGGGTTTTAGCACTGGCATGTATATTTTAAGAGTGACATTCTGATATTATCTTGCAGTGTATAACATTTAGTACTTTGTTTATGACAGCTTTTTTGTTACGTAAATAAGGAACATAATTGGAACATAATTGGAACAATTGGAACATAATTGGCCTTTCTTTTTTACTTTTATTTTTTTAATGTAGAATTTATGTTTCAGTTTTCAAAATTATCTTTAAATGGCTTAAATTTTTAAAAAAGTTTTTTTTTTTTTTAAAAACTGAAAGAATACTGGAAATATTGAATGGTCATTGTATCTGTGACGTATTGAATGGTCATTGTATCTGTGACGTATTGAACGGTCATTGTATCTGTGACGTATTGAACGGTCATTGTATCTGTGACGTATTGAACGGTCATTGTATCTGTGACGTATTGAACGGTCATTGTATCTGTGACGTATTGAACGGTCATTGTATCTGTGAAGTATTGAACGCTCATTGTATCTGTGACGTATTGAACGGTCATTGTATCTGTGACGTATTGAACGGTCATTGTATCTGTGACGTATTGAATGGTCATTGTATCTGTGATTATTGAATGGTCATTGTATCTTTGATGTATTGAATGGTCATTGTATCTGTGACGTATTGAATGGTCATTGTATCTGTGATTATACAATTTATCCCATATGATGTTAAAGTAGCCTACATATTATTCTTCAAAATTTGAAACATTGAAATTTTCTTCGAATCTTAAATGTACAGAAAGTATCAGAACTTGGGAGATGCAAATTTGAAATGATACATTTCGGATGAAGACTAATAATATGTTATTGTATGTGGCTAATGTATGTTATTGTATTTGGCTGGAGTACTTTATTGTATTTGGCTGGAGTGTGTTATTGTATGTGGCTGGAGTACGTTATTGTATTTGGCTGGAGTGTGTTATTGTATGTTGCTGGAGTGTGTTATTGTATGTGGCTGGAGTGTGTTATTGTATGTGGCTGGAGTGTGTTATTGTATGTAGTCTCTCCGATACATTTTGTAACTCTCTTGTTTACTTTAAGTGAAACTAAAAAGATACAAAATGCCCTTCGGGCTATGCACATGTGCACACAAAACTCCTCGAACGTACAATCACATTTCAACAGAGCGCACACATATTTTATTTTGTAAGTGTTTACGTGTGAATAAACAAATGTCAGCTCCCTGCCTAATTATCACCACCTATTTCTTTAGCCGTACGCCGACTTTGTAAAATAATGGAGCAAACATTGGTTCCTTTACTTATCTGGGTAGCATCATAGATCAGCAGGGTGGAACAGATGCGGATGTCAAAGCAAGGGTCGGAAAAGCAAGAGCCGCCTTTATCCAGCTCAAGAACATCTCGAATTCCAAAGAGCTGTCCCTAAACACCAAAATTCGCCTGTTCAATACCAATGTAAAGTCAGTCCTATTATATGGAGCTGAGACCTTGTACACCTAGGGACTTATTAATTAGGTACAACAGAACATAGCCCAAGGCATTCCCTTTCCAAAGACAGCCAAAGAGCCCATTCCAGTTTAAACAGCTAAATGTTTTGATGCTATAAAGCCGTAGCCCGCAACCCCCGGGCCGCGGACCGGTATCGGTCCGTTGATCGAATGTTACTGGGCCGCCCAAGAACATTAAATTATCTCCTGTATATTTACTACGGTGTATTTCTCTCGGGATTGTGCGACTTTCCCCATGGACGAGAAAGAATCAACTTCTTCCCCTCTCCCCTCCCCCCTTACTGAGGACCGCTGTGACATCATCAAACGCTGACCGGTCCGTGGAGAGAAAAAGGTTGGAGACCACTTCTTTAAAAGACCGTTATTCATTGACCTTTTATCTAGGGTCACCCGTAAATCTCCCCAGATCGAAACGAAAACTTACGAAAGGTTATGCAACCAAGTATACCACTTACTTACACTCATACGTACAGCAAAACACACCCACTACGTTACACCCATAACACCATAGTTTACCTACAGGTATAAGGGATCACAAAACACACTATATATTTACTTTCAAGGAACCTGCAACAATACCATTTACACACCTACAATGTATTTGTTATTACACCGTGTTTCTACGCATAAGGTTTTATTCATCACGCAATGTAATATCCCAACATTATACCATTCAATTCTTACACCAAGGATCTGCTTACAAGATATAATAAACGTCATCACATACCGACAATAATATGTCACTGAGTATAACCGACTTTACATATTCATCCATTACGTGTACACACGTCAGATTGTGGTCATCTTGCTAGATATTGAGAGAGAGAGAGAGAGAGAGAGAGAGAGAGAGAGAGAGAGAGAGAGAGAGAGAGAGAGAGCTCAAAGTTGACCATCAACGTGGGTGTCAAGATCAGACACCGGATTATTAAGTCCGAGATTCTCCACACCTTTTCTCGTCATTAAAGTCAATCATCAAAAGGGAACTAAAAAAATATTATTAAAAAGACTATTGGCTTATAAGATGTATGTAAAAATTATGGACAAAAATAAAGTGGGTGACAAGGAGGCCATTGAATGTACGAGCGCGCGGCATTACGCACAAGTCCCAGTCCCTCACTTAGAGTCACTCAGAGGCTTTCAAGTGTATTGACGCGGTGCATTGCTCCTGCGTAATTAATCGTTGTTAATTAGTTCCAGAGTGCTCTTTTCCTTCATAATTTTTTACCAGCAGTTATCCCACTTGCCGGGCTGCTACTGCTCAGTTCGGTTAAAGAGGAGGCCCTGATATTAGCCAATAAATAATTTTATTTTTTAACTGCAAAGCACGTTAGTTTAGTAATATGCTAGGCTTGGCTAGCAATTGCCAAGTATTTTCCATCCCATGACCTAGATTATAAGTTTATGTGGGGTTCTAGACAAAGGTGTGTGTGTGGGGGGGGGGGCACTAAATAAAATTAGTTTATAGGGCCCTAGGAAAATGTGTCATTTTGGGCCCCCTGATCAAAAACTCCATAAAAACTGAAAGACAGTCAACGTGTCTCAATTTGTGCCACTGTGACACTCACTCTCACTGTCACTCGCACTCTCCCTCTCACTCTCACCTCCCCCCCCCTTCAAAGCTAAGTCGTGAAATGGAATCCATAATAAATGGATACGGTTTTTTTTAATAAATTATCAAGAATAATAGATGCTTAATTTATTCATATCGTCCCACAAAAATCGAATTGGATTTAAGAAATCGTGTCGATGGTTTAATTTTTGAGAAATTATTTTTAAAAATAGAACGAAAGAAAAAAAAAAACCCATACATCAACATTGAAAAAAAAATAATTTTTTAAACATGAAATAAAAAAAGCGTCATGTTGTCTTCCTCCACCCCCCCCCCCCCTCGACAGATGTCACAGGCGTAAGTTGACCCATTGAAAAATTTTATTGTCCAATTCCATTCTCTGATTTGTGTCTGGTCGTCTTACAGTGATCCCCACCCATAAATACCCCTTTACACGCCTATGGAATGTTCCACTGGGGGTTGTGTTGTTTTATACAGAGTACAAAAAAAATATCTTCATAACAATAAAAAAAAAAGGACACCAGAGGTGAGAGAATAAAAAAATTCTACGTCAAAAAAAAAAATGTGTCAATCTCGTGTTGTTTACAGTCCAAGAGCAAACATCCACACCAACCGGAACATTGAGTTCCCCCTCCTTGTGGTATCCTTCGACAGTTGACTTAAGATCATATGACTCTGCGAGACTGACTTTTTGCAGGACAGAAGAGAACGTTCCGGCATTCAAGTTACGGTGTCTCTGATGTAAGGGGTAGCACTTGGTTTACTTGTTCGAACTTTGACCCTATTTCCTCCCACCCTCCTTTCTACCTCCTTTCTACCTCCCCTCATGTGCACGCCCATCTAATAAGCGATACATTACAACTGCACTCACACACACACACAGAGAGAGAGAGAGAGAGAGAGGCACGGAGAAACACATCCTTTCTTTATGAACGTATATTTGATTCAACGGTTATTGGTATCAATTAACCGTATTTCATATCTAAAATATATAAAAACAAGCAATTAAGCCTGTTCCATTCTGGACACAGGACGTGTTAGCGCATTTTCATGTTATGTATCAGTACGTTTGTTAGCTTTCAGTAAATATCTGTACATTTTGGAAATGTTTATAAATTCAATTGTGTAATGCATATATCTGTAAAAAAATATTATAAAGACGTTTCTTTATATTTGAAAAAAAATTATTTTCTCTTAAATCTAACTACAAGTGGTTTGTGGTTACTGAAATAGGACTCTTAATTGAAAACATTCGAAATTGTAGTCATTTAATCGTCCGAAAACTCCGTCAATTGTTGCATAGCTCTGATACTTTCAATTAAACTCAGAACACAAGCTTACTATTTCATTTGATGAGTTTCTTAATAAATCTTGGTGAAACTACGTGCTGCAGTATTTCGCACCAAATGAATGGGTTATTGAACGTACAAGGTGTAGAATGGGGCTATATAAATAATATATAAGCCTCTTCGGAGCCCTGAAGCCCGGCCCTCAGAGGTCCTATCGCGAAATGAACTTTTGATGTACACATGGCAGGCCAAGACCTACAAAATGATATATACATCATGGGTCTAGGACTTATGGTTGTTGAGATCTAGGGGGATGACGGACAGACGGACAGACAGACAAAACGGGGACAATAGAGCATTTTTTTTCGAAAATGCTCTAAAAATACCAGTTAGGATTTGAAATTTTCCACCAAGAGATCAGTGACGACTATATTTTGTAATTTAGCTAGATCATTGACTACTTACTGCTTGTTAATATTTAAAGACACGACATGTCAACATTGTCATATTGAAATAAACAGTTTGAGTCAAGTATAAACATATTTTATAATTTTTTATAAAAAAATTGTGTATTTTGCTACGGCTATATTGTTAACCGATGACAATCACAAACCATTTAGGATTTGCAGTAACATATGCCTAGGAGAAATAGCAATTAAGCAGCATATACCTTACTGTAAACATGTCAATGGCTGGGTAAATAAAAAATTAAGCCTGTTCCATTCTGGACACAGGACGTGTTAGCGCATTTTCATGTTATGTATCAGTACGTTTGTTAGCTTTCAGTAAATATTTGTCAATTTTGGAAATGTTTATAAATTCAATTGTGTAATGCATATATCTGTAAAAAAAAAATATTATAGACGTTTCTTTATATTTGAAAAAAAAATATTTTCTCTTAAATCTAACTACAAGTGGTTTGTGGTTACTGAAATAGAACTCTTAATTGAAAACATTTGAAATTGTAGTCATTTAATCGTCCGAAATCTCCGTCAATTGTTGCATAGCTCTGATACTTTCAATTAAACTCAGAACACAAGCTTGCTATTTCATTAGATGAGTTTCTTAATAAATCTTGGTGAAACTACGTGCTGCAGTATTTCGCACCAAATGAACGGGTTATTGAACGTACAAGGTGTATATATAATACTAGTTGCAAGTACCCGGCTTTGCCCGGGTTTAAAATAAGGTTTTCTGTTTACCTTCTGTTTTCTCCCTACCCCTTCTCTCCCTTCCTCTCTCTCCCTCCCTCCTTCTCCCTCCCTCTCCCTCGCTCTCTCTCCCATCTCTCTCCCTCCCACCCTCCCTCTCCCATCTCCCCCTCTCCCCTCTGTTCTCTCCCCCTGTCCATCCCCCTCCCCCTCCCTCTCTTTCCTTCCTCCTTCCCTCTCTCCCTCCCCTGCCCCCTCTCTCTTTATCTCTTCCTCCCATTTCTCTCATCCACTCTCCCTCTTCCTCCCTCCCTCATTCCCTCTCTCCCTCCCTGCCCCCCTCACTCTTTATCTCTCTCTCCCTCCCTCTCTCCCACCCTCTCTCTCTCCCTCCCTCCTCTCTCTCCCTCCCTCCCTTTCTCCCTCCCTCTCTCTCTCCCTCCCTCCCTCCTTCTCTCTCCCTTTCCCTTCCTCCCTTTCTCCCTCCCTCCCTCTCCCTCGCTCTCTCTCCCATCTCTCTCTCTCCCACCCTCCCTCTCCCATCTCCCCTTCCCCCCTCGTTCTCTCCCCCCTGTCAATCCCTCTCCCTCCCTCTCTCCCCTTCCTCCTTCCCTCTCCCTCCTCCCTGCCTCCTCTCTCTCTTTATCTCTTCCTCCCATTTCTCTCATCCCTCTCTCCCTCTTCACCTCTCTCCCTTTTCCTCCCTCCCTCATTCCCTCTCTCCCTTCCTGCCCCCTCACTCATTATCTCTCTCTCCCCTCTCTCCCACCCTCTCTCTCCCTCACTCCCCCCTCTCTCCCTCCCTACCCCCTCCCTCTCTCCCCACCCTCCCTCCCTCCTTTCTCCCATCCCTTCCCTTTCCACCTCTCTCTCCCTCCCTCTCCCCCTTCCTCCCTCCCTCATTCCCTCATTCCCTCTCTCTCCCTCCCTGCCCCCGTTATTTATCGATTTGGTGAACTTTCAGCATTTTGGTAAAATTAACGCATTTAGGTATTGCGTTAGAAATTTTAATCGCATATTTTTTTTGACGCGTTAATCGCAAATTAACGCAGTTTAATCAGCAGCCCTAATATATATATATATATATATATATATATATATATATATATATATATACTTATTATTATGGCTTCACACTTCTTCTAAAATCATTCTTCATTCCTTTACCTTCCTCAAACTGTACAAATCAGAGAGCATGAAAAAACATCAACAATTCTTTGCATCACAAAGGCACAATACAGCACCAGCGCGCAAGTTCTATTCGATCATCGGGAAATGACGTCACAGAGGAATTTTATTTATGGCGCCGTCGAGATTACTTTAATATAGTAAAATACTAAAATAAAAAAAAATTAATTACAATTAAACTACCCATCGAGATGAAACGAAACCTGTCCTATAACCTTCCCCATGTAATTATGTGCATGTGTAACAAATTTCACGTTATTTGTTTGTCTGGATCTTGAGTTATAAGGGAACAGACAGACAGACAGACAGACAGACAGACAGACAACGAATGCGTCTTATAAGTATAGAGATATAAGCCGTTAGGAGCCCTGAAGCCCGGCCCTCAGAGGTCCTATCGCGAAATGAACTTTTGATGTACACATGGCAGGCCAAGACATACAAAATGATATATACATCATGGGTCTAGGACTTATAGTTGTTGAGATATAGCGCTCCTTTATTAATATAGCTTATATAGTAAAAAACGGTACTAAGGCCCCTTTTACGGCCCTGAGAGGTCAGATCGCGAAATGGGAAAAAGTCATTTCTTGCCAGGCCAAGACCTACAAAATGATATATACATCATGGGTCTAGGACTAATGGTTGTTGAGATCTAGGGTGATGACGGACGGACGGACGGACGGACAGACAGACAAAACGGGGACAATAGAGCATTTTTTTTCGAAAATGCTCTAAAAAATGGACACATAACACAAATAGAAAACTGACTGAAATATTCACAAATCCCATCAAGAAAAAAAAATCATTTTTTGTTTCCAATACGATTTTTTTCAAAAGTTATTCATATTTATTTACAGTATGAATAATAATATTCACATGGTCTTAGCTATTCACACAACTTTCTGTTTTTTTCACTCAGTTATTCTGTCTGAAATCTTTATTTAAGTCAGCGATTCTCCAACGACGGTACGTGCACCCCCAAGGTGTAAGAGAAAGCTCATGGGGGGGGGGGGTTGCATAGACAATTTTATTTTCGTATAAAACAATGAAGAATTTGAAGAACTTATGTGTCAGTGATAACGCTGGACATATTTTCGCACTCTTTAGGGTACAGTCTCGAAAAAAGGTCGAACTATAAGAACGTTTATTGTCGGGGGCGACGATTCCAGAACTTAAATAGCATAAGATCTCAATGCTGTTGCCTCATCCACCTAGAGATTTTTTTCTGCCAGTACCGTATCTCGTGTTGAAATTTTTGAGTCTGTCGGCCTTCTTGTGAAACTAGAATTGGAACAAAAAATATTATGTTTTTATTACGTATCAGTGCCGATTTCAGAACCTAGAGATTTGGGGGCTTGGTCTCTTTGGAGGCGTTCTACAGCAGGGGCCAGGCAATAGCAGGGGGGCCAGGCAATAGCAGGGCAATAGCAGGGGGCTTGGCGCTAACAGGGGGGACAGGCATGCAGGGTACAGGTAATACATTTTACTAAGTAGAACAAATAAGCGAGGGGGGAGCAGACAAAATGCAGGGGGGGGGGTCCGCCCCCCTGCCCTCCCCGCACGCTACGGGCCTGATTTTGACATTTTTCACCATGACATGAGATAATGTACTTAATATTTAATGCAAAATAAATGTTTGGGGACCCCCTTCAAGCTGGGGCCCGGGGGGACTTTTGAATTAGGACCCCCTACCCCTACAGTAGGTATGCCTCTGTTATGTATGTATGTATGCTATGTATATACAATATGTGTATTTTAATAGCATTCGAGATAAACGGAAAGTTAATGTTCTTTCAAGCTACTCAATAAAATTAAAATTGAACTCATTAGATTCTTTGTCAATAACAATAACTTTAATTAAAATGGAAATGTTTAGGCCTACTTATTTTAGTAATAAGTAAAAATGGTAATGATTGTAATACTAAATATCTTATTTTAAAATGATCTAACCTGTGATAATTAACAGAGTGAAGTTCAAGGTCATATTAGAGACATTATATCGCAAAACAATTTATATAATGAAAACAATTCTTTTTTAGATTAATTAATAATCGCGTCGTAACGATAGCTGGTTAATGACGTGTAAAAAGTTCTTAATGACAATTTGATTATTTAAATTGATTTTATTAGGTAGATCTAAGTTCCGAAAAATTTATTTAAAAATCGATTTTTTTTCCTGAAATTTTGTCAAAATTATCACTCCCCCCCCCTCGCCCACCACAAACACGCTTTCATTTAGGCTGAAATATTCCAAGTGGATTATCCTAACCTATAAAAAAAACTATAATGTCTATAAGGATTCGGGGGGGGGGGGGTGATATTGCTATGGAAGGTAGACTCGATGCAATGAAAGAATTTCTTCTGTTGCAACTATTTTTTTTAATACACACCTATTTCTCCAAATTCATTCAAAGCAAAAAGCAACAACCTTACCCGCGAAGCATACATTCCATAGGCGTATACACTCTATACATTCCATAGGTGTATACACTCTTAGCCGGGTTTCTGAATCTATTCTCACTTTTTTTTTAAAACTCTGTGCCTAGATCAAGGAGGGGGGGGGTATGGGTGAATAACTGCGGGGCAAAAGGAGAGCAATTACCCCCTCCCCCCTCCAACCACTTATTCTTGTGTTTAGTCGAGGATATTAACTTATTAGTGGGGGCAGTTTGCGGACAGTTGACGGCGGTGTTTGTGGAGCAGGCGGACAGGTTTTTTGGAAATGGACGTCAATGTTTGTAGACAGGCGACAGATATGTTTGTGAGAAGTTTAAACTTGTGTTTAGAGAGAGTTTGACAGTTATGATTTAAGGGTCAGTTGACTGACCCCTCCCTTAAAGCTTCCTTCTCTTTCTCTTCCCTTTCCTCTCACCGCCACCCCCTCCCTTCCCATCCCACCGAAGACGGGCATAGAAGTGAATGATTGAAAATTTCGACTTGTTAGGTACACGTGCACTTAGCGATCATGATTTTGAGAACAGATACAGTCGTATTTAATTAAAAAAAACAGGAATAGACACAAAACGTTAGACGGACGGGTAGATGGACAGCTAGACAAACGGGTTGCTAGACTGACAGTCGAATGAAAAGAGATAAATAAGCAGAAAATCTTGGGCTCCTGATTTTTTTTTTTTTTTTTTTTTTTTTTTTTTTTTTTTTTTTTTTTTTTTTTTTTTTTTTTTTTTTTTTTTTTTTTTTTTTTTTTTTTTTTTTTTTTTTTTCAGTGGCGTCACTAGGGGTACGATTACAAATACCCAGTATGCAAGTACAAGTACGATTACAAATACCCAGTATGCTAGTACAAGTATTCACGTTTTAAAATCACAAGTAAGACCCAATTTTCAATTATGAGTTCATGTTCTTCAAACAGTTGCCAAGTAACCCATCTCTGAAACCTGTAAAAAAAAAAGAAGAGATAAACTTATGTTAAACATTCTTGACGAAGCAAGTATTAAAATTTGGGCCGACCCACATCAGACCAGCTCGCTACACACACTTTGAGAAACACTGTTGACATTATGGAAAATGGGTTTAAAGCGGCAGAGCTAAAAAAAAAGTCTGCGGTTCCCATGACAAGCTCAGAGCTAGCGCGCATCTTCATCCCTTGTGTCCGCGGTCTGAATTTCCAGACACACACACACACAAACACACACACACAAAACACATGTACACTTTGGCGTAACAAGCATTAGTGGCGACCAGGGTGGACTATAAAAAATGCCGCCCCAACCCCGTACCAAAAAAAAAATACGAAAAAAAAAATGCCAAAGTGCCGTCACTTCTTGTGGCAAGAAAGTTTCATCTGGGACGGACCACCATATACCCCTCACCCTACTTACGCCACTGTGCAGACATATCCTTATATGTATGTATTATACACACAATTTTTGAAGTAGGCCATGGTGTTTTAGTTGTTACCTGCTAACTCCCCCCCGCCCCCCCCTCGCCGCGGGGGTAGTCTAATTGTGAACAATTCGTCTTCTTTGCT
The DNA here is from genome assembly GCA_021962125.1 of Bulinus truncatus. Lineage (NCBI taxonomy): Eukaryota > Metazoa > Mollusca > Gastropoda > Planorbidae > Bulinus > Bulinus truncatus. Next base: position 9,354,669 of record JAGDYQ010000007.1, read on the forward strand.
TATGACTCTGGTTGACCGCACGTTCCTGTTTATTGTTGCTGCCTCGTTTTGGGTGTCACGTGTTATTTACTTCCGGTGGTTGAATTTTTTCGTTCCCTTTCTTTCTGTCCGTCATCTGTTTATTTAGGTGTATCGAATGTCCCGATTGTGTGTGTGTGTTTGTGTGTGCGTGCGTGCGTGTGTGTGTTTGTATGTTGGTTTTTTTATGTTTGGAAAGATCGCGGTTTAAATGAAGTGTTTGGTCAAATGTTTAAAAAAGCATGTTTTAGAAAAAAAAAACGTAATGATATTTTTTTGTACGAAGGCGTGCTGTAATACATTTCTTCTATGATATATCGTGAGTACAGTCAGCCTTCGTGAGTACAGTCAGCCGTCGTGAGTACAGTCAGCCGACGTTCGTAGTTAGGGTGAGCTGATTTCTTTCGGTCGACGCTGCCATCGAGGTAAGACAGCACAGTTCTGAGATCTCTTTTCAAAATATACCTCATTATAGCCAGATGTGGAAATATCGCCTGGCGCACCGGGTACATTGAATTGTGAAATGCCCTGCAAAACTTAAATTTACAATCAAATTTGAACTTCTCATATCTCTCTGGTTTTTTTTTTGGGGGGGGGGGGGCTATAATGATTTAGGCGCCCGGGGCCTCAATTAACCGAAATCCGCCCCTGACCATAATCCAGCTTTCAGTTTTCAAGTAGATAGGACAGACCTGTTATTACCCACGTGAGGACTACGAAGCGACTGTGCTGTAGTAAATAGTATTTCAAGCATGTAAGAGCGTCATGGCGGTAGGTTGTACTCCCCGCAGTTAAGGGTTTGAAGCGATAAGTGACAAATGGTACTGGGGGGAGGGAGAGAGAGCAAGGCCCGATTAAGACCTAGGTACTATAGGCACCGTGCCTATGGCGTACAAACAAAAAATAGGGCCTACAAAAGTGAAAAATAAATATTGTTTTTTTTTTGGTTTTTTTAAATTTACAATTATACAATATGAAATGAGTTGTAAGTAATTAATTAAAGGACCCACTAATCTATAGTGCCTAGGGCCTACAAAATCCTTAATCGGGCCCTGAGGGAGAAGGATACGATGTTAGGATGGGTGAGGGACGGAGGGGTGTAGTGTGTCCGGGAAAGGGGGGGGGGGGAGATTGGTGGTTAAAAATAGTTAATTTAATAAAAAAAAAATTTATAATAAATTATTTTTGTTCTAATCATTTTCGCTATGTTTGTTTTTTGGTTCATCATATTGTTTACAATATTTATCATTTCAATTTTTTGTGTTAATAGACGACATAAGATTTCTGACTTTTTTTTGTTTAGTTTATCAAGCATAACATCTTCAGTCTGTATAGACCGTGTCGGGATGAAGATAATCCTGGATTAACCCATTAAGCAATATAAGCCAATACTTATGAGCATCAAGGAAAGAGGGGGGAGGGCATCGTAGTTTTTTTTCATATCCAAATTTATCATCAACATTATTCAATTAGTTTATAATCACTTTTAACTACTAAAGAATCATCCACCTACATTTCCATGTTTTGAGAACTACTGGAATTACGAGGGTTAGCTGATTTGAATGATTGAACTCAGAAGGATCAGTGCAGGATTTACGTACCAGCTATATAAGCTATAGCTTAAAGCCCCCAATTTTTTTTTTGGTGGGGGGCTGGGAGGCCAAGAAAATTGTCAGAGTGGGCAATTGTTATATATACTCAAATAATTGGCACTGACTTGTAATATCTGGACGAGTAAAGGGCCCAATATATTAAATAGCTTTGGGCCTTATCTCGTCTAAATCCGCCCCTGGGATCGATGAGTCGATGCTAAAATGTATCAATTATCACAGAAATGATTTGTTTCAAAATATTTCACCCTTAAATATATATCACATATGTTTGATGAAATATGGGAAAGTTAACTTTTCTTTGATTTCCATGTTTCAAATACATACTAATATAAAGGAATCAAATCTAGCCAACAGATCAACAGAGCACAATGCTAATACAGCACAATATATTGCTATATGTTAAAAAGCGTAGGTGTAAGGTATGTACTGTGTAAACTAAGGCTATAAGTTCGCTATAAACTTGTTCTGTCCTGATTCGATCATCTATTAATACGCCAGACGTTATCGCTTGTATCGATGGCGCAATTCATCACCTATCAGTTGAGTTACATTTTCTAAAGTGTTTCACTTTCTTTAAAAAAAAAAAACAATTTCAACTGCTCACAGCTACAGGCTGGACTACATATTAGGAGCGGCCTTGGTAGATTTTGAGATGAAGACAGGGTGGGGTGTGGGGGTTGGGGGAGGGGGAGGGGGAGAGAGAGAGAGAGAAGAAAGGTGTGCTGTAGATAAGACAATGTGGCGGATGTTTCCCTCGGGGTAGAAACAGAAACAAAATGGAAGATTGTTTGGTCTACAATCCACTCTGACTGAACAACAACGAAAGAAAGAAAAGAAAAATGTGAATGGAAATTCCCGAAGATAAATATCAAGCAACGAAACAAACAAAAATTGTGAATGGAAATTCCCAAAGATAATTATCTTAAATCCTCAGTTGTACACAGGCTGCAGTGAATAACGTTAAAATAAATTTTACTTGTTTTTTGTTTTTTTATTTGACAACTTTTAAGTAGAACGTGTTTATAGAAATATTTTTTTTTATTTAAAGTAATATTGACATCATGAAGAACTATCATTCGGCTATTCGAATATTTTATCTGTTTAAGTGAACCAGATAAAAAGAATAGTTTTTTTCTTTTAAATAGTTTAAAAAATCGTTTTTTTTTTTTTTAAATTGAAGATATAAAATAGACTTCATCTTAAATAGATCACCTCTAAATGACATTTTCTTTTAAAATAAATGACATCTGACGTAGATTTATTCTTAAATAAACTCTCACCCGACCTTGAAACTCTTTAGTACTGAAATTATGAACTCTAAACAATAGACTGAGTGTGTTGGTGCAAATAAAAATTACTTTTTTTTTTTGTTGATCTTAGATTGTAATACAATTGTTACCTATTTGGCTATGGAGTTCATAGCTCAAGTGGGTTTAAACCACCCATGATCTCTGGCCCATACCATCACATTATTCACGCATGACCCTTGAAGCCTTGTGTTTGTGTACACAGGCAAGTGGCAGTTGACGTCCTACGGAAGTACCGGTCATCGTGGCTGATCATCTGGTCAGGGCCTCTGAATGATTTTTATACAAATCTATGTCCAGTAACTATTGTGAGCCATGTGGCTCACCTAGAGCCTGTTAGGGCCCACTTGTATATTCGCTTGGATTTGGGGTGTGGGGGAGGGCGGGGCATTCTATGTTCTTCTGCAGCTTCAATCGATCTTCAGGACTGTTGTCATTGAAAGGGAAGTCGCCCCGTTCATCGTGCCACGAACTAATTTGAATTCTAGGCTCGAAAAAAAAACTGATTTGAAAAAAGAGTAAGCCATATGTTGTCATAGTAATGCAAAATTTATGAAGATATTGAAAAGCAATAAAAAAATTTTATAGTAAGATTTAAGATATAAACAAATAATAAATTAATTAAATTATATTTATAGTTATATATAAGCATAATAATTTTATCAGAAATCACGCGTCTTATATTTTATCCGCTATGAATTCATAATTCCCCAATATTAAGTTCGTTAGTTAACAATTAACCAGGTTACTGCTGATGTGCTAAGGATCAAAGGGTAATGTGTGTTGTACTCTTTGATTGTTTCAAGACAAACTTAAGATAGTAACTGCAAATAAAGTTTGCTGTCATCGACCTGACATGAGTTAATGGACATATTTTAAACATCCTTCGGAAAGTCATCAGTTATTTTTAAAAACTTGAACCAAGTTTGACGTTGAGTAGCCTAATACATTGACTTAACATTTTTTTTTTTTGTAATTTCTTTTCACTCTCTTTTTCTTTTTTTTCAGACATGGTAGACCGCCATTTGTTTGCTCATTTGACCAAACCAGACAGAATGACGCAAAGGGTGACGTCATGTCGTCACACGCTCCGTGTCCCCAGGTGTCCGTGTCTGCAGATGTTTGGCAACAAAACAACGCCCGGAATGTGACTGCAGCTGTTATCAGTGCAAATGTTTCTGGTAGGGCCAATAACTCAGCTGGGTAGGGCCAATAACTCAGTTGGGTAGGGCCAATAGCTCACTTTGGTAGGGCCAATAGCTCACTTTGGTAGGGCCAATAGCTCAGTTTGGTAGGGCCAATAGCTCACTTTGGTAGGGCCAATAACTCAGTTGGGTAGGGCCAATAACTCAGTTTGGTAGGGCCAATAACTCACTTTGGTAGGGCCAATAGCTCACTTTGGTAGGGCCAATAACTCAGTTTGGTAGAGCCAATAACTCAGTTTGGTAGAGCCAATAACTCAGTTGGGTAGAGACAATAACTCAGTTGGTTAGGGCCAATAACTCAGTTTGGTAGGGCCAATAGCTCACTTTGGTAGGGCCAATAGCTCACTTTGGTAGGGCCAATAACTCACTTTGGTAGGGCCAATAACTCACTTTGGGTAGGGCCAATAACTCAATTTGGTAGAGCCAATAACTCAGTTGGGTAGAGCCGATAACTCAGTTGGTTAGGGCCAATAACTCACTTTGGTAGGGCCAATAGCTCACTTTGGTAGGGCCAATAGCTCACTTTGGCAGGGCCAATAACTCACTTTGGTAGGGCCAATAACTCACTTTGGTAGGGCCAATAACTCACTTTGGTAGGGCCAATAACTCACTTTGGTAGGGCCAATAGCTCAGTTTGGTAGGGCCAATAGCTCACTTTGGTAGGGCCAATAGCTCACTTTGGTAGGGCAATAACTCAGTTGGGTAGGGCCAATAACTCAGTTTGGTAGAGCCAATAACTCAGTTGGGTAGAGCCAATAACTCAGTTGGTTAGGGCCAATAACTCACTTTGGTAGGGCCAATAGCTCACTTTGGTAGGGCCAATAGCTCACTTTGGCAGGGCCAATAACTCACTTTGGTAGGGCCAATAACTCAGTTTGGTAGGGCCAATAGCTCACTTTTGTAGGGCCAATAACTCACTTTGGTAGGGCCAATAACTCACTTTGGTAGGGCCAATAACTCACTTTGGTAGGGTCAATAACTCACTTTGGTAGGGCCAATAGCTCAGTTTGGTAGGGCCAATAGCTCACTTTGGTAGGGCCAATAGCTCACTTTGGGTAGGGCCAATAACTCAGTTTGGTAGAGCCAATAACTCAGTTGGGTAGAGCCAATAACTCAGTTGGTTAGGGCCAATAACTCACTTTGGTAGGGCCAATAGCTAACTTTGGCAGGGCCAATAACTCACTTTGGTAGGGCCAATAACTCACTTTGGTAGGGCCAATAACTCAGTTTGGTAGGGCCAATAGCTCACTTTTGTAGGGCCAATAACTCACTTTGGTAGGGCCAATAACTCACTTTGGTAGGGCCAATAACTCACTTTGGTAGGGCCAATAACTCACTTTGGTAGGGCCAATAGCTCAGTTTGGTAGGGCAAATAACTCTGATAGTGCGAATTACTCAATGTGGTAGGGCCAATTACTCAATTTGGTAGGGCCAATAACTCAGCTGGAAATCCTTCTTATAATATTTTTTTTTTCAAATACCTACAGTGAATTAGTTATTTTCCTGTTACCGTCATTCTTCATTTTTGAGATAAGCAAGTGTCTGTTTTAGTAAACTGCATAGTCAGACCTTTGAGGCAGAGCAGTACTTGGGTATTGAGGGTGAGGGGGTGGGGGTGGATGGGGAGCAGGTGGCCATCAAGTTTACCCAATTGATCAGATATGGCTAATGTCAATATACTTGAAACTCACTTTGGTAGGGTCAATAACTCACTTTGGTAGGGCCAATAGCTCAGTTTGGTAGGGCCAATAGCTCACTTTGGTAGGGCCAATAGCTCACTTTGGGTAGGGCCAATAACTCAGTTTGGTAGAGCCAATAACTCAGTTGGGTAGAGCCAATAACTCAGTTGGTTAGGGCCAATAACTCACTTTGGTAGGGCCAATAGCTAACTTTGGCAGGGCCAATAACTCACTTTGGTAGGGCCAATAACTCACTTTGGTAGGGCCAATAACTCAGTTTGGTAGGGCCAATAGCTCACTTTTGTAGGGCCAATAACTCACTTTGGTAGGGCCAATAACTCACTTTGGTAGGGCCAATAACTCACTTTGGTAGGGCCAATAACTCACTTTGGTAGGGCCAATAGCTCAGTTTGGTAGGGCAAATAACTCTGATAGTGCGAATTACTCAATGTGGTAGGGCCAATTACTCAATTTGGTAGGGCCAATAACTCAGCTGGAAATCCTTCTTATAATATTTTTTTTTTCAAATACCTACAGTGAATTAGTTATTTTCCTGTTACCGTCATTCTTCATTTTTGAGATAAGCAAGTGTCTGTTTTAGTAAACTGCATAGTCAGACCTTTGAGGCAGAGCAGTACTTGGGTATTGAGGGTGAGGGGGTGGGGGTGGATGGGGAGCAGGTGGCCATCAAGTTTACCCAATTGACCAGATATGGCTAATGTCAATATACTTGAAACTCACTTTGGTAGGGTCAATAACTCACTTTGGTAGGGCCAATAGCTCAGTTTGGTAGGGCCAATAGCTCACTTTGGTAGGGCCAATAGCTCACTTTGGGTAGGGCCAATAACTCAGTTTGGTAGAGCCAATAACTCAGTTGGGTAGAGCCAATAACTCAGTTGGTTAGGGCCAATAACTCACTTTGGTAGGGCCAATAGCTAACTTTGGCAGGGCCAATAACTCACTTTGGTAGGGCCAATAACTCACTTTGGTAGGGCCAATAACTCAGTTTGGTAGGGCCAATAGCTCACTTTTGTAGGGCCAATAACTCACTTTGGTAGGGCCAATAACTCACTTTGGTAGGGCCAATAGCTCAGTTTGGTAGGGCAAATAACTCTGATAGTGCGAATTACTCAATGTGGTAGGGCCAATTACTCAATTTGGTAGGGCCAATAACTCAGCTGGAAATCCTTCTTATAATATTTTTTTTTTGAAATACCTACAGTGAATTAGTTATTTTCCTGTTACCGTCATTCTTCATTTTTGAGATAAGCAAGTGTCTGTTTTAGTAAACTGCATAGTCAGACCTTTGAGGCAGAGCAGTACTTGGGTATTGAGGGTGAGGGGGTGGGGGTGGATGGGGAGCAGGTGGCCATCAAGTTTACCCAATTGACCAGATATGGCTAATGTCAATATACTTGAAAGGGTTGTTATATAATGATTCTGTATAGATACAGATATCGCTGTTGGAGACAGATGTGAAATCTAATTAGTACACCCCAAACACTGCAATGCTTTATAAGGGTTGGGCCTGGCATCACCGTGCTTCAAACCCGTTACCTGCCTTGCTACAGCGGTGTACAAATTAAAATAGGTCACGCGTAATGGTTTGACTGATTCCTCGAGCCACGGGTAAGAATTATATTTTTAATTACATGATCTTTGTATAGATAGAACATATGACCGCCAATGTTAATTGCTATCTGTGCTTACCCAAAAATAGCTCGCTGGTGCACCGGTTATGTCGGCGCCACAGGGTGGGGGCCATAAATTGCTGTAGAGTCGAGATAACTGGCATTTCTGGAATGTAAAATTTGTGGATCTGTTCTGTGTTGGTGGTATCCTCACCCTCGCTCCGCTATATCTGAGTGGAGAACACAGAAATAAATAACATAGAGAAATACGGTCAGACAGACGGACAAACAAATAGATAAATAGATAGATATAAAAAGGGGGCAAGCAGATAGGCTACAAGACAAATAAACAGACCTAACGACATTAAGACAGATAGACACAGACAGACAGGCATATATATATATATATATATATATATATATATATATATATATATATAGAGAGAGAGAGAGAGAGAGAGAGAGAGAGAGATAGATAGATAGATAGATAGATAGATAGATAGATAGATAGATAGATAGATAGATAGATAGATAGATAGATAGATAGATAGATAGATAGATAGATAGATAGATAGAAAGATAGATATATAGACAGACAGACAGATAGATAGATAGATAGATAGATAGATAGATAGATAGATAGATAGATAGATAGATAGATAGATAGATAGATAGATAGATAGAGGGACGGACGGACGGACGGACGGACGGATAGATAGATAGATAGATAGATAGATAGATAGATAGATAGATAGATAGATAGAAAGATAGATATATAGACAGACAGACAGACAGACAGATAGATAGATAGATAGATAGATAGATAGATAGATAGATAGATAGATAGATAGATAGATAGATAGACCGACAGACAGACAGACAGATTGATAGATAAATAGATAGATAGATAGATAGATAGATAGATAGATAGATAGATAGATAGATAGATAGATAGATAGATAGATAGATAGATAGATAGATAGATAGGTAAACGGACGGACGGACGGACGGATAGATAGATAGATAGATAGATAGATAGATAGATAGATAGATAGATAGATAGATAGATAGATAGATATATAGATAGAAAGAGAGACAGACAGACAGACAGATTGATAGATAGATAGATAGATAGATAGATAGATAGATAGATAGATAGATAGATAGATAGATAGATAGATAGATAGATAGATAGATAGATAGATAGATAGATAGATAGATAGATAGATAGATAGATAGATAGATAGATAGATAGATGTGAAGCAGAAATCCAGAAACCTATCATATAATGTTGTGGACAGACGGACGGACGGACGGACGGACGGACAGATAGATAGATAGATAGATAGATAGATAGATAGATAGATAGATAGATAGATAGATAGATAGATAGATAGATAGATAGATAGATAGATAGATAGATAGATGTGAAGCAGAAATCCAGAAACCTATCATATAATGTTGTTGAATGAATAGCGGACATTAAACCAAAGCAAAACAAACGTTACGACACCGTAATGCCCAGATTATGACGTATGCCCGTCTACCCTGCAGGCGACACCGTAATGCCCAGACTGTGACGTATGCCCGTCAACCCTGCAGGTGACACCGTAATGCTCAGACTATGATGTATGCCCGTCAACCCTGCAGGTGAAACCTGGTGCATGCAACGTGTGGCACGCTCACTGCATCAATTGAGACACGTATAGGTTTCGGAATAAAATGCAGGTGTGGCCATGTGTGTGTGTGAGAGAGAGAGAGAAAGAAAGAGAGAGAGAGAGAGAGAGAGAGAGGCTGTTTGTTTGTATATTGAACACAGTATGTGACAAACAAAGCCATCTACAGCAGCGACCTGTAAGTACAACGCCAGTCGGGCCAGCAGAGATATACAACCCACTTTCTACGCAAGAAGACACCCATGTTCAGTTTAACAGGTAGAAAGAGGGGGGGGGGGGAACAACATAAGACCACGGGACTATCCATGATAATATCTACAGCCCCCCCCCACACCCATTCCCCACCAATCCTTGATCCGTCCACCACCCCCCACCCTACCCCCATCTCCTTTGGACCCCCTCCCCGTCGTAGTTTGAAATTGTTCCAGCAATGACCCCATTCACTACGTCAATATTTGTGTCGTGTTATCTTCGGAAAAAAAATCTCCGAGAATTCGTCTGTAGGTGGTCTTGACTCTCTCTCTCTCTCTTTCTCAGTCTGTCTATATGTATCTCTATCTCTCCGTGTCTATCTTTCTCTGCCAATATGTATCTCTGACTATATGTCTTACTCTTTCTGTCTGTCTTTCTGTCTGTCTCTCTCTCTCTGTCTCTATGTTTCTCTATCTCTCTGTGTCTACCTTTCTCTGCCAATATGTATCTCTGACTATATGTCTTTCTCTCTCTCTCTCTCTCTCTCTCTCTCTGTCTCTATGTCTCTCTATCTCTCTGTGTCTACCTTTCTCTGCCAATATGCATCTCTGATTATATGTCTTTCTGTCTATCTCTCTCTGTCTCTATGTCTCTATATCTCTCTGTGTCTATCTTTCTCTGCCAATATGTCTCTCTGACTTTATGTCTTTCTCTCTGTCTGTATCACTGTGTCTGTCTACCCCTTAAAGAGGATTATGTTTGTTTGTTTCAAAGGCTCTCAATATTTGAACCACTTTACCCTAACCATCTAGATACTAAATATAATGAAGTATATTGAACAAGGAATAATACAAGACGGGCTTCATCGTGTAAATAGTTCCACTAAGTTCAAATATTACTGCGCAGTGAAAAATGCTTGTAATAATAATACTCTTTGACTCAAGGCCGTATTATGATTTAGGAACGGTATCAACTGTGCCTTGGGTTCCTAGACCCTTATTAATTTATTTATAATTGATTGTAGTGTAATGGCAGTTGAAACTGTCCTGCCGTTGATGGGAAATAGTTTTGATTTGTTTTTATTTATTCCAGATCAAAAACATAAGTTTACCTTTAGAATTAGTATCTAAAACAGGGATTGAAATCATTTAGTTACATTAACATTTAGTAACAATAACATTTAGTAACATTAACATTTAATAACATTAACATTTTCAGAATTTACCATCTGGTCATTGGTATTGAGCATCTTTATCCAGCCTGCAGATCAAAACAAACTATTGTTCTATACTTGTATATTAACTTTATCCAGCCTGCAGATCAAAATAAACTATTGTTCTATACTTGTATATTAACTTTATCCAGCCTGCAGATCAAAATAAACTATTGTTCTTTACTTGTATATTAACTTCTTTATCCAGCCTCAAATCAATATAAACTATTGTTCTATACTTGTATATTAACTTCTTTATCCATCCTCAGATCAATATAAACTATTGTTCTATACTTGTATATTAACTTCTTTATCCAGCCTGCAGATCAATATAAACTATTGTTCTATACTTGTACATTAACTTTATCCAGCCTGCAGATCAATATAAACTATTGTTCTATACTTGTATGACTACACGTTTTAGAGTGCTCTCTGCACGAGAGTGAATTAAGTTCTAGCGAGGGCCCCCTAAACCGTTAGATGCTAAAGTATCTAGTGCCACTGACGGTATTAAGATGGTCAGACTTCTGCATACCTGGGAGTCATAGAAAGGACCAAACAGTGACATACAGAACACCAGTCTGAGACATAAAGAAGACCAATCAGAGAGATATACAGAAGACAACCAGGGGCATACAGAAGACAACATGAGACCACTGCAGACCGACCAGAGACCACTGCAGACCAACCAGAGACCACTGCAGATATATGAGTGGACTTGGTGATATCATTTCATCAATATCCATTTCATTCATGTTTGTTTCAACGATATTACAAGTATTCTGAAATAAGAACTGCAATGTAGGTTGTTTTTTTCCCCTATATAAACTGAATGCCCTTATGTCCTGTGTCTGGCACATTGTCCTGTCAGTATGATGTCACCCCCTAATCTCGCCTCCCAAAACTCCATGTGCCTTTAGGATACCTAACGCACACGAAAGGGGTGAAGGGGGTTGAAGATTTATTAGTAACATACAACAACGTGATCATTGAATGTGTACCTGGGGTATGTGGTACCTGGGGTATGTAATACCTATAGTATGTGGTATCTGGGGTATGTGGTACCCTGGTTCTGTGATACCTGGGGTATGTGGTATCTGAGTCTGTGGTACCTGGATCTATGGTACCTGGGGTCTGTGTCACCTGAATATGTGGTACCTGTGGTATGTGGTACCTGGGGTACTTGGGGTCTGTGGTACTTGGGGTATGTGGTACCTGGGGTATGTGGTACCTGTGGTCAGTGGTACACGTATGATCGCTCACTCCGAAGGACGACATCGCTTAAATCGCTCACTAATTTTGGCCTCAAACAAAATGTCGCTCAGAGAACAAAGTTTTTGCTCACTTCATACCCACACCTTAGAGGGAACATTGGCTGGGGTATATGGTAGCTGGGGTATGTTGTACCTGGGGTATGTGGTACCTGGGGTACGTGGTACCTGGGTTATGTGATGAATACTTACAACACAAACTTTTTCTTTTTTTAGTTCATTCTACTCAGCTCTTTTACCTCGTAAATAACATGGAGACACAGTAAAAAACATGGAAGAGACACAGTAAATAACATGGAGACACAGTAAATAGCATGGAGGAAACACAGTAAATAACATGGAGGAGAGAGACACAGTAAATAACATGGAGGAGACACAGTAAATAACATGGAGGAGACACAGTAAATAACATGGAGGAGACACAGTAAATAACATGGAGGAGATATAGTAAATAACATGGAGGAGACAGTAAATAACATGGAGGAGACACAGTAAATAACATGGAGGAGACACAGTAAATAACATGGAGGAGACAGTAAATAACATGGAGGAAACACAGTAAATAACATGGAGGAGACAGTAAATAACATGGAGGAGACAGTAAACAACATGGAGGAGACAGTAAATAACATGGAGGAGACACAGTAAATAACATGGAGGAGACACAGTAAATAACATGGAGGAGACACAGTAAATAACATGGAGGAGACATAGTAAATAACATGGAGGAGACACAGTAAATAACATGGAGGAGACACAGTAAATAACATGGAGACACAGTAAATAACATGGAGGAGACACAGTAAATAACATGGAGAAGACACAGTAAATAACATGGAGGAGACACAGTAAATAACATGGAGGAGACACAGTAAATAACATGGAGGAGACACAGTAAATAACATGGAGGAGACACAGTAAATAACATGGAGGAGACAGTAAATAACATGGAGGAGACACAGTAAATAACATGGAGGAGACACAGTAAATAACATGGAGGAGACACAGTAAATAACATGGAGGAGACACAGTAAATAACATGGAGGAGACACAGTAAATAACATGGAGGAGACACAGTAAATAACATGGAGGAGACACAGTAAATAACATGGAGGAGACACAGTAAATAACATGGAGGAGACACAGTAAATAACATGGAGGAGACACAGTAAATAACATGGAGGAGACACAGTAAATAACATGGAGGAGACACAGTAAATAACATGGAGGAGACACAGTAAATAACATGGAGGAGACACAGTAAATAACATGGAGGAGACACAGTAAATAACATGGAGGAGACAGTAAATAACATGGAGGAGACACAGTAAATAACATGGAGGAGACACAGTAAATAACATGGAGGAAACACAGTAAATAACATGGAGGAGACAGTAAATAACATGGAGGAGACACAGTAAATAACATGGAGGAGACACAGTAAATAACATGGAGGAAACACAGTAAATAACATGGAGGAGACAGTAAATAACATGGAGGAGACACAGTAAATAACATGGAGGAAACACAGTAAATAACATGGAGGAGACAGTAAATAACATGGAGGAGACACAGTAAATAACATGGAGGAGACACAGTAAATAACATGGAGGAGACACAGTAAATAACATGGAGGAGACACAGTAAATAACATGGAGGAGACACAGTAAATAACATGGAGGAGACACAGTAAATAACATGGAGGAGACACAGTAAATAACATGGAGGAGACACAGTAAATAACATGGAGGAGACACAGTAAATAACATGGAGGAAACACAGTAAATAACATGGAGGAGACACAGTAAATAACATGGAGGAGACACAGTAAATAACATGGAGGAGACACAGTAAATAACAGTAAATAACATGGAGGAGACAGTAAATAACATGGAGGAGACACAGTAAATAACATGGAGGAGACACAGTAAATAACATGGAGGAGACACAGTAAATAACATGGAGGAGACACAGTAAATAACATGGAGGAGACACAGTAAATAACATGGAGGAGACACAGTAAATAACATGGAGGAAACACAGTAAATAACATGGAGGAGACAGTAAATAACATGGAGGAGACACAGTAAATAACATGGAGGAGACACAGTAAATAACATGGAGGAGACACAGTAAATAACATGGAGGAGACAGTAAATAACATGGAGGAGACATAGTAAATAACATGGAGGAGACACAGTAAATAACATGGAGGAGACACAGTAAATAACATGGAGGAGACACAGTAAATAACATGGAGGAGACACAGTAAATAACATGGAGGAGACACAGTAAATAACATGGAGGAAACACAGTAAATAACATGGAGGAGACACAGTAAATAACATGGAGGAGACACAGTAAATAACATGGAGGAGACACAGTAAATAACATGGAGGAGACACAGTAAATAACATGGAGGAGACACAGTAAATAACATGGAGGAGACACAGTAAATAACATGGAGGAGACACAGTAAATAACATGGAGGAGACACAGTAAATAACATGGAGGAGACAGTAAACAACATGGAGGAGACACAGTAAATAACA
>JAGDYQ010000007.1:9369525-9380814 GCA_021962125.1 Bulinus truncatus
GTGACACTGTGTCTGTGGGCGAAGTACAGTATGTGGGGGTGTGGCATATGTCACAGAAGTGGGTAGTGTACTAATATGTGACGCTGTGTCTGTGGGCGAAGTACAGTATGTGGGGGTGTGGCATATGTCACAGAAGTGGGTAGTGTACTGCGTGACGCTGTGTCTGTGGGCGAAGTACAGTATGTGGGGGTGTGGCATATGTCACAGAAGTGGGTAGTGTACTGCTATGTGACGCTGTGTCTGTGGGCGAAGTACAGTATGTGTGGGTGTGGCATATGTCACAGAAGTGGGTAGTGTACTGCGTGACGCTGTGTCTGTGGGCGAAGTACAGTATGTGGGGGTGTGGCATATGTCACAGAAGTGGGTAGTGTACTGCTGTGTGACGCTGTGTCTGTGGGCGAAGTACAGTATGTGTGGGTGTGGCATATGTCACAGAAGTGGCTAGTGTACTGCCCGCAGGTCAAGTACAGCCTAATTAACTTTGATCCAGCACGCCGCATTCAAATTTTATTACCTTTGATCTATATTTGTTCACAAAACAAAAAACCAATTTTTTTCCCATGGTACAGTTCTTCTGTCAAATGTCTTTTTATGGTACAGTTCTTCTGTCAGATTTCTTTTCATGGTACAGTTCTTCTGTCAAATTTCTTTTCATGGTACAGTTCTTCTGTCAAATTTCTTTTCAAGGTACAGTTCTTCTGTCTAATTTCTTTTCAAGGTACAGTTCTTCTGTCGAATTTCTTTTCATGCTACAGTTCTTCTGTCAAATTTCTGTTCATGCTACAGTTCTTCTGTCAAATTTCTTTTCATGGTACAGTTCTGTCAAATTTCTGTTCATGCTACAGTTCTTCTGTCAAATTTCTTTTCATAGTACAGTTCTTCTGTCAAATTTCTTTTCATGGTACAGTTCTTCTGTCAATTGATTGAGTGAAATGTGTATGATGACCGTCATGCATGCCAGTCGGAAGCGGTCAGTGTCATTTACTGGAGCTGTCGTGTCACTAGCACTCACCCCCCACCCCCAACCAAAATTTTTCATGACCTTTTTCTTCCGACTTTGGACGATCGCTCCGTGACATTTTGCAAACTGGCTTGGCCCAACCCCGAAAACATTGATCGGACATTGGCCGGTCAATGTGATGCGACATTGGCCACTTTCCGATCTGGCAGGCCAGTTTGCGAATTGGCCGATTTCGGACTTTGGCCGTAACATATTTAATACACAGAAAGTGAAGTATACACATGAATGTGTTTTAATCTAAATATTGATTAATCTCCCCCTCGGTCTAACCGCTGACCCACTTCCTGAAACCTGTCTCCTGAGTTTCTTTTTATTTAAAAAACAAACATAAAAATGAGTCCTCAAGGCGCACTTGGCATTTTGTTTGCTTCCCCTCCCCACTCCCCTAGCCCCATGTGAATAGTCTGAGAGAGGGAGTGAGAGAAGGTATGAGCACAGTGTGTTTCGGAGGGAAGGAAGCTTGGGTGACGAGGTGGGGGGGTGTTAGAAAGGTGGGAAGAGGAAGGGGGTAGGGGAAGAGAGCATGAAGAAAAACTTGCTCAAATCGATCGCGTGTAACCAATGGAGTTTGATGGCCGTGCTGCAGGTTGTGTGGAAGGTAGGGTGTTGGTTGGTAGTCGGGGTTCATTTAGTCTCTGTTGCTGTTTTCAGTCTTTTAGTCGTGGCTCATTAAGTCTTTGTTGCTAACTGCTTTCAGTGTTTTAGTCGGGGTGAATTTAGTCTCTGTTGCTGTTTTCAGTGTTTTAGTCGTGGCTCATTAAGTCTCTGTCGCTATCTGCTGTCAGTGTTTTAGTCGGGGTGAATTTAGTCTCTGTTGCTATCTGCTGTCAGTGTTTTATTCGGGGTGAATTTAGTCTCAGTTGCTATCTCTTTCAGTGTTTTAGTAGGGGCAAATTTAGTCTCTGTTGCTATCTGCTGTCAGTGTTTTGATTGTTAAACTGAGCTAATTTAGTCACTGTTGCTATCTGCTGTCAGTATTTTGTAAAAAAAAAATGTTATTAGATAATAAAACGAAAAAAAAAATTAATAAAAGGGAAGGTCCAATTATGTTGCCGGAGAAATTTCTGAGAGGAGAAAATAAAGGTAGGGGAAGGAGAGCCCAGGGAACTGAATGTCAAGAGAGGAGAGGTAGGTGGGGGAAAAGTTTTTAGAGTTATAATCAGTCAACTAATTTCTTCGCGGATAAAAATGGTCTATTTATAGATACTGGATTGGTTTTTATATTAAAAAAACAAACAACCAATGGCTGGCATGTCAAATTTAGTTTCAATGAGTTAAAGATAAAATGGTAAATAGTTTCCTGATGTGGGGTAAAGAGAGGAGGGGGTGAAGGTACAGTGGAAGTATAAAAAAAATTGTTATATATATATATATATATATATATATATATATATATATATATATATATATATTTCATAGTTTTTTTAGGTTTTTTTTTATTTTGCTTATAATTCTAATTATAGAAACATTAAAAGTTGATACTTTGTCTTGTTTTTTGGTTTTTGTTTCTGAAAAGTCAAACATTTTGCTGGAGATTGACTGACTTATTTGACTATCTTATTTGACTATCTTATTTGACTAACTTATTTGACTGACTTATTTGACTATCTTATTTGACTAACTTATTTGACTGACTTATTTGACTATCTTATTCGACTATCTTATTTGACTATCTTATTTGACTATCTTATTTGACTATCTTATTGATAAGGTCATTTTTTAATTTTTTTAATTTTTATGTTTGTAAGCAGAGTATGAGAATGCCAATAGCTATGTCCTGTTCTAAAATTTGGAGCTATCCAGCAGGCCGTCACTCCCTCCCCAGTACGGATAATCCAGTCTACTTAGACCGACCGAGTAACTGCATTAAGGAATTTATTGTCTGGACATTCCATTATCCACATCTAGGGTGAGAAACAGGTTGTTTAAAACCGCTAGATTATTTACATGAGCTCGTTGATTTGTTATATCAATTTAAAGAAAAAACTAATTCAGTGGGGGAAAAAAACCCTCAAAAAGCGTGTGTGTTTGTGAGTTGAATTTGTTTTTTTTTTTGTTTTGTTTTTTTTTTCTTGAGTTTTTATTGGTTAAAATTTAACGGGGCGGCGGTGGTGGTGTAGAAATGAGTGACGTCAACAGAAAATTTCCCCCACAGAAAGTGTTCAGACAGACGGGAAAGAACTTTTGAATATTTTATCAACCTGTTCACGTGATCACAGACAGAAACCAGTAGGGAGAGATGAATGAACAGAACAAGTAGATTTGACCGGAGGGGAAAAAAAAACAGGTTGGGGTGGGGGAAGAGGGGGGAGGGAGGGGGGGGCTGGGGATAGAGAGACGGATGTCGCGAAGAAAAGAAATGAATACTGAACGGCTTTAAGTTTAGAGTCGGCAGTTTTCGTCCGTTACATTATTGCACTGTGTAGAACTTTGCGACCTGGGAGAACGGATGCCGTTTTGATAAACTTTATTGCATCACGCGAGTAGCTGTTAGGGGTGGGCGGCCATAGTGAACGTTATGGGCTGTCTGGGAATTATAAACAGTGGACTCATAATATGGAACATTACTAAAATACAGAGATGTTCCAAGTACTGACCATGCAAGTAGTAGGATGAGTACAAGAAAGCACGTTTTATATTTTTAAACTGCAAGTGAGATTATGAGTACAAGAATGAGTTCAAGTACCCAAGGTGAAACTAAAAGTACCCAAGGTGCAAGTACAAGAACCCAAGGTGCAATTACAAGTGCTCAAGGTGCAACTACAAGTACTCAAGGTGCAATTACAAGTACTCAAGGTGCAACTACAAGTACTCAAGGTGCAAGTACAAGTAACCAAGGCACAAGTACCGAGTACCCAAGGTACAAGTACACGTGTATTATTTTTTATTTTGCAAGTGAGATTATGAGTACAAGAATGAGTTCAAGTACCCAAGGTGCAATTTCAAGTATCCAAGGTGCAACTACAAGTACCCAAGGTGCAATTACAAGTACTCAAGGTGCAGCCAAAAGTACTCAAGGTACAAGTACCCAAGGTACAAGTACCGAGTACCCAAGGTACAAGTACCATGTACCCAAGGTACAAGTACCGAGTACCCAAGGTACAAGTACCGAGTACCCCCATCACTTTTAAAAAAAAACATTGGACAACAAACTCTTGCATTGAATGTTGTGTTTTTAATTTCCTTTTTTTTTTTTTATAAATCATAACCAGTTTATTATGTGGAGTCAATACTTGCAGCTGCCTTCCTTCCGAAATATTTCTGTAGTGCTTAATAATAATAATAAAAATCGTATTCATAGTCGATATGGACAACACTGGTAGATGTGTATCGATAGACATTCGCCCCTCCACCCATCCCTTATTTTTTTTTTGTTTACAAAATTCAATTTTTTCATTTGTTTACGTAGAGTTGTTGGTATCATACATTATTGATTGATGGGTGGAATTTATTGTCACAGGTTCCACGTGACTGCCACAGATCACGTGTTGTTCCTCCCCAGCAGACGACTGGAGTGGGTGTGGCACAGCCCTGTTTGTGCTGATGGTAAATATCGACAGGTTTTTTTTTAATTCGTGGCAAGGGGAGGTAACACAAAGAAACAAAAACTAAATTAGGAGTTATGTCTCTTTGAATCAAGAGAATTTTTTTTTTTAGAATTAGAGAATATTGCAGGGGAAAGTTGGACTTCCCATAAGGCAGTGTTTCCAAAACTTTCTACAAGTATGCATGGGCGTATTCAAAGGGGGGGGGCAAGGGGGGCATTTGCTCCCTCCCCCCCCTTACATTTAAAAAAAATGTCATAAAGTTGTTATTTGCCCCCCCCCTGGAAAATTTTTGCCTTCCCCCCCGGAAAAATTCCTAGCGACGCCCATGCATGTATGTACCCCTTATTTATTTTCATAACAATAAGTACCCCTTGTAAAAAAAAAAATTATAATTGCATAATGTTATTACGGTTCATGGTTTGCCCTCATTTCATTGTTTTTGCTTTATTCGTGGCGGTTAACACAATGTTCTCTCAGCTGGTGCAGCGCGCACCCCCGTAAAACTTTTCATGTACCCCCCGTGGGTACGAAATCTGCACTTTGGGAAACTCTGCCTTAAGGTAAAAATGAATATGAAAGGTATATAAAATCGCTTTACTGAACAGAAAATGATAGAAAGAAGAATATTTAGAGAAAGAGAGAGAGAGAGAGAGAGAGAGAGAGAGAGATGTGCAAACGCGTAGACATAAATATAATCTATAGATGATAGTAAAATAAATATTAAAATTGTTTGAATTTATGTGTAAATATGTGTGAGTGGTGTGTGTGTCTGTGTATAAATTTCAAACCGGCTTAAACAGGAAACAAAGAATGTGTTTAAAAAAAAAGATGTTCCAATGAATCAGTAATAGAGACCAGTGTCCAGTCTACTACACCTGGGAAAGTACTACAGAATAAAAAAAATGTATCCCATAGTTCACGGGTCGGCAAACCTTTTGAACAGCGGGCCGCACTGGGTACTTGAATTTGACAGAAGGTATAGAACAAGAGCAGACATATGGGGGGTGGGGGGGGGGGTTCATGTGAAATAACATACATTAAATGCAGACATATTTGATGTAAACTAGGACAGAAGAGCATCGCGATGGTCAGATCAAACAAGCTGACTGACAGAGCTGGATATGGCCAGCGGGCCATAGTTTGTTTGTTTTTTACCCCATGTCTGATTCAGCTGTTAAAGATAGATCGACCACCGCCTCCCTGTGTACGACGGAGATGTAGAAAGAGAACATCAAAATATTTATCTGCACAGTGTCGACAGGATGTTGGACAGAGAGGAAAAAAAAAGTCAAACGTTATCAAAGCCGTAGATAGCTATGGTGGCGCCCTGTGTAAGAAAAATGTTTGGCGCCCTCCTCCCAATCTGAAAAGCGCAAAAAAATAAATATTTACAACGCCCTTTTGCCCTGTGCGGCCACACAACCCCGCAGTAACCACACCCGACTCAGCTGATCATATTATAACAGTCCCTGAACGAAGAAATGTTTATCTCTTGATTATATTCACGGTTCTTTTGGTTTTTTTTAAACTTCATTCTTTATGCCCCATCCACAACCGAGAGTGTAAAACTGAATGGTGCACCGATGAAGACATAGATCAGTGGCTGCACTTGCTGGGATTCGAACCAGCCCCCTTAGCCTACAGCATTCAGAACTGGCAGCATAAATGCCATTTGGGCTCAAATGAAAGCGCCACGAGCACAGCTGAATCACTTAATATATCTTGCGCCTCCTCTCCACCCCCCTCCAACGACCACACCTGTTAAGGGGATGATGATGATGATGAGGATGAGGAGGAGGAGGAGGAGGAGGAAGAGGACATCATATTCGTCATCTATATTTCTATATTGAGGGAGCCATTTTGATTCAAACACCCGACACAGCTCGAGGCCGTCATGGCTCATGGCAGATAAGCGGCAAATGACCCCCCCCCCTATTGTTTCGAGCCTGAGACATGAACCGCGTCCCAGGCACTCATCATCACCGAGTCTGCCAGTTAGACTAAGAACAGTGGTGTGGGGAGCTGTTCAAAAAAGAATCATTGTCTTCCCCCCCCCCCTCCCTGCCGGACCGTGTATTTCCAGTGGGTAGGCCTTGTTGGACCTCGTTTAGACGCCCCTGAATTAGCAGTGATCATGTGAGGTATGTACCCGGCACTCGTTAGTTACATTTTGTTTCAATATTTAACACAAGGCTCAGCAGTTGTCTCAGCAGTGCGCGCCAGTGGATCTAGACTACAAGCGGCATTCGTTGTCATGGCAACGCTCATTTCCTGAACGAATGACGCCATAGATGTTAAGATTGATACAAGAGTGTCAGCGTCGTGAAAATGTCACGTGCGATAAATACATCACGTTTTATCTCTTTACTCACGTTTTTAAACACACTCACACACTCATGCACACTTCCACACAAGTGTTTAATCCCACACATGCCTGCAACAATTTCTCTCCCCCCCCCCCCGGCCCTCACCTTAAGGAGACAACCGTTAATCCTAAGCGAATACTAGCTTTGATCAAAACACACGGTATTCAAACACAACACACAATGTAAATAATAACAAACGCACGCACGCACACGCACACACACACAATGAGTTTTAAAAAATACACGTACCGAAAAACAGAACATTCAATTTATCACACAAAACAAAATTTGTACAAAACAGACGCGCTGTACCCAAACACATACACACTGTCAACACGCACTTACACACCCACTCGTCAGCCCACACATGTACCCACTCATATCGGGCAGTACACAAGCAGCTTGCACATCTGACACACATACACATTTGACCCACCCAACAGGGCCATTCAATCTAACCGCTGTCCCGTGAGGCTACTCGGGCCAGGGCCCCTCCATACATTAGCAAAGTGTCTGTCAAGGGCCCTCCATATATCCCCCCTGAAGTCTCCGCCCTAGAGCACTCTGCCTAGGGGTCTCCCAGATGACTTAAGTGCGACACAGGTAAACAACACATAAGAAACTATCGCCACCACGGAAGTATTGAGAAATAGGAAGTAATTGTATTAGACATACCACTCACCAACACTCTCACACGCACACTGGGGTTCATTTTTCATAACATTTTGTGCCCCACCCCCTTCCCCAAACTAATTATTATAACTGAGCCCTAATGAAGGCGTTCAATCAAGCCAGCATAATTAGGTCAGCCAGCCAGGTGGTGACCTCATATCACGTGGCAGTGAACACACCGCATCGCCCAAGCAAATATTAGCTTCTGGTGTCCATCAACATTGGGGGTAAAGAGAGGGGATGGGAGAATTAGCCCTGGAGTAATTGATTAAAGTCAGGAGCGGCTCGCTGATTAACAACCCAAAGGGGTATGCAGGCCACAACAATGTAAACATCGAAAAGACTTATTAACACACGCAGATAGACACTCCAGGTAGAAACTAAGAGTCGAGTGAAAAAAAATTGTTATTGTCAAAGGGAAGTAACCGTATTAATGTGTTTTGATCTACATGGGTTGCACTTCTTGTTTTGAAAAAAAAATTGTTGTTTAAATGAATTTAAGTGCTGAATTTTAGCTTTCAACATGTGATAAAACTTTAAAATGCTATGGAATTTTTTTTTTATTAAAATATTTTGGTGGCAGAGTTTTAGTACGAAAAAATCATACATGAATAATAAAAAAAAAAGACTTCACGTATTATCACATTAACACAAATGTAATGCACATCATTGGTGGGCCATTAATTATGTAGGGTCTTCTGTAATTGGAAGAACCCATGATACATAAGGATAGAATAATCCTAGTTAAGACGTACATTGTTCTGATTTCTCTTCCAACGAGATGAAAGATTTAGGATGACTTGGATACATGTGTATGGTTGCCAGTCTTAATGTTGAGATCAGTTGAAGGTAGAGTAGGAAGTTTACAAGAGTAGAATGATAGGGCTTTGTAGAAAGACGAGTTAGAGAAGGAAGTTTACAAGAGTAGAGAGATGGGCTTTGTAGAAAGACGAGTTAGAGAAGGAAGTTTACAAGAGTAGAGAGATGGGCTTTGTAGAAAGACGAGTTAGAGAAGGAAGTTTACAAGAGTAGAGAGATGGGCTTTGTAGAAAGACGAGTTAGAGAAGAAGTCTTCGTTTTTGGTTTAGATTCAAGACTCGATTTGGTAACACCAATCAAGTGTCACATAAACATCATCTGGCTCATAACGGTTGTATTGTTATTGCGAATAATACATTGCACTACGACAAAGAGGCTACCATTATATGTACCTCCCATGACGAGTATAACCGTTACAACATATAACACACAAACATAACGACAGCTACACAAGACGTTGAAATCTTTGGCCAGGTTTTGTTAAAAGTCCAACTGAAAACTATTTTACTTACCTCCAATGTGTACTTTTTCATAAATCTGGCCCATGGTTAACTGGCAAGAAGCTGTAAATGGTTTTTATGTAAATCCCAGCATTTAGAAGAAAGTCACATTAAAGCGAGTCATTGCTACGTCCAAATGTTGTATTTTTTTTTTTGGAAATTTCAAGACGGCAGAACTTTGTTTACAAAATGAATCTCACATTTTTTTTTTAAACGTTGAAAAACATAAGTGCAAGAAAAAAAAGAAATGTTTATCCAAATGTCACGAAGATTTCAAATTATTTTTTTTTAATATAATTAATTGTTTTTTTTTTTTCTGTTTGCCACAAGGGAACTGAAATAACATCATGCGGAAAATAATATTAATAAACAGTAAAAAAAAAATGTATGCGCTTCATTTTATGTTTTTTTTTTAAATGTATGTCAAACGGCAGCGACAAATATATACACAATGATAGATGTCAGCTGATGACGTCATTGAGCAGCTAAATGTCACAGGTGACGCCCAATGTACATTGTTCAGGCATGAATATCTAGATACCAGGATAGACAACCAAACAAAATTTCATTCTAGCCGTGTACGGTTTAGGCTGACGCAAGGATTTTTTTCTTCTTTGTGTTTGTGGATTGTTTAATTTATTTTTTTTTTCTGAATATAATGTCCTACACACAGAGAATTGAATGTAGTTTAATAAAAAGTAACTTTTATTGAAATGAATCATAATGAATTTTTTTTTCTTCTTTGTGTTTGTGAATTGTTTAATTTATTTATTTTTGTTTATTTTTTTCATCTAAACTTTTTAAAAATAATAAAATACTTGCATAATAATATCACTTTGAAACATATATTGTTAAAAAGCACTTTTAATTTACTACATTTTCATATATATGCTATAATAACATAATTTTTAAAATAAAAGCTTTAGAGAAATATTAGTCGATAAAAATTTTAAAGACATTGACGAATTAAGATTGAAAAAGCTGGATGTTTTTTTTAAACAATGTTAACAGAGGAGGGCTATTGAAGCCATCTGAGTACACCTTCTCTACTTGCCTACTAAATTGGAAAGTATTCAATTCATTGAAAAGATCAGCAAGTAGTCTGAAAACTATTTCTAGGACAAACAAATAAAAAAAAATTGTTTAAATTGTTGATAGAGTAACAATTGATGAGTCATTGCTGATTGAAGAAATTATTTTTTTATTTCAATCATAATTTAAAAGAACTTATTTATGTTAAATTTTTTAATTGTTCGTCTAAAAATTATGTTAAGCAATTGAATGAGACCGTTCATGAAAAACCAATGAAAAAACGAAAAATAATTAAATTGACAAAATAAAGATTTTAAATTAAAAAATGTGTTATTAAAAGTTTTCAAACTTTAATTGCGTTTGTGTTTATTTCATAAAAACATAAGTACCAAATATACAAAACTGCTATTAAACATGAAGACTAACGCTAAACACTTGATTGTGTGTCAGCCTAAAACGTATATTTTAAAATATTGGTTGTCCTTCCTGATGCTATATCTAGATTTCCATGGTTCAGGTAATGTCATCGGCTAGTACTTTCAAACGGATAAAAAAAAAAAAACAACCTTTTTTCTTAAATAAATGTTCCCCGTGGCTTTAAGAAAACGGGAAACTACTGTACACCTTGTGGGGGGGGGGGGGGGGAATGACTTACTTTGCCGCCAGCCAAAGGTTGTATTTTCAAAATTTCCTTACGCATTTTGGAAACAACACTTAAGAAACTATCGTCATCACGGAAGTATTGAGAAATAGGAAGTAATTGTATTAGACATACCACTCACCAACACTCTCACACGCACACGGGGGATGGAGGGGAGGGGAGGGTTCTGCCAAAGGTGTATTTTCATAATTTCCTTATGCATTTTGGAAACGGGAAATGGGTGGTGCCTGATTTCACGTCCACAGGAGCGCCGTCAACTCTAACTGTATGCCACTGTCTTCAATCACGGGGCGCCATCTATTCTTAATACGCCACTGTCTTCAGACATATTTAGCTTTCAAGTGCGCAGTATCAACACTCACGCACAAAAGGAATAATGCCGCCCACTAATGTCAATAGTCACCGACTTAACACCCACGACTGGGGAACATATACATCAGTGGTTCCCCCACCCCCACCACCCCCACTCTCGGCTGCGGACCGGTAGTTAGGCTAAGTCGTAGTTAGGCTAAGTCGTAGTTAGGCTAAGTCTTAGTTAGGCTAAGTCGTAGTTAGGCTAAGTCGTAGTTAGGCTAAGTCTTAGTTAGGCTAAGTCGTAGTTAGGCTAAGTCGTAGTTAGGCTAAGTCGTAGTTAGGCTAAGTCGTAGTTAGGCTAAGTCGTAGTTAGGCT
>JAGDYQ010000007.1:9381314-9410930 GCA_021962125.1 Bulinus truncatus
ATTTCTGACATTCATCCTTCGAGCGGTCACATTACTTCTGAAAGACAACCTGTTTGTAAGCAACATTGGTTTGAAAAGATGTCCTCATCGGTCCTGACGGGACGTTAGAGTTCATACAAAGAAGGTGACGTAAGTATACAGATGATTTTGTCCACCACAGACATTGTTTTTAGTTGCTGAAGATTAAAATTGCTTTAAGATTTAAGTAATTTTTATATATAAATGAATTTTTTAGTATAAACTTCCGGGTCAGATTATTTATACTTTTTGGCATTCTCGGAAACCACGAAATAGGGTAAATGTTTTCAATTCTCTAACTAATTACTTTTCGCTTTCGCTATAGAAACACGTGTTACAAAATAATAATAGTAGACAGTGCCGGATTTAGAGTTGATAAGGCCCTAAGCTATTTGAGAAATGGGGCTCTTTATATGTCTAGATATTATATGTTAGTGTAAAATATTTAAATATATTTGACAATTATTAACTCGGGCAATTTTATTTTTGGGGTGGGGCCCTATAAAGTGGGGGCCCGGAAGCTATAGATTGTGTAGCTTACGTAAATCTTGCACTGAAAGTAGATGACACTGTTTGGAAACTTTAAAGTAGTTAGGTTTAAAAACAACATCTAAGAATTTTTTCCAGTGAATGTGAGAGTGATTTTTTTTTAAATTGCGGACCACATTAGGTTCTTAGATTTGGCAGAAGTGCCAGACCAAGAGCAGATGAATACAGTCCCCTTTTAAAATCAGCCAAACAAGTCGTGTTTTACCTATTCGTAGCTCTGCCACTCCTGGTCTAGTACTCTACTGTAATCTATGAATGCTTGTGTCGTTAGTAATAAGTAGCTAGTGCTACCGTCATAAGTTCATGCGAATGTGACTAATATCTTTATTACTAGTGCTAACTAATAAATTATTCAATGATATTTTGCCAAAATAGGCTAAATCATAATGTGATAGGTAACGTTAATATTTGCTGTAACTGTCAACAGCACTGGGAATGTAAACTGCTAACCAGCATCTTCATGTACAGCGCAAACGCCTGCAACATGTGGATCTTTGCTGATGATTTGTATCTCACTATGTTGGTATACAGGCCTCTGACTACAGAAAGAAGAGGCGTCAAGGTGCATATAGTACATTAGGATGGCGTAAGTAATGATGATAACATCACAAGTAGGCCTGTGTGGACCGTTCACATGTTATGTAACGTAAACATGATACATCAAATTTACTGTCATCACCCCCACCACTACCACACCACTACCCCAATCACTACCTCATCACTACCCCATCACTACCACATCACTACAACATCACTTCTTCATCACTTCCCCATCACTACCATTTCACTACAACATCACTTCATCATCACTACCCCATCACTACCACACTACTACCCCATCTTTACCTCATCACTACCCAGTCGCTACCACACCTCTACTCCATCACTGCCACACCACTACCTCATCACTACCCTATCACTGCCACACCACTATAACCCTTACCCTAACCCCATCACTACCCGACCTCTACCCCATCACTACCCCACCTCTACCCCACCACTACCCCATTAAGACTTAACATTAAAAATGATCGTGACCAACCCTCCCACTAATTGATTAGCATTGTCTTCATTCTTTCATAGAGTAAAATTTAAGAATCGCATGTCATTTTAATTGTTTATTTGCATTATACGACAGAATTCAACTCCCATCAACACCCACCCCCGTTTAAAAAATGACAAATTCGTCTCCCAGTCACATAAAATATCATCTTTGAACAGGTTACTTGTTTATTTTTTTAATAAAAGGAAGTAGATAAAATATAAAGAGATAATGAAATAAAGATAACTGTGTGAAAATGAAAATTTATGATAATTTTGTTCATTTTTGTTTTTACCCTCAGCTTTGTCCTTTGTCTTTATAATACCCTGGATTATTGTGAAGGCTCTTTATGAAGACAGATTGTAAGCATTCAATATTTTACTCTCAGAAAATGTATTTTAAAAAATTAACATTAAGATGGTCTATGCATGATTAGGCTTCTCATACCAATTTAAGTAAATAGAGATTTTATTTTTTCAATGTATGTGTTCTCGATTTAATTTTTTAAATGACATCCTCTGTTGAAAATTTATATAATCTAAATCCATGTTTTCAAACATTAAGACACAATGCCACATCACTCAATAAACAAATTTTATTATTATAATAGTCAAACAGCCTACACAACAAGCGAAACTAGTGACGAAATAAATAAATAAATGGAAATAAGAAGTAATGAAGAAGGTAAATAGTTAAATATGTGATGGAATTAGATAATAAGACACAAAACAAAGAAAAACAAAATAAGGAATCGTCCACATTTTATAATGAAGATACTGGAAACGAAATTAGATTACTTCATTTGATGGATAATTGTGTCTAAATATAATGATGCTCACCTAGCACACCCTCATTCCAGTAAGGGCTTTTTGATTTACGTTTTTCTGTGATTGTTAACATGACAGCATCACTTTAAACTGGGAGAATTTCGAAAAAAAAATGCTAAATTATTGATTGTTTTTTTCATTTTTATTATTCTATTCTAGTATTTTCTATTTGCACAAATAGTACTAACACTCTCGGAATTCCGGGTCAGGCGTTACACACACACATAAACACACACAGAGAGATTATCTAGGTGGGGAGGGGGTAAAAAATTCGAAAGTCCCCCTGGCACCAGCTTGAGGGGCCCTAAAATTTTTTTTTTACTTTAAATTTTGGCACATTATCTCATATCATGGTGTTGAATGTCAAATGCAGGGCCCCCCAAAGAGACCAAGTTTCAAGCCTCTAATCCCTAAGTTCGGCACTGTACACACAAACACACACACATATACCCGGAGCAGCCCGGGAAATCTTGGTGCCTTGTCATTTTAACCGTTTTTCACATACGATTAATTGATGTATGCTCCTTCTCGTGAAATAACACAAAATCAAATTCAAATTTTTTTTTTAAATATTTTAAAAAAATGACACGAACAGTTATTGATAAACTGTTCATAAAAGTATACAATTACGGGTTAGAGGGTTAGGTGCATCATAACTTCTTATCACA
Organism: Bulinus truncatus; assembly: GCA_021962125.1. Taxonomy (NCBI): domain Eukaryota; kingdom Metazoa; phylum Mollusca; class Gastropoda; family Planorbidae; genus Bulinus; species Bulinus truncatus. The sequence continues at coordinate 9,384,419 of JAGDYQ010000007.1, forward strand.
TTATTTTTTATAATGTTCCCACAAATTCAGTAAATATAAAAAATAAGAAGCTTCGTATTGTAAGTAATAAAATAAATGTTAAGAAAATCGTTCACTTAACTGTAAGTAAGACTTAAATATTGTAGATAAGAAGTGATATTAAAAGATTTAAGACGTCACCATTATAAGTCGTATTGCACAATGTTGTACATGCTCTTCGAAAAAAAATATTAGATATGTTACTTCCCCTGAATCCAAATGATATCATTCATTTTTTACAGCTGTTGGAATATCCAACACAATCCAGATTATTACTGGATACTTCGTGGATCTGGTGTTGGAGTTGTGTTGGTAAGAACTTTTCTTGTAAAATGAAGTGAATATGTCTGATGTAAAAATGTCAGTGTCGATTTTCAACCATTAGTGCAATGCTTCTCAAAGTGTGTTACGCCATTTCCCAGTGGTTTGAAGAACTGATTTGAAGTTGATGGCCGAAATCTTTAATAATAAACTTAAAATCGAAAAAAAAATATTCAACTAATTTTAGCTTATCTGACTTCTTTCTTTACAGGTGGGGGTCGCGAAAATCGAAAAGTCTCTTTGTAGGTCGCGAATTGCAAAAGTTTGAGAAACACTGCATTAATAGATCAAACAATTTATTAGTGTGTGTGTGTGTGTGTGTGTGTGTGTGTTGGAATCTAGATTTACATAAATATTTGTATTGATCTAAGGTGTTATGATTTCTATTACTTTCAAACTTACATATTTCCCTATTCTCAGGTTAATTTTTTCCTTTTCTTGAATATTTTTCGCAAACTATTTCTGAAATTACGTCAGGGTTCTAATCTCGGAGTCACGGGGAAGTCAAAATATAGGTAAGTGATATCTCACTTTTTAATTTGACTCGGGTTAGTCTTGGTGTAATACACTGCTACATAGGTTTCTCTCTGAATGTCGAACTGTATTATCAGTTCCAATTTAAAAGAAAAAAATTGCTGTTGAAAATTCATACTAAATTGAAACAACATCTAGGCTACACACACATCTAAATACAAGACATATTTAGCAATCTAAAACATAAGAAATTAGTGATGTAATCATCATGTGCTTTCTAATCCTGTGGTTCTAAGCTTTAACGCTTCGCCACCCAGTATAAAAAACAATTGTTCTTTAGTTACCTACCAGAAACAGCTTTTAACTTTTTTTTGCGGCTTAGGTTCGAGTTTAGACAACGTTAAAAGAAAGAGGATAAAACGTCATTAATGGTAATTATTTATTTCCCCATTTACTTTGCAGGTCGACAAAATTGTGTTTTGTGACAAAGAAATAGAATTGTAATTATAGATGTATGTATAGATTCTCAATCCTTTAATTATAAATTTGAAATTAGTCGCGACTAACATGAAGTTTGTCCGTGACGCACACTTTAAGAGCAACGGTTCTAATCTTTGAAATACCTGTAGTTAACATACAGAATCTTAGATTCATAGGCAGATTAAACGCGGGGCAACAGGATCGTGCCCAGAGCCCCATTTGTCAAGGACCCCAGAAAAACCATTTCGACATGGAATTAATACCATTTTTGATGTTTATGTATTTACAAATTTATATTAATTTATGTATGTTTTGTCAATTATTTTTATATTATTTAAAATAACTTTTTTTATGCTTGTTTGAAAGTAACATTTTAAATACGTTGCCAACCAGGGCCGCTGCTTGAAAAATTTTCGTAACCCCCCCCCCCCAACCGAGTCCATGACAATATCTGAAAACTGGGAGCCCGCTGCCCAACAGCCAAGTTATTTTATAACGATAACTCGGGTCCTGTGAGAAGAGTTAAAGGTTCCATTCCCTAGCGGCAGCCCTGAGCCTGTTGTTAAATTGATGTGAACATTTCTTGTTCAGATGAACATTTTAATCATACGTCATTAGTTGAGCCCGGGGGAGATCAAACTTTTCTAAATCGCGAGCCTCAACGGGGGTTCAATTTGAACAGAAGGGTTGAATCAGGAGCAGATGAATTGAGCGTTTCTATTCTGAACTAATATAAATTAAGTGTAAACGTCTTTGATGCGAACAAACGGAGAAATGGGCTCGGGTCGGATCAATAGTACAGTCTGACGGCTATTGGGCCGTTGTATGTAAGCTAAACACATTTCTTGTTTTCTCCCCGAAATTCTATATCACCAAAACACGTATTAGTATATAAGCATATCGTGACTTCCTCTGGCTCTGGGTGACTCTTTGTTTCAACATGAATAACATTATGAGTGAAGTCTTCCATCATGACTTGTGTTTACCTTGGCATTTCCTAGTTTCAGACTTCACAGTCACGAGCTGTCAAAGCTAATGCAACAATTTAAAAAAAACAAAAAAACAACAATAGTTTTTTTGACAGCCGTTCTTTACTTTGTATATTACAACTTTTGCATTAGCGGTACACTCAACAGATATTTTTTTTCTGACAATAAACACAAGTTACAAAAAACAAATCAAGCAAAGAGGTCGTCTCGACTATTGTAGACCTATATGTTTACAAAAAAATAAAAAAAATGTAAGCAGATTTTTTTAATTTCTAAAATTAGGACGCACAAAAGTTACGGTCCACTGGCTATAGCAGTATTAAAAAATAGTTGTCAAGACAAGTCGCCATTAGAATACAGATATCATTGACCAGAGTCCATATATGCAAATGGTACAGACGAAGAGAGCCACGTGATGAGAATTCAGCATGCAGATTAAGTGAACAGTACAAGAGTTGAGTACTTGGGGGAGATAAGAAGGAAAGAAACTCCCCAATTGATAAGAAGAAAAACACGCTCTTCAATTCTGTATCGTGACGTCAGATTGATCAGGCTGTAATCAATCAATAGAGGAAAAACTCTTTTTTTTAAAAAACAAAAAACAACATGAACGTCAGTGTAATGAGGGTGAAGAAAAGAAAATGAATATTAGGTTTGTTTGATCGGTGATCGCTGGATCTTTTCCAACACGACGTAAAGATTTTCCTGAAATAGTCAACAATATACTAGAAGGCCTTGACATTGTGAGACATAGCGTCCAAGTTTTTTTTTATAACCTCATTTACAATTTTTTGTTTTATAGAAACACTAACATCTATAGGTTAAACTAAAAGCTTTTTTTTAAAATTATTTAAGTTGGCCACTGGAAAGAAATGTCATTGCAGTCCAGTGATTTAGCATAACCCATTGTTCACTGTTTCTTCGTATATGTATAATGCCCTGAGAGACCCCCGTATGTGTCAGCTGTGTGTACCAGACTATCAACTATGTGGGCCTGGCTATCAACTATGTGGGCCTGACTGTCAACTACGTGGTCCTGACTGTCAACTGTGTAGACCTGACTGTCAACTATGTGGTCCTGACTGTCAATTATGTAGGCCTGACTGTCAACTGTGTAGGCCTGACTGTCAACTATGTGGGCCTGACTGTCAGCTATGTGGTCCTGACTGTCAACTGTGTAGACCTGACTGTCAACTATGTAGGCCTGACTGTCAACTGTGTAGGCCTGACTGTCAACTGTGTAGGCCTGACTGTTAACTGTGTAGGCCTGACTGTCAACTGTGTAGACCTGACTGTCAACTATGTAGGCCTGACTGTCAACTGTGTAGGCCTGACTGTCAACTGTGTAGGCCTGACTGTTAACTGTGTAGGCCTGACTGTCAACTGTGTAGACCTGACTGTCAACTATGTAGGCCTGACTGTCAACTGTGTAGGCCTGACTGTCAACTGTGTAGGCCTGACTGTCAACTATGTGTACCTAACTGTCAACTGTGTAGGCCTGACTGTCAACTATGTGGTCCTGACTGTCAACTGTGTAGGCCTGACTGTCAACTATGTGGTCCTGACTGTCAACTGTGTAGGCCTGACTGTCAACTATGTGGTCCTCACTGTCAAATGTGTAGGCCTGACTGTCAACTATGTGGTCCTGACTTTCAACTATGTGGTCCTGACTTTTAACTATGTGGTCCTGACTGTCAACTATGTGTACCTAACTGTCAACTGTGTAGGCCTGACTGTCAACTATGTGGTCCTGACTGTCAACTGTGTAGGCCTGACTGTCAACTATGTGGTCCTGACTGTCAAATGTGTAGGCCTGACTGTCAACTATGTGGTCCTGACTTTCAACTATGTGGTCCTGACTTTCAACTATGTGGTCCTGACTGTCAACAGTGTAGACCTGACTGTCAACTATGTGGTCCTGACTGTCAACTATGTGGGCCTAACCATAAGTCGAATCGTAAAATTTCATTTTAAAATTACTTGTAGATTTGATAATTTTCAACCGGTCTGGCTTGGTGGCCCCCTTAAGCGTCGTGGGCCACACATCACTGGCCCACAAAGCCTGTATACATCACAGTATGTAATTATGTGATGTTTAGACAATTATATTGTCAGCACCAGTAGATAGACATGGCATACTTTTATGTAGGACTATTTAAACACAGTCAACCGAGTGGAGCTTTACAGCTAGCGAAAAACACATGTGGGACAAATAAGAAACAAGCAATTTAAGTCTTTTCCGTTTCGGACAAAAAACATTTTAGAGCATTTTCGCCGGACGAAATCCGTATTTTTTTTTCCGGGTTACAGCCATAAATATTGCTCCACGCGCATGAATTTCGCTAAATTTAGAGAGGGAAGTAATCATGTTGAATAACTATTACAAAAATAAATAATGATGACGCCCCTTCGATTAGCTTTTATTATTTATATTCAAAATATAAGCAAAAAAGGTATTTAAGAAACTCTTATATTTTGACTCTGAGAGGTCAGATCGCGAAATGAACTTTTGCTGCACACATGGCAGGCCAAGACCTACAAAATGATAAATACATCATGGGTCTAGGACTTATGGTTGTTGAGATCTAGGGTGATGACGGACAGACAGACAGACAGACAGACAAAACGGGGAGAGCAAAAAATGACTAGCGAAGTCGACTCACATGCTAAGGGTTCAGGGTTCAATCCCAAGGTAAGCCATAAATATTCCCCGCTGACTTGGAGAGGAGATGGTCGCCACCAAGTCTATAAGCCCACATATGTTGATGTGTCCATTCGTTCCCCAAACGACCACACCAGTTATGGGAATTAAAAAAAAACTAAATTATTAGAAGAGTTTCTCTGATCCCAGTGTTAAGCACTTGTAGATATGTAAATAATGTGCAAACAAATATCATTGTTCACCAACTAATGTGCAAATAAATATCATTGTTCACCAACTAATTGTCAATCAAATGTTATGGTTCATCTGAAGTTTTGTTTGTTTTTTTTTTTCATTTTCCTTTTTAACAGAAAACTGGCCAAGTTCATCCTGGTTCTCATTCCACTGTTTGGCGTGATGTATATTGTCTTTTATGTGGCAGTTCCGTCCAATTTTGAAGAGACAGACTTCAACTTAGCATATCTCTACCTGGAAATGGGCTACAACTCTTTCCAAGGCTTTTTACTTGCCTTGCTGTTCTGCTTTTTAAATGAAGAGGTAACAAAAAAAACACATTAATAATAGCAAAACTGGAGTTTGTTATTTGAAAAAAAAACAAAAAACAAAACAAAGAAAATATTTAAAAAAAACTGTCAACATATAGGGCTTATAGCTGTGAAAATATCAAAGATACGAAAAAGGTTTGTAATGTTGAGAAACTGTCTCCTAATAATTGTGCACTTGTGAAACTATCACAGATAAAAGACGAGACGGGGAAGGGGAGGGGATATGGTGAGGGCTTTCAGTGGGTACTCTATGGTTAAAGATGAGCCTGACCCAGCCATGGGCAAACTACGAGCCCGCGGGCCAAATCCGGCCCTCCAGACTATTTAATCCACCACGCGGCCAGTCACTAGTGTATGTTGTGACGTTTAAATTTAATCTATATTAGTTCACGTTAACACGCTATCCATCATCTCTTGGTCCGTTCCGTCGGCCAAATTTATAAACCCATTGTGTCCCGAGACGTAAAAAAGTTTGCCCACACTTAGCCTAGCCTATCCGCCTCCCAGTTGCAACCATTATTTTGCCACTTCCGCCCCCTCCCTCCTTAAAAGAAAGCGTTGATTGCTGACATGTACATGTGTCAATTTGCCAAATTAAAGGGCAACTTGAATATTTTTTTTTAATTACTTAAAACGATTGCTGTGGCCCAAGACTGGCTGACAGCGGCCTTGATATTTTTTTTTTAGTTTAAAATTAAAGTGATGCTGTACTAGTCACTACTTTTAGGTCTATCAGTGAGAAGCTTTTAGACCAATGTATCCCTTCAATGACATTTATAGACTCATTTTGACAGAAAAGTACTGATGCTTTTATTTTAGGCTACATGTAATCCTCTTTATCTTCAAATTCGAAAGCATACCAAAACAATAAAATATTATGATGTCTTGAGAACTCGTGAACAATTTCAGTAAATTGTTTACCTTTATTTTTTTTTTTTAAACGGTGATAATTTAATTTAGAGATAGCATGTTGATTTGATCAGGGCGAAACAAGTTATTGGATGTGTTAGAAAAAGCGTATTAATATTAGGAAATATATCGACCAAATTTTTGTCTAGTGTCTAGACAATGTCAGAATCTGAAGGGAGTCATACTTGTTTCCGAATATTCTATAATCAGTTGCTCGTTAGTTTCTCTACTAAATGTTTTCACAGCTTTAATTTCGGTTCATAAATTTGCATTATAGAAGTGAGAAGTTTTTTTTATTCATAACGGATCAATATCAGAGATATTGTGGCGCACTGTGTGAATCACATTTGCGTGCCCTCCTCCCAATCTGAAAGGTTGAAAAACATTTGAAATGTGCTCTTTCGGCGCCCCTTCCTGATTCGGCGCCAAGTGCGACCGCACAACCAACAGCACCCTTCATACGTTACTGATCAAGATGCACATTAATCAAAGTTAAAATTTAAGTATTTGTTTTAGATGACTTTACAATTATAGCTATAAGTTTTATTTTTTATGTGTACAGGTCCATCTTGAATTGAAAAGGGCGTGGCTTCGGCACCGAAACAGACGTACTGAGATGTCGATCATCAACAAATCTTTCAACAACTTCCATTCATCCCACAGAAAGACACTGTCCTGCCACTCGAGGGATGAGCATTCCAATAATGGCACCTGCCTTCCCTCGGGACGGAAACGCAGAGAGCTATATCGCCTTAGGACTTTCTCGGTCTCTAGTGAAACCAATGAAGTCACGCGAGTCACTACCATCAACAGCTTCCGTTGTCCGCATCGGGTCTGCGCTCAGTATGAAGACTGTTTCAGCAGTGGGTGCTGTGACCCCAAACCGATGGTTTTACAGTCGTCTTACACCGCCAGGGCTGGCTCTTTGACCGGTAAACAAATGAACGCCAAAACGGTAAACTCCACTAATGCTCATGTCAAGAGTATGAATGTTCCCAACACCGGAGGCAGCCAAGAGAACTCTCAGACCTATCTTCTCCGCTTTGAAGAGAAAGAACTCATAGAGAAGAAATGAAGCAAAGACATCTGCCGCAACGTGTTATAAAATACCTACAACACATATCACTATGTTTAAAGATCGTTTTATATTCATTTTAATAATGAAAACCAGTTGCAGGCTACAAAATTGTTAATTGTTAATCAGCAGAACATTTAAGCCTGAGTCGTTCTTATGAATAGGCTGAATTGGCAACTCTGAATGGGCAGCTGCTAGTGTCCCCACTGCTTAAGGGACCCATAGTTGGGACCTTTATTTTGCGATAACCTAACATTTCTTAACAGTTCGAACCATATTGTCAAAGATTCTTATGACCTCAAGGTATTGATACCTAGCAGGGTGAAATTCTGTTGCCCAGGGCCCCCAAAAATAATTATTTCCAGGGCCCATAAATGTTAATTTACATAGGGCCCCCTAATCTACATTTGCCAAGAACTCTCAAAAACATACAAATGGATCTGGCAACTACATTAAATAGTTCAGTATATTTAGAGCCAGATAAACATTACAGTAGGCCTAAGGTTTGCTATCAAACAAGGGGCCTAATTTTGTAAACGAAATTTCAAAACATGTCACATGTAAGGCCCTAATTTTGAAAACTAAATGACTAATCATTTCCCCTATAAGATGAATCATGTTTCACCATATTTCATTTAATATGCCTGTAACGCGTAAAAAATTTCATAATGGTGTCATCGACAGTTTGAATGCCTGGGACATTGGGTGAGTGTCTAATTCGATATTGTGGGTTCTATTTCATAATTCAATGCTCAGATAAGCTTCTATCCCGGGAATCCTTTAGATAGCCCTAGTCCACACCCCCAAAGGCTGCTATTGAAGGACCCATGCCAATTGTTTCTCTAAATATCAGATATCCAATATGTGTATTCATGACCCACACTCAGTGGCTACACTAACGAATTGGCACTGCCACAGAATATTTAAAGGGGCTCTCCTTAAACAAAAACTCCACCTGTTTGAGGGTCCCTAAATTCTAGTCAATAACTAATACACAACTAAAACATAACATCATTCTGTGGGAATGATTTGATAGCAATAACTCTTATCCCATTAAAAAATTTGTTTATTTTACAAAGAATACATTTTCTTTTTGCTCATTTGTTTTTAGCTCAAGCCACAAATATTCTCCCAAGCCTAAGTTTTCACTAAAATCTAATAAATTTTTTTTTCACATTTTACAGCCACTAAGAGTCAAAGCTCATAAATTAGTTATTGCAGTGATGATACCAGTATATATATGTTTTGCCTGAAAATTTGTTTTGTTCAATTATATTGAATGAATTGATTAAACTAAATTTCTATTTATCTTTGTTTTTATTTTCTTTATGTTTTATTTCATAAAATCAACAGAAAATTATTTTTGTTCTAATAACATGAAAACTTAATTCTTAAATATTAATAGCATAAAAATACTTTTGGAAATAGTTTCAAAAACTGAAACAAAAAGCTTCATACATTAAGAATATTTATTGATGAAAATGAATAAGTATGAATAAATGTAAAAACAAAGCTTTTGGTAAATTTTTTAAAATATAAATTTATTTTGCTTTAGTAGTTAAAAAAAAATTTTGAAATCTGTGTGTCATTTTCAAAAAGTGTAAAAACTGAATACCAAAAACACAGGTAAACTATTTAAAAATACACTATGCAAAATAATATTTAGAAGTGATTTTTAACAAATGTACTTCAATTTCTATTATTAGTGTAAAGTATACATAAAATAGCTCGTATCATAACAAATATTCTTAATTAAATCATTTTAAATTTTATAAGTTCAAATATCTGAAAACAGTCCAATACATTTTTGGTGTGGGGTTCATTGATGTACGCTGTTATACAGCAATATTCATGTATTTATATAAAATTCTATTACAGTCAGAAACATTATTATTCTCAGTCTTCTACAAAAACAATTATGGCTTAACAATAATTAACACTAAGAAGACACTGGTTAACTTTTCAAAAATGTTTTTTTTTTTAAATACATTTTGTTTTAAAAAAAAAAAAAGATCACCATAAATAAAAGAGATTTTTGTAACATTTGAAATTTCGGAATAAGCTCAAAATCAGTTTTAATGCACATTATCACAACAGAATATTTACAGAAACACTTTAAAACATTTAAATGAATTAATGATTAATCATTCTGTTAGTTTAAATTGCTTATGATAATTGTTTCCCTTTCTTAGGCTTTCGTGTATTATCATTCCTGATCAGAGCTCCGGTGGATGTGTACCTTCCTCCTCCAAACATCTTAATCATTTCATGAAAAGTAAGCTTGCACTGAAAAACATTTTGTCACTTTAAAAAAAAAAATATGTTTGTTCCTTATGTTCACTTCATAAATGGTCTCTGTTGAACGAAAGATACTTTTCTGGACTAATTTTTTAATGAAACTCATTTGTACATGTATTACCTTTTCATCAGGCAGACATTTCCCAAGTGCTTCTAACATTAACTTATCTTCAGCTACAGCTGCCTTGAAATCAGATAAAGAAACTCTCCCATCATGATCACAGTCCTGAAAAATAAATATTGCATCTCTTGTAAAGTCAACAGATGGTCGAGAGGTGTAAAGCGCTTGAGTGTTGAACTGCAAGTCTAAGCAGCTTTAATTAGGTACCTGGCATTAGTTGAGGAAGTAAAGGTGGCTGGATGCTATGCACAATGAATGAAATGTCTGTGTCTCAACAACAAAGGGATACCATTTGCACATGAAAAATCCCTGATTAACCAGAATAAAAGAAACAGTAGCCTGAAAAGATTAAGAAGGAAAGGCATTGTCCAAAAACTTGCTAGGCTTGGTGAATTTAGATTGGCGATTCAGCCACAATATGATCATTACTTGGAGCACCTCTGAGATGGAAGGCATAGATACCTGCAAGAATGAGCTAATGATTTCCACCATGTGCCACACTATCTTTCATCTACCCTAATGGCTCTGTAGGGCTAAAGTTCCCTTAAACCCCTAAAGGCTCATCGGGGCAGATGAAGTGTAGACTGAACTCCCCCGACTTAAAGTCAGGTACCCATTTAAAGATGGGTGGACTTGGGGACTTACACCAGGACCTGAAAAAATCCACAAGGTGCTCACTGAGGTTTGAACCCAGGACTCACTGGTCAACAGTCTAGAGTTCTACACCGCACAATCACCCGACCCCCTCATGTAGGGCTAAAGGAACATTTATTGTTAACTCAACCATATGAACAATTCAGGCATAGTCAGACATTTGAACAATCATGTATTTTAAAAAGAATGGCAGTATATGTTAAAAAAAATGGTAAGATACATCCAAAAAAAAATTCTCTCATGTGACTTTATAATTTGTTATTTCATTTTTCATATTTATATAAAGTAGTGTTATATAATGAATGTTTTCACTAACTTACCAATTTCTTCATTACTATTTCAACCAATTCCTTCACCAATTCATCTGGGTCTTCTTCTGTAGGAGCCTAAAAATATGAACTTAAGTTTGAACAAGAAAAAAGAAATCATTCACTAAATTCCTTTTACATGTATTAACAAAAATTACTTAAAACAGCATTTAACTTACTTATAGTTCTTTTTATAAAAGGCCTTAATTTTACAAGTTTTACCTTTACAAGACATGATTTTAAGAGCTGAAACATTTCTTCTCTTGAGATGTAACCATCATTATTCAAATCATAGACATCAAAGCATACTAGCAAAGAAAAATACAATAGAAAACAAAAAATTAAAAATTAATTTTTGCATTCATAAATTTGAATTGGTGCCTGTATGTTATGGCTGAAAATGTTTTTTTTAATAATAATTTATATAAGCTTGTAACATGGTGCTTAACGTGTCTTACTAAGACAAAATAATCTCTTACATCGTTTTGGATTTAAGGCAATAAATGTTACCTGAAATGTTTTGTTTATTTATGACCTTGCCCTAATCCTGTATTCCATGCTTTTTTGTATTGTAAATATTTAATAGCAGGAATACAAGTAGAAAAAAGATGTCTTAATGTATTTATACTTTATGATAATCTTTATTGTGTACAACATATAATAAAGAGTTATAATGTTTGGTGACTAAATCTCAATGCATAAAAGCAATTTAACTTACATTGAATATGATCCTCAAGTGTTCCATTGAGAAACTTAGCAATCCCTATAACATAGTCCTCTTGTCTTAGTGTGCCACATGATTTTTTATCAAAGGCTCGAAATACTGTAAGTAGATTTTTTTTTAATTCATGGTAAGATTTATATAAAAAAAATATTTATTTACAGTATATCTTTGTATAAAGTAAAGTTTAGAAGAGACACAAATTATAGATTAACAAATCATAAACAGGTTCAAACTTAAAACCTTGATGAAAATAATTGTTTTAAACAGCAATAAGTAAAAAAAAAAAGCATTTTGTCAGTTAAAATATGTAGACCTAGGTAGCAAAGTTTACATACTGTTACATCAGCATTTTTTTACATTAAAATAAAATAAACAGTCCAGGCTAAACTATGTAAACTTCTAGCATTATCATAGCATTTTACCAAATGGTCATACCTTAGTTAAGATCAATAACCTTTGAAAAAAACAAAAAACAAATGATAACTAAAGCAGACAGTCATAGATGTGAATAAGGATCAATGAAATATAATTAAGAAAAAAAGATGTATCGGAAACCTTCTCAAAATTAAAAAAGTTGCCATATACTAAGGACTTGGTGAAAGATGATAAAAAGTCCCCCCTAGTCCACCTAGTTTCAAATGAGTACCTGACTTCAGTTGGGGAAATAAAGAAGTAAAGGCAGCTGGGCATTGTACTAGCCACACAAACCATTAATATGCTGTGGCTACAGCAATGGCTGCAATGTGGATTGATGGTCGTGCACTAAAGCGCTTGACTGTCAACCTGGCGTTCCCTGGTTCAATCTTCGGTGAAGACTATTGGATATTTCAGGTCATGGTTAAAAAGTCAACGCTATAACTCCCATGTGCCTCTATGGTCAAAGCACTATCAACTTTGGTGAGGATAAAAGAAGGGCACTGCAAAAACCATCCCATTAGTAGTTTGAAGGATCTAATAGATTTTATCTCATCCTCACACACAAAACAGATAAATTTTACACTTAATATGGCCCAACAGACCTAAAGGGCTAAAGGAACTTAACTAGGAACAAAAATATAATAAAATAATGCAAACCTCTGTCCATTAATATATCATCTGTAATGTTAAAAAATCTATTCAGTTCATCACGAAATTCAACTCTGTTGAGTTTTCCTTCTTCCTTTCTACATAAATCATTAAATCTTTCCATTAAATGATTTACTTCTTCCCTGGAAACTGTGAAGAAAAAAGACAATACAAAATATTTTGCAAACATAATACTCAAAAAAAAGTATTGTGATATAAAATAGTCACAAAGATGTGTAGCTATACTCAGTGTACTGACAGTATGAGTATTGTATGACTAAATGGATAATGTGTACTGAGTACTGTTAGCTAATTTTTTATTTTCATTCTTTGAATATATATATATTTCTACCAAATATGTCAATTTATATTTTAAATATTTCATTTTTAATGTAAGAATTAAAAAAGGCTGGTAATTAATTCATTCAACTTAATGTAACACATTACTCATTAGTCATTACTGATTTTTAACTGAATAACTTTTCAATGACACTACAATTAAACGAATACAGTTTACCATTTTACGTCACATCTCACTAAGAATATAAATTCATTGGTAAAATCACTAGATAGCATGGTCATATGGTTTTCATAACGATATGAAATATCATATAATATGTCAATACTATTTCTCAATACTGCTCTTTGTTGTTATTCTCCAAGACAATTCATTGCTAATGTCTATTCAATAGTATTGAGGCCAAAAATAACAAGAGCACTATACTATGTTTAAAAGAAAATATTTAAATAGACAAATCAACTTTGACTTAATTAATTAAAAATAACTTCAATATGAAAAATATAAACATTATTTACGTTTAGTTATTTTTGCCAAATTAGTAATTATTTGTTCTTTTGATTGTCTGCTATGTTTGGACGCCATTTTCCCAAGTTAAGTGTTGCTATGATTTTCACGCATGCGCGTGGCATTTTACTCATAATATAAATGTAAAAATAAATATATTTACTTTACAAAAGAAAAAAATATATAACTCATTTCTTGAATCATAAATATTTGCCGAATTTGAAAGCTAATTTGTTATCTATCATCATAAAAAATATAAAATAAATAGTGTCCTTGCATGTATATTAGATCCGCATTTTTCGTTGACTTGCATCATGGCGGACGTCGATTCCTTACATGATATGTCCGATGCTGATGGTGACCCAAGTGCCGTTGAAGCAGATGCCGAAGACGAAGAAATAAATGAAGAAAGGTATCCCTTTATAGAGGAAAATTATTTATATTTCCTTTTTATACAATTTAACTATTGATGAGATTTATCAATAAGGAAACAATCATTAAGATAAAACAATTTCATAAGACGGCAAAGTCGCTAAGACATAAACTCACATTAAACAGCAAATGTGTAAAAGTATACGAAGAAAAGTCAAGTATATATGATTAAGTTATGCTCGAGCTATTACTGAATTTGTGATGTTGTATTATGAACTATTTAGTCATTGGTGAACTTTCTTTTAGAGTGAAGAGTTAAAAAAACCTTAAACAATTTTTTTTATAACCCTTTCAACTTAAAAAAAAAAAAAATTGTCATATTTTAAAAAATGTAATGGAACATAAACTTTTTGGTTTACTGTTATATTTTTTTCCTCTTGTAGTGTTGATCCTTCACAGCGTAAGAAAAGTAAAAAGAAGAAACGTAAAACTAAAGATACAGAAAGATCAAGTGGAGACTCTGATAATCAAACTCATGAAGTACCCAAGCACACATGCCTAGAAGTACCAGATAATGTCTCTCTCTCACAATCAGGCATGGATGCTGATTCTGAAAGTCAAGGCTCTCAAGATTCAAAAGCTGAGGATGCACTGTCTGAAAACTACAGGGCTAACAAAGATAAAGACAAATCTACAGTTGATGCTCAAGTAATAATTTGAAAAAAAGTTAAAGCTACTGAGCATTGATATAATAATGCTAATTTATTTAAATATCTTATTTTATATTCTTGATTAATTTGTTAGCTGATTAAAAAATTATTTATAATGCTTTATTCTTCGCATGGATTTCAGAAACTTGCTAACATTACCCAAATCCAAAATGCTTTAGAGTTATTGGCTATGCCACAGGGAGCAGCTCCTAAAAGTTTAGATGAGGCCAAAAAGAAAAAATACCAGTTTTGGGAAACACAACCTGTTCCTAAATTTGGAGGTATATTTTTAATGAGCCAGATAATGATTGTAAAAATGTGAAGAAAGTACACATGTTGCAACTAATTCTTACTTGTATCTCTTTTTTTTAATGGAGAAATGATATTTTGCAAAATTTGTGTCCATTAAACTTGTTCCTTGAAATTTTATATTAGGCTAAATTGCATAAGGCTATCATTGTTGGTTCCTTTGCCATTTCACTATTGCGTTGAAGGGCACTACTTAAACAGTCCCTTAGTGAATTATAGGATCTAATGGACTAACATTTCATCCTTATAGGTACTTCACAGATCATTGTTGATTAATGTTGAAGTCATGTATTAATAGCAATTTTGTCTTTAAAAAATATTTAAATTTGTTTAATTATCTTTTAATGTTCAATTGTACATGGTTTGGAACTTATGTAAATATATCACTACCGTTGGAAGTATTTTTTTTTTAATCAATAATCTGCTTTGTAATTTGATATTTTGCTTTAAATCACCCCCACGAATATTTTTTTTTCCCCAAGCCCCCCTTAAATTTTTTTTGGGGGGGGAGGGGGGAAATTTGGGGGTCCCCAAAAAAATAGAGCCCTTTGCCCCCTCCCAAGGTGGTGGGGGGAAAAAATTCCCATTCGGTTGTAAACTGTGTTTGCTTTTTATAGAGTGATTGAATTGTTTAAAAAGCTGGTCAGAAGATTTTTCAATTGTGAAAAAGGTTTATATGTTTGTGTATGTTATTATTTTGGGGTTGAAGAATGAGACACTGATTGATTTGTGTTGGATTAACATACTCATTGATTAACTTGAAATATTTTTAGATGAAGAAATAAAAGTGAATGAGGAAATTGAAAAAGACAAGGCACCATCTGAAATTAGATCCGAACCTTTGACTTTGCCAGCTGGTTTTATGTGGGACACTTTAGATATTAGTGATCCTCTTATTGTAATTTCCTTTTTTTTTTATTATCAAAATAAAATCTGCTAGTCTAATTACAAATTAATATGTACTTATTAATGACTTAATTTTTAATTATCAAAAGTGAAGTTTTCCATTATGCAATAATTTTTTTTACATCTTTCAGCTGAAAGAGTTGTATACACTGCTTAATGAAAACTATGTTGAAGATGATGACAACATGTTTCGTTTTGATTATTCGCCTGAATTTCTTCAGTGGTAATGAACATTTTTTTAAAGCCTAAATTATAGTCAAGTCCACAAATGAAATTTTTTTTTTTTTTTTTTTTAGATTAGATAATATATAGTTTATCAACAACTTTTACATATGACTGCATAATAAGATAGCTCATATTTTCATTATCCTATTGGCTCATCAAACTAGGGCTTTACAGCCACCTGGATGGCTTAGAGACTGGCATTGTGGAGTGAGAGTTAACAAGAGTAAAAAACTTGTTGGCTTCATTAGTGGTGTTCCAGCACATATTAAAATATATGACAAGTAAGTTTAAAAATTATGTGCTTGTAAACTTTACTGATTAATCTCTGCCTTCTCAGATAAGAACACCAATGAAAAATATTTGAATTACTGTGTAATAGTCAAGCAGATAATTGAAAAAATTTAATAAAATGCTTCTTTTTTCTCAGATCCAAAAAAATGGTAGAAATTAATTTTCTATGTGTGCATAAAAAACTTAGAGCTAAACGTGTAGCTCCAGTTTTAATAAAGGAAATTACTCGTCGTGTTCATCAACAAGGTCTCTTTCAGGCTGTTTATACTGCTGGTGTTGTGCTTCCTAAACCAGTTGCTTCATGCAGGTTAGAATGATTGATATCTTCAGCCCTATAATAATCTACTGTGCACCATAAATGCTGTTTTATGCCTAGTAACTTTTTATTTTTTTATAGTTTTTTTTTTTAACTTCATATTTTTCTTAAAAGGAAAAACAAAATTATTTCCCTCCATTTTAATTCTTAAAAGGAGATTAATCTGTTCCATGCCTCTTTTTTTTTTCAAAGTATTTTTATTAAAAAAGTACATTTAGAAATTTCGTAAATGATGTTCCCTCTAATTTTTCAATAGATATTTGTCTTGCTACTTTGGAGAGAAATTAAATAAAGTTTTATATCCAATATAACATTATTATATAAGCCTAAATTAAACATTTTTTCATTCCGTTTTAGTGTGTGTGTCCACACTCTTGCAAACAGCTTAGAGGGAAAACTGTTGCACTCAAAATTGGTTATTGGCTGCATTGCAGTGATTTTTTCTTCTCTGAAGACATTATTTTCTTTCATATTGCTTTTCCCATTTGCTTTATACATATTACGGCTAAAATAATTAACAGCTTTTTATTCAGCCCATCACAATTAGAAACAAATGAATGTAATAACCCTCTCAGTAAAAGACAATAATTCATTAGCTCTTCTGGTCATTGACATTTTGTAATTTTGGAAAACTGGTACAACAATGCATTGTTACAATGCTGTGTTAGTCAAGTGGTCATTAATGAGATTAGGACAATTGGAAAAAGATGCTGAAATAGACAGGAAATTGATGTTTTAGGGTAAATGGAGTGATTCTCTCTGCAGCTAACTATGGATATCTAGATAGAGCCAAATATTATCATTAATAATCATATCACCCATATGAAAGGGTGGGTATGACTTTTAAAAACAACATGGGAAAATATGTAAATTGCGTATCTATAAAATATTACTTTAAACCTTTTTATGACAAAATCAATTATACTTAAGACAGCAAATCAATCTAGGGAGCTAATAGTTTGTTATTCATTCAGCTTAATATTTGTGCTATATATAAAGAATTGTGTTTAATTCTCTTATGAGAAATTTATAGATATTTTTTTATAATGAACTTGTTAAATGGCACATATTAAAATGAAATACATGGACAAGTATTATTTTGGAGTATTATTTTTGCATATAGTTTCAACTTTTGACAAATAATTGTATTTTTTGAGGTACTGGCATCGATCTTTAAATCCTCGGAAGTTGATAGAAGTGAAATTCTCTCATTTAAGTAGGAATATGACTATGCAGAGGACACTTAAGCTTTACAAACTTCCTGATGTAAGTTTTAATGTGTAGATAAATGAAGGGTAAAGGTAAATTTAGTACATTTTGTTTAACTATATTTCTGATCTTTAAGGTTTTTACATGTATTTTCATTATCTTTTTAGACTCCAAGGACACCAGGATTTAGAAAATTAACACCCTCGGATGTCCCAGAAGCATACCAGCTACTTAAAAAAGTAAGATTAAGCTAGAATCTTTCTTTTAGTATTTAAATGTTCTGACCCTTAATCAATTTTGTAAATTATTTCAAAATCATGTTTATAATTTCCTGGATCAGGGGGGAATAAATAATTAGCTAGATTGTTTTTATAACAATGAATGCAACCTGTTTTAATGTTAATTAATTTAACCGAAATATAATTTTCCTAATAAATATGTAATTCAGCTTTAATTTGGTGCCAGACACGATTTGCATATTTATATTAGTGACATAAAAAAATTAGGGAAGTAAAGGCGGCTGGGAGTTGGGCTAACCACACAATCCCGCCATATGGAGTGGTTATATAAACAGATGAATTCTACTCTTGTTCTGCCCTGATGGCTTCTAGGTTATGGGAACTTAACTTTTTTGAAGTATTAAGGAAGTGGTTCTCAAACCACTTTGACAACAGCTTTGGTTTAACTACTCACTGGACTAAACTGTTTTGTTTTTGCAACCCACCTTCAAACAAAAACTACTATAAAATAAACTTTTAAAGCTTCATTGATCAAAATAGATTAGCAAAATATTAGAGAAATAATGTAATTATGCATTTAAAGATTCTTGGTTTTTAAATAATAAATTTGAATTTTGTCACAACCCACCTGAAATTCTCCTGAGAACTGCTGCGTAAATGCATATTTTAAGATAACATGTTAGTGTGAAATATTTCCTTAAATGGAAAAGTAATTTTGGGAATCAACTTTGTTGTAAAAATTATTATTCAATAGCATGTCCATGTACTGTTTTTATGGTCAGAATCTATTTTTATTTACATTGATTACATGCGATCAGGGTGACATTGCAAATGGCTTATTCTTGTGGAAACAATTACACACACTGTTTTAATTGTTAAATTTGTTATATAGAAAGAAAAAACAGTTTAATTTTCTATTTGCTAAATTTTTACAGTTGTATAAAAAAAATCTTTTACTTTTTGCTCTAGTTCATGCACAGATATGATCTTGCCCCATTGTTCACAGAGGAAGAGTTTCGTCATTGGTTTATACCAAGAGATGGAATAATAAACAGCTATGTTGTTGAAGTAAGCATCTTGTTTTAGTTACCCTTTTTTATGTGTTACAATTATTATAGTTTATATCTATATTTAAAAAAAAGAGCTAGCGATTGTGGCACCCTGTGATAGTTAAATTTTTTGGTACCCTCCTCCCAATATGAAAAGTGCAAAAACATTTAACAGTGCTCTTTAAGAAACACATCATCAATACCCTGCCTATGCTACTGCTTTCTAATGCCTTGTGTGAAGGGTTAACATAAATAAGTTCTTCTAGACTTTCATGCATATGTATTTTGCATCTATTACCTACATAAAGTTATATATGGGAACAAAAAGTAGATGTGATAAAGCTATTTAAGTATTAAAGAAAATGAAACAAAATGTGTTGTAGTATGGTAATCAATTTCTAGGACAGTGATTCAGTCTTGTTTTATACCAACTTTCAGTTTTTAAAAAATTAACAACAAAACCACTATATTGTCCAGCAGGACTTAACTTAAAAAGTAATTCTTGGTTAACAATATCATATATATATATATCTTAAATACTCAAGTTAACTAAAACAGACTACCTTGATGTTATTAAATTCAGATTCTGTGTGTTCAAATTTATAACAATTTTTTTTTTATATCTTTGTAGAGTAAAGGCAAACTGACAGATTTTGTAAGTTTCTACTCTCTTCCATCAACAATAATGCATCACCCAGTGCACAAATCTCTCCGTGCTGCATATTCATTTTATAATGCTAGCTTTAAAACCCCTTGGTTGGATCTCATGCAAGATACACTCATAGAAGCCAAAAATGTAAGTGGACATTTCTGACATACAATTTCCTTTTTTTTTCTTTAATCCTGAAAAATATTTTTTGTTTTTCTTACCTGTATCAATTGTTTTTCTAGATGGGATTCGATGTTTTCAATGCCTTGGATTTGATGGATAACAAGGACTTTCTTGAGAAGTTGAAATTTGGTGTCGGTGATGGATTTTTGCAGTATTATCTCTATAATTGGAAGTGTCCACATATGGACACCAACCAGGTAGGTAATCATCAGATACACTGCCTCATTGCAGTCTAATTCTCAAAAGTACATGTTTGTTTGTTTTTATGCAACATTGTTAATGTTTGTTTATTAAAATTTAATTTTGTGTTTGCTTTTTTGCAGGTTGGTTTGGTTCTGCAATGATATGAAGAAAGAATAGAAAAATCATTTCTTTGATTATGTTCATGAGCAAATGAGACTTGATGTCTGTGATAAGAGCTAAGAACGTAAGTTAAAGTGCTATCTTTATACAAGGTACAATTGAGGATGAATGGTTTTCACATTGAATTTGTTCCACTATACATGAGTAATAATGTGTTGTACAATGCATGTATTACTTTCTCATTAAGCCACATTTAACAATATATTTACAAATTGAGATATTAGAGTAGTGTTTTTTTATATGTTTGTGACACAAATATTAAAAGCTAGAGTACATTAAAATTTGTTATTGTTTTTTTCCTGCTGCCAGGTTATTTTTTTACATTTGTGATTTACTGTGAAATTGGAAGTACTGTATAGCATTGGAGACTGTATTCATTAATCTAATTAAACATTTATTTTGTCTTGGCTCTAACTGTGCACATTGTTTAGGATGATTTTGTCATTAAGCCTAATTGATTCATCGTATTGTGGATGTTTATTATACGCTCATAGCTATACATGATTCATTCACAGATTTTTTTTGAAAATTATGATCCTCAGTTCTGTGATTTAAATAACCTGTGAAACTTTTTCTATTTCAAAATATTTTTACTTTTAAGCTTTGTGCCATTTAAAAATATTTTGTTATAGGGTTAGAGTAAATTGTTGGCTGCCACAGATTGTGAAACAAAACAAACCTGAACATAAGTCTAAAACTCATGGACATGATCAAATATATTAATCAGTAAAGTAATGAACAAATAATCCCATTTTGTATGATTTCAAATAGTATTTGAGAACATTTTTAATGAATGATAAAACCTTGATACAATTTTTAAAATACATCGTATTACTTTTTTTTTTACAAATAGAAAAACTGTGTATTTGTTTTGCTGAATTTTTTTTATATATTTTTGCTAAGGATTTTTTTTACAAATTTGATCTGTATGTTTGTCATGAAATGTAATTAATTATAATATTGCTTTTAAATGCATTTTGTTGACTGACTTTTTTTTTCTGAATGGTTAAGAGTGGGAAAATAATTTTAATTAGTTTTTATGCAATATAAATTGCTGATAGTGGTGAGGTTAATTAAATAGCAAGTACAGAATTCCATTATCCTTCGTTTTTTTTTTAGTAATTTGAGTCATATCTGATGTTTTTTTTTTTTGTTATTTATCTCTTCTTTCAAATTGTAGTTTTTATAATCTTTATCAATAGTTTTTGTGTGAATGTGAACAAATTGTTCTTGGCTCATTCTAAAATTGCTGATTTTGTCAACTATGTTGCAATCAAAATTTTTCAGAAGTGGAGCATTGATGTAATGTTCATATTGGTAATGATTTCAAGGAACATTCAAGTTCAATTAAAGAAATTTAACAACTCTATAAAATGGTTTCTATTTCTTAAGTGATACCTTTTTATTATATTTAATTTTTATTTACAAAAACAATCATTTGACAATCTTTTTTTTTTTATCTAGTTTATATTTTAAATGTTTAGTGTCACGTCTGTTTCTTGATTTCTTGAGCAATGACCTGCAGAATACAAATGACCAATTAAAAAAAAAATTACAGCTATCATAAAAATATAATTTTTGGCACTTGAAGAATGTCACAATAAATATAGATGCAGAGCAGACTAATAAAACATTTCTAGAAAGTGCCTGGGAAAGTAAAGAATGCACCGAAAAAGGACCTGAAAAAATACACTTGCAATAATTTTGGTGGAAAGCAAAAACGTATATTGATACAAAAGATTTAAGATAATAAAAATAAATCTATGTCTAGTATTTTTCAGCTGTTACCCCTGAAATTGACTGCCATTGAATAGAATTATATAAGTATTCATCTCTATTTACTGTACATCTATTTTTGAATATCTGTATCTGTCTTACTATTCTTAATCTAGAGGCATAATCAACATCTATCCACCTATATTGTATACTTTTCTTTTATCTATCAATTTTACTATCAATTTGCCTTTTTTAAAAACTTAATATATTGTTATCAGTGAATCAATCTTTTTGTTTTACCTACTGAACTTGTATATTCCCTATCTATCTATTTCTATGGGTATCTATCTAATGAATAAAAGTAATTAATGAGCACATATAACGTGAAGGAATGCAAAAAGAAATATAAAAGGCTTAATAAGGGAAACTTAACTTAGATATAAAGAAAATCACAAAAATAAAGAAAATATAAATTCCGAGCTGAAACAATAGAACAATAATGTTAATTGTTAAGCATACTCAAACACATTTAAATAGTTAAATTAAACCTAAAAAGGTAAAAGATATAACCTGGTAAATTTCAAAACATATTATTGCTAATTAAAGCTTCACTTTTATAAAACTTGGCATGATCATTTGAATGAATTAGTATGCCGAAAAGTATAGCAGAAATACATACTAATAACAATTAGAATTTTTCAGTTTTCAATAGTAAATACTTTAAAATTAAATAGTGGGATTTTTCAATTTATTAATGACATTCTATTCTTTAGTCAGATTCTCTTAATATGTACATAGAGTTATAATTTTAGGGTTTTTTCATTGGAAAATATCTAGGTAATTGAATTTATGACCTTTACATTTATGCTTTAGCTTAGTGCCTTGTAATAAGGTCAAGACTTTTCTGTTTACTAAAAAAGATTTTAAAGTTATTCATCTATATTCAAAATTAATAATCTTAAGTTATAGCAGTAACTTTTTATTACCTTTGTTATCTTACTTCTTATGGCAAGTATAGTTTCATTGACTGATTTATCAGTTTGTGAAAGTTCTCTTTTTCTGTTAGTGTCAAGTGGACCTTGGACATTGCCAAGTTTAAAAGCATTGTTTCTAATGTCTTGATCTATACTGTCCAGGGTTTTCAGAGGGGCACTTTGTGACTTTTGAGTTACTGATTTCATTGTCTGCCGAGGAATAAACTTTGGTGCTGGTTTGCCTGTCTGAAAATTTCTCACAATTACACTTGAACCATCTGACAGATTTCGTACATCATTGCCTTTTAAAAGTTTTTTCTGTAGGCTGTTTGCTTCTGACTTGCTATGTCTTGACGTTTCAAAACTCTCGTTGGATTCAATGACTCTTGAAGCTGCTTTTGCATTACGATTATGTGTCACAACTTTGGCAGCAGGAGTGCATACGTTTTTTATTTCTTTTGGTGGAGGAGGTAACTGAAAAGTTTCAAGTACCATTTCTGTATGATAAGTGTCTATTGTGAGATTTGTGTTTTCCCTGTGATGTGAAGACCTTGCTGATAAAGGCTGATTTATGGCACCATTAGGGAAATTAGATGTCTCATCTTGACGTGAAATATTGTAAAATGGCATTTGAACTGCTTTTCCAGAAAAAGATTCTTTTTCACTTTCACTATTTGAATGAATTTTTGAATGATCCTTATGTTGTGTTTCTGTCAAATGAAAGTATATAGTTTTTGATGTAATGAATTTCTTATAAAGAAAAAAAAACAGTGAAATGTCGTTGTTATGAACGTCAGTGTAACCAAATATGCAGTACAGAGAAATTTTTTTTGCCCCTTCGCATCACTTATATAACATCTGTTAAAAAGTGTCGTAATGAATTTCTTACTTTCAGTACTGCAAAAAAATAGCCATTTTGCAGATATTTAATTCTTCCTTACTAAAAAAAATAATTTAAATTCAGCAAATTTCTAAATCTGGGGGGGGGGGGAAAAAAAAAAAAAAAAAAGGGGGGGGGGGGGGGGGGGGGGGGGGGGGGAAAAAAAAAAAAAAAAAAAAAAAAAAAAAAAAAAAAAAAAAAAAAAAAAAAAAAAAAAAAAAAAAAAAAAAAAAAAAAAAAAAAAAAAAAAAAAAAAATAACAACAAACGGGGAAGGGATGAGAGTTTTCAATCAATTATCCAGTGTTATGTTTTGGGAGGTATGAGAAAGAAATTATGGATTTGATGTGTATGGCGGTTATAAGCAAGTAATTAAGGGTAGCATTTCCCAACTAGCCAGCCAAGCAATGTTCTTTCGAACATCATCAGTAATGGGCTGCAGTTGAAAAGTGATTTTAAAAGTAACGTGATAGTTTTAGTAAAAAGCTATCTCATTGTTTTGGGTAGGGGCTTAATTGATGTTGAGAGTCGCATTTTTCAATTATGGCTATTAACAATATTGTTTAGAAAATGGCGATCTTGTAGTTTGGGGTAGGGACTTGATGGACAGAATGCATTCTGCCAAGATGTTGATAAACTACCGGTACCGGAATTAAATTAATAATATCGGAAGTGAAGAACAAATTAGTGATTTATTTGACCGTTTTGTGACATTTAACTACACTTTTTTCTAATTATAATAAAATTTAATCCAGTTACAAAAATAGATAAATATATATATTTAATTATTTTATTGCTTACTAAATGAGACGATATGAGTAAGAGAGCCTTAATAGGCACATAGCATAGGTTTCTTATAAATTAAGGAAAATAAGTCATTTTGAATAACTGTTACAAAAATAATTATAAATGACTTATGCCACTTAGTTCAATGACAACGGTAAGTTACGAAATCTGAAAATTAAAACTAATAAGAAATAAACTGAGAGAAAATTTAACATTTTTTAGCTAAATATCTTCGGAAAAAGTAGTAAAATGACATAATTAATATGCAATGATACCTAAATGAACTATATCCACATATTAAGAACAGAAAATATTGTCGAGCCCCCCCCCTTTCATTTCAATGTAACAAATTTCAGTATGACTGTATAAATCTTATGCTAAAGTAAAAGGTCTAAAGTATAGTTGTAATTTTTTACCATAACCATGCTGTTTAAGCTTAGCAGCAATTACTCTGCGACGATCTTGCAATTTCTCTCTTGTTTCATTAGCTGTTTCATATTCTGGAGCATAACACACATGTAACACACCACCAAAAAATGAGTAGTCATCCAATTTTCTTTTCGCAAACCTTTAAAAAAGAAGTTTTCTTTAAAAATTTAAACTAATAAGATTTAATCATTTTTAATAGTCAACATAACATGTGTTCAGTGAATTATAATTGCTAATTAAGACATATATAATTAAATTCTGCTGGTAAAATAATGCATTTCAAAACAAAAACTTCTGAAATAAAATGAAAAATTATTATAAAAACTAAATATTTTTTACATTCCTCTATTTATGTTGGGAGTATGAAATAAAGCACCCATGTAACTGAAAAGTGTGTAATTTAAAGAATTTGCTTACAGAATGATAGTAATTTACTATAGCAATGATTGGGAGTTGGTACATAGCATTTTTATGTACGGAATAACCCTCACTTGTATGTCTCTAAATGTACATTGCATTTAAAATTCTGCTTAAAATTAAAATCTGTTAAGTTTCTAGACATATAATAACATATAAAAAGGCACAGATTTACTATTTATTACACATTCTCTTCACAATATATAGTTACCTGGCAGACTGTATTTTTTTATATTTAATAAGATAAACTTCTGTATATTGATCACAGCACGGGTAGTCATCCAAGGCATTAAACTGATCTACCTGACCAAATGACTCACATAGCTTCTGTAAATCATTCAGTGCGCCAACACTGGGCACACCTTGTATTAGTAGATAACAAGATTCATTATTCACAGTGTACACCTGAAAATCATAAATGTGACACAATCACAGTCAATTTATAGTACAACACTGGACAACTTGTTGAAATATCTAGTTTATAATACAGAAATCTGCCTAATGCTATAAGTACAATAATAAATTTATTTGATTTTTCTTAGTAACACACACAGTATTACAATTAAAAATAAAAGTTTTAAATTAGCTTCCACTCTGACCCAATGATTAAATTCATTAATACTAATAATTTAATTGTAACTAATTGGCTTATTTTTACTTTTTTTTTTTACAAATTTATTATTTTAAATGTAAAGTTTAATAAATTTATTTTCGAGGAATGGAGACAGCAGGAATAATAACAATAAACGACTGAGAGTAGCTAAAAGATTTTTACAAAGGAAGGAGATAAACTGTTTCGTTTACTATTTACATACTATATAATATAGTATAATATAATACGCAGTGGCTACGGTTACGTCCGGCATAATCCATTTTTTTTTCCAGGTACCAGCCATAGATATTGCTCCACACCCTAACCCTATCTCTATCCATAATCCTATTCCTAACCCTAATATAATGGCCGGTACCCGAAAAAAAAATACGGATTATGCCCTATTCCTAACCCTAATATAATGGTGCTGAACGTCAAGGCCGTAGCCAG
>JAGDYQ010000007.1:9411430-9520835 GCA_021962125.1 Bulinus truncatus
TTTTAATACAGAAATTATAAATAAACAGTCAATAAGAAAATAGGTGCAAGCCATCGATCAATGTGAAAAAAAGCATACAAATCACTTATCAGTATGGAGACATTTTACATCAGTAATGGAAAGGACAGGTACTCTAAGACATTGGTATATCAATCACAGGAAGTGAAGTCCTCTAGCAAATTAAAAGTAATGAGATGTTTTCAGTGGGTTTCAGGTAGCAAAAGTCGCTGGTTGACCAAGCCAGATCAGTTTCTTTGCTGACAGACACACGCGCAAATACACACACACACACACACAGCATTCAAACTGTTATTTAATAGTATGGGTGTTCTTTGATTCATGTCAGTCAGACAATAACGAGTTGTGACATGATGTGGTAAAAATAAAAAACGGTGTCCGTCATTGATTCAGATATGTACAGTGACAGAGAAGTAAAACAACTGAAAGTAAATGGACCAAAAATTAAACGAGCTTAATACTATGTTCTAATTCCCTATTGAAATGTCCAAAATTAATTTTTATTCGTGCAATGCAATAAATATGAAGACATTATATTTTATAGCTTTAAATATTTTCTTGTGTGTAATTTTTTTTTACAAAAGTGTCAAGTGACCTCATTAGGTTTTTACTAATATAAAACATTAATATGTAACATTCAGACCAGGCCCGTAGCGTGCGGGGGGCTGAGGGGGCCACCCCCCTGCGTTTTGTCTGCCCCCCTGCTTCTTTGTTCTACTTAGTAACATGTATTACCTGGCTACCCTGCTATTGCCTGGCCCCTGCTGTAGAATATCTGGCCCCCCCTCCTGTAGAGTACATCATGTATATATCTTTGTTAAAACTACCAATGAACCAAGTTTATAAAACTCTAATCTGCCATTAATAAATATCTATTGTAGTGTTCGGTCTCAACCTCACTGATATATATATATATATATATATAACCGAGATCATTACAGATTTCAAACCCTCTAAACTTTCATCTCCATAGCCTCCAGCAACGGTGATGTGAGTAACAAGTCTAGATGACGTGGCTCACCGTGTCTTTATTATCCGGCACAATAAACTGGATGAGAGTCAGGCAATTAGATTTGTCAATGACCTAATTGTCAGATCACACTTGTGTATCACTTGTCCTAATTTGAGAAATCAGGCTAAAATCAATTGACTGAAACTAATTCAGAGGTTTCGATTATATTAGATGCAAGTAGAGCAGGGGCAGGCAACCACGTGTGGCCTTCTAAAAATAATATTGCCGGACTGTATAAGAGCAGCAAGAGATAGCGTATTGCGACCTTCACTACATTTTCGCTTGTGAATGAAAATCAACAAGAACCACAGTCAGTTACACTTTATTGTTTATAAACTTCCCATCCTTTCACAAATTTTAATAAAATGGGGAGGGGAAATAAATATCGTCTATCTATGGACCGCTTTGCCCAATATTCGGTAAAAAATGGCTTATCCTTACATTCATTAAGTTTTCTACCGAATTTGAAAGTATTTTTGTGCAAAAAAGAAGACAGCCCCTTGCATCATCTCAACAAAACAAAAGGGAAAAAAAACATTTTCAGAGAAGTTTGTTGTTTGTAAAGGAAGTTAAATTTATCAAAATTTTTCACACTGTTATTAATTTTTATTTATTTATTTTTTCAAATTGTGTTTTTCTACTGCCATCCCTGCCAATACTGCCCAGTCCAGCTAATTTAAAACGCTTCAGTGAATCAGCCTTGAACTTGATAAATGGACAGTAACATTTTGATCTTTACAAAAACACTTAACGTCTGCTAGTTATGCAAAGTACTAAAAACGTCTTAAAATATGATATTGCTGCCCCCCCACCACTAAAATGTTGATCTCATATTATGATTGATCACGCTCATCTGTTTACATTATTGTTATATACTCATCTCACATCAAAGGTTACACTTACTGGTTTGATTCATCCATTTCTCGTGTTAATGTAAACATTGATACAATGATTCGTATTCTTTTACGGAGGAAAAGGTTATTTTATTTGTTTTTCATTATTTTAACATGTCAATTTTTCCTGATAATATTTTGTTTTATTGCTGAAGA
Source organism: Bulinus truncatus (assembly GCA_021962125.1). Lineage (NCBI taxonomy): Eukaryota > Metazoa > Mollusca > Gastropoda > Planorbidae > Bulinus > Bulinus truncatus. The sequence continues at coordinate 9,413,510 of JAGDYQ010000007.1, forward strand.
AATTTCTCCCACAGCTCAGCGCACTATTAGACTCCATGTCATCTTTCAGCTGATCTTTTTATTGCATGTATTTTTTATTTTTTTTTTATTTTTCCCCTCGTGTTCTTGCGACAACTTTTCCTGACATGTCTTAAAATATTTTTTTCTCGTCTTAATTGTGGAACAGTCAGTCATTGTTTGTTTACAGTTCTATAGTGGAACAGTCAGTCACTGTTTGTTTACAGTTCTTTAGTGGAACAGTAAGCCATTGTTTGTTTACAGTTCTATAGTGGAACAGTCAGTCATTGTTTGTTTACAGTTCTATAGTGGAACAGTACGCCATTGTTTGTTTACAGTTCTATAGTGGAACAGTCAGTCATTGTTTGTTTACAGTTCTATAGTGGAACAGTCAGCCATTGTTTGTTTACAGTTCTCATAGTGGAACAGTAAGCCATTGTTTGTTTACAGTTCTATAGTGGAACAGTAAGCCATTGTTTGTTTACAGTTCTATAGTGGAACAGTCAGTCATTGTTTGTTTACAGTTCTCATAGTGGAACAGTCAGTCATTGTTTGTTTACAGTTCTATAGTGGAACAGTAAGCCATTGTTTGTTTACAGTTCTAAGCGGAACAGTCAGTCATTGTTTGTTTACAGTTCTATAGTGGAACAGTAAGCCATTGTTTGTTTACAGTTCTATAGTGGAACAGTCAGTCATTGTTTGTTTACAGTTCCATAGTTTCTTGAAGGAAAAGTGTCTCTGTTGTAATTGTTAGGCCAAACCTCATTAAAAACTAAAAATAAAAAAAACAAAACACAAAAATGAAAAGAAACAAAACCCACAAATTATTAAGACGTTATAGTTATATCACTCAGACACTTAACTCGGTTATTAAATAGTCATTTGTTTCATTAATTCAGTATTAGTTCAATCTTTTTTTTTATATATTCGAAAGGAACATTTGTTACTTAATTTTAAACAAGCAAATAAAAAATAAAAATCTAGAAATTTTTTTTAAAAGTAACCGTTTCTAAAATATTTTAAGTTTCATTTTTGCCGATGTATCTGATCTTGGGGACGCGAGAAGCTAAAGGCATGCACTTTTACCTGTGCAGCGATTCTGCGAAAACTTAATTTATGTAGTATTAATATATATTTACCTATATAAGCTAATGTTCTCATATAATAATGTAAATTTACTAATTTGTTGCAAAAATAATTATTGAAACATGTGTCATGGAGCAAGAACATGTATGCGAATTTCAAGAAAAAAATCTGCACTAAAAAGTGCCTTAAAAATCGATTACTCAAAATTCCCAAACAAGTGAAGTTACGAGTGGATAAAACGATTTAGAAATAAGAACAACCATGATATTATTTTCAACAGATAATTATGTATTCACTTTGTAACATGCCCTAAAAGAACTACAAAAAAACAACACAAAAATCTTTCAAATTAAAGATCTAAAGTGCAACGTTAGAAACCTTAAGCCTGTGGCAAAGTACTTTATTATGTTTTTCTTTGTTGTGTTTTTTTTAAATATAAACATATAAAAAACTAATTGGCCAAATGTTAAAACCTAAAAGTACAAATGATGACAGTTGTTTTGACATAGGTCAGTGATAAAAGATGTGTATGGGTCCCATTTTGTTAGTTAGTTTACGTGTTACAAATATTTTCACCAAAAAACAAAAACAAAAAAAAAACACACTTCTAGACCCCATGCAATTATAGTACACCCTATTGTTTGAACAAGTCACATAACTGTGGGGATAATTGTATCAAACTTCCAACTGTCCATCTCATTTGTGTGGAGTTGAACACAGTGATTTGTTCACCAACTACACCCTTGTTTTTCTCTAAGCTGTCTCAGAAAGAAAACATTTCAGACCATTTGTTTGTCTGGAGGTCGTCCTTGATCTGACCACTGGCTAGAGACCCGTACTACGACCTCCAAACAAAATAAAATAAAAAGATGTTAACATGGTGATGAGTGGACCATGGAGAGTTTTTTGTTGTGAAGGAATGCTGTAATTCCAGGAAGAATCAGCATGCCGAGTTGGTGTGAATTATCCCTTGAAGCCATGAAAAACGCCATTCCCCATGTCTACAGTCTGGTGAATATTGTCAGAATAAAAGTTAACAAGGTTAAAAGATCTGGACCAGCAACAACAATAATAATGCCATAAAATTGTGTTTACTTCTATAAGAACAAAGTATATTGATTAAACAGTTAAACAGGCAGTGATTGCTGTTTATTTGATAATAAAATTGTTAAGGATAGATGTTTTTAAATATTTTTTTGCTTGTTATTGTTTCAAGAGAACCTGATATAACATTCCCATCAACACATGGCTGATGCCATAGTCCTTCAATGAGGACTGGGCTGCAAGATAGCATCTGGCCAGGTGATACAGGCCTCGAGTTTGAATGTTCTATAAAGAAGTGTTTGCGATGTTGAGATGTTTATCCATTGATCCTACAGACAGCCTTTGTACTGACCTTTTATACTCCTACCTTGGGGCACCACAGAACATGTGACTGGAGTTGGTGGAACTCACAGCCGTAATCTGCGTCACTCTAATGGGGCTCACATCCACCGAGTCACCTGGTTGGATTGTCCGCAAGCCATTTTGTCTATAGCCACCGTAATGCCTCCGTGACTTTTGCACCTCCTGGCTAAAGTTTCTACGTTAAAAGGAGTGGTTACTTCAACACAGTCCCTTCGGTGATTACATGCTCGATATATGATTCAAAGATAAAATTAACCTTACAGAGACGTCACAGGAAAATAGTCAGATTAACCATTCGACTGTAGCCTTAGGCCATGAAAAGATTGGCCCTAGTTTATCATTATGACGATCAGTAATTTTTCACTACTAGCTTCATACATGAAAACGGGAAAGAAATCTGAATAAATCTTGCATCTTCTGGGAAACAAGGCATATCGTCTACTGTCTTGCATTATAATATAATTCACAGGTGATACATTTTTTTGTCAGTTGTTCGCGAGTATGCCCATTTGTGGTAACAAATCTAAGGCCTGTACAACAGAATTCCGGCCCTGATAATGATGTTATTTCCATACACATAACTGTAAAAAAGAAAAAAGAAATTTACTATTTTTTAATTCAAATCATAGCAAGGGTATTTACGTGATCACTCAGCTTACTCTAAGACATGATATTCATATTTAAGTATGACAAGTTCTCATCGAGAAATGTGTTGTCAGCTCATGCTTTCTGTTCAGACCAAATATTTTTTTCCACAAAAAGAAAGTTATCTGATAGCTGCCAGCTAAAAGTGCACCGAGTCGTGATGTCTCTTTAAAGGCAAGTTCACACTTTTGCACGAACTGTTGCTATATCTGGACGTCGTCTGTTTTGTTTTATTTTGTATTGGGGGGGGGAAGGGGAAGAGAGAATGACTATGTTTTATGCATAGAAAGAATCGATGAGAGCCATTTCGATGGCAAATAATGTAATCGATTTGATTGGTGATAAAACAAACCCAGTTGCTACTGTACGTTCTCAAACGAATGTGACGTCGCCCAAGTTCAATGATTAGCAATGCAGGTCTTATGCCAGGGCCGTTTTTAAAGGATGGGCACACTGTGTGGCAGCATGGGTCCCCCACTCCAAAGGGGGCGCCTGCCTGGATCTTTCTTTACAAGCAAGCCCCCACACACACTGATAAACTGAGCCGTTATTATAGACGCCGGGCTAAATCACTTTCCAGTTGTTTCCATAGATTATAAGGGGCACAAGGTTTGCAAATGGTGGCCTTGACATTGCTTTTAGCTCCCCCCCCACCCCTAATACTAATTTGCCTTGAGCTCCAAAAAGGGTGTCTCAATAGGGTCCCTACTAAGGGTAACATTGCCTTGGGGCTCATATGTGTCTCTCTTTTGGGCCCCAAAATATATATATATGCGCCAATGATTTTCACATCTACACTTTAATCTCTTCGTTCGTCATTTTCATTAAATATTTGGCCACGCCACAGTTTCTCTTAGATTAAAATTATAATAGTTATTGTCTCATTGTTTAGAGTACAGCCATGATTATTAAATACTATTGCTTTTTTATTACGAATGTTTCTTTTTTAACTTTGAATCTCACGAATAACGAAGTTAAATAAACAACTTTACTAACTCCATCACTTTAAAAATACTAAAGCTTCCATTAACTGGTTTTTTTCAAAGCTAATTGCAGTTTCTTGTAAAGAAGTCATTTTAAAGTTTAATCATAGTATTTTTTTTTTTTTTAATTTAGACTTGAAATCCTTGTAGACGACCCGTTTTTTGAATTACCAGTTTTTTAAAATTAATTTATTACACAACAAATTTTGTTTGTTCTTTTTGTAATATATGTTGCTTAAATAAAACACTGGGAACTTTCAAACAACCAGTGAGATATAAATATCTAATTTATTCCCTGACGTATTACAAATAATGATAGTGTTCAATACTTGTGTGTGTAATACGTGTTTGTAACTAATACGTGTGTGTAATAGTTGTGTGTGTAATCCTTATGTGTGAGTGTGTGTGTTTATATCACAATGTTTTTATAATAGGAGCCTAAATAGAGACTTATGTTTTATTCAATTCGGTAAAATGTATAAGTTTTCTACAGCTGTTATGGTACATATATTTTAATTAATGTGTTTATATTCTAGCTGTTGTCATGCTTCTGTGTGTATATTAATAAGGAAAAAATGTATGTGTGTGCTGTGAACTATTACTTTTGTATATTTTCTAATAGTACATTCATTTATTTCATACAGATTTTGGAATTTATTTTAATTATCCTTATAAATGTCTGTGTGTTTAATCCACCAAATGTCCATCAAAGGTCATCAATGTCAATGTGTTTATCTTACAGGTTGTGTCGGTAATTTCCATCAAATGCCCTCCAAAATCTCATCAATGTCTGTGTTTATTTTACAGGTTGTTTCAATATTGTCCATCAAATGTCATCCATGTATGTGTCTTTATCTTACAGGTTGTGTCAGTAATGTCCATCAAAGAACAAAGGCGACTCATTCTGAAAGCCAAACAAAGTTGTTTTCGAGTCAATTCACAAAGTGATTGGGACAGACTCAACAGTAGGTCCAGTATTACTTATATATATATATAAACACACACACACACACACACACACACACACATATGTATCAAAACAGCATGAACAATCTTTAATAAAAATATTTTCAAGACATTTTAACAAATTCACAAATTCTAATGCCACAGATATGGCATAGATAGGCATCCTTGTTACTCAGGGCTACATAGATACATCACATTGAGAAGCTGTCTTGTTATTTGTTTGATTTAAAAATCAATTGACTTGGTAATTCAATGTAGGCTATGTGAGCCATACATTTAATTCACACAACTAAGATATCCGACTCCTTTTATTTAAATTTTTTTTTAAAGTACTACAAAAGTTTAATTTTCACACAATGTGATAATCAATCTGTGAATGGATTAATACAATTAATCATCAAATGTCTAAATTATATTTATAAATATTTATACAATAACTATAAGTCTAAATATTTTGAAACAGTGCTTTAAGTCACTTTCTTGTAATATGAAAAAATGGGACCTATTTTGGCTCGTATAATACAAAGTCTTTTCCCTTGCGAGCCTCATTATAAAAAGCTGGTCAACATTTTCACGACTTGTCAACAGAGGAAACAAACGCAATTCTTCGCTCTTTAGCTGTTTTCATTCATCGTCTGGGTGTTTACGGGAAATGCCAAGGAGTTGACTTGGGCACAGTTTCAGAAGTCGATCTATGCTGACTGTGTCGGCTAACATCTATATTTTATGTTTGGAGTCTTAAGATGATATTTATTTGGCTAGAAGGTTGACCGTAGCAGTATCATAAAAGAAAGAGAGAGAGAGAGAGAGAGAGAGAGAGAGAGAGAGAAAGAGAGAGAGAGATCTTCCCTGAGTCGTAAAATTTCCACGCTATGTTGATTGTAACTCACCTATATAATAAAAAAACAAACATGTTTGTCTTGAACTCTTAGGGGGATAAAAGTGGATAAGTGTTAGGTTTGAAGAATAAGTCAACACGGTTATATGTGGGGGGTGGGGAGGAAATCCGGACTTTGAGGATAAAAAATGATAATATTATGATTATAACTAGAAAAATTTTGTTCTAGTGATTGATAAAAATAATATTAATTTATAGAGGAAAATATATTAGGAATACGAAAAAAATGTTAAAAATAAAATATTTTATTTTCTACTTTCATCTCGATTGGAAATATTTTACCTCAACATTATTTCCATGTAGCTTTAACCTCACACATCTCCGCTAATGTATTAACTTACTATCTTGCCTACATGACCATTGCAGCCTAGGATTTGGTGTGAGTATATACACACATATACTACACATTTGTCTCATTGGTGTGAGTATATACACACATATACTACACATTTCTCTCATTGGTGTGAGTATATATATTCATATACTACACATTTGTCTCATATGTGTGAGTATATATACACACATATACTACACATTTGTCTCATTGGTGTGAGTATATATACACACATATACTACACATTTGTCTCATTGGTGTGAGTATATATACACACATATACTACACATTTGTCTCATTGGTGTGAGTATATACGCACAAATACTACACATTTGTCTCATTGGTGTGAGTATATATACACACATATACTACACATTTGTCTCATTGGTGTGAGTATATATACACACATATACTACACATTTGTCTCATTGGTGTGAGTATATAGACACACATATACTACACATTTGTCTCATTGGTGTGAGTATATAGACACACATATACTACACATTTGTCTCATTGGTGTGAGTATATAGACACACATATACTACACATTTGTCTCATTGGTGTGAGTATATATACACACATATACTACACATTTGTCTCATTGGTGTGAGTATATATACACACATATACTACACATTTGTCTCATTGGTGTGAGTATATACACACATATACTACACATTTGTCTCATTGGTGTGAGTATATATACACACATATACTACACATTTGTCTAATTGGTGTGAGTATATATACACACATATACTACACATTTGTCTCATTGGCAATATCCGGTCAGTATACGATTAAGAGATTTTATTCCATCTTTTTGGAGGGTACATTAATAGTAAACACAAATTAGAATCAAGGGAATACATTAAACTTACTTCAAGCTTCAAAAGAATAAACATGACTTTATGCTGTGCAGCACTAATATGTATGTGTTGTAATTTTACAGGCGAAACAGGTGCACACTACTTTCTACATTCATTGGCTCTCCCGGTACCTTGCCCTTTTCCTTTGGGCGAAGGTTCATGAAACTGACGTTCTCTTACTTTGGGGCCCCTAATGTGTTTTTGCTTAACCCCCCCCCAATGTTTCTTTACATAGTGGCCCCGAATTACACTTGCTGAGCCTCCCCCCTCCCTCTCTCTCAATCACATGATGCTTATGGTCTCAACTCTGCCTTGGCCTAATTTCAAGACACCACATACACGTTGACTTATCTGTAGTGGATTGGGGTGGGGGGAGGGGGTATGAAGCTCTTATGATGACTCTGATCAAAAGTAAATTGATTAAAGACAGAAGCCACAATTTACTTTTATTTTTCGTGTGACCGTATTATTTATTAATGCTTGTTGGGGGGTTACATTGTCTGACCTGACGTGTCTTAACTCTTCGATTTCCCTTCAGGTACTAATGGGCCTATGTGCAATGTGTCATGGGACGGGATACTGTGCTGGGATAAGACCCCTGCAGGAGTCACAGTTGAAAAACCTTGTCCCAACTACATTCACGGATTCAATAAAAATGGTAACCACGTGAGATCTGTGCAAGATGAGTGATTGGTTGATGATAGAGTGATTGGTTGATGTTAGTGTTATTGGTTGATGTTAGAGTTATTGGTTGATATTAGTGTTTTTGGTTGATGTTAGAGTGATTAATTGGTGTAAGTGTTATTCGTTAATGTTAGAGTAATTAGTTGATATTAGAGTTATTGGTTGATATTAGAGTTATTGGTTGATATTAGAGTTATTGGTTGATGCTAGAGTGATTAATTGATGTTAGTGTTATTCTTTGATGTTAAAATGATTCGTTTATGTTAGACTGATTAATTCACATAGATAGCTATAGAATATTTTCAATGAAAACTCTTTAGTATGATAATAACCATAAATATAATTTTATTTATAATTATTACATTTCTTAAACTGACTGAAGTTCAATTTTTTAAAAAAAGAAAGTAAACATTGAATACACTGCATAATAATTACCAACAAGTGAAATCAAACATTTTAATTCTTACCAGAAATGGCCACAAGAACGTGTAATGAAAACGGCACTTGGTGGGTCCATCCGATCATGAATGCTGAATGGACCAATTACTCAGACTGTGTGAAACAATCTATTGATATGACTTTCCATGCAGTAAGTTCACACATTTGGTTCTTTACCATGTTTCATGTATCGAATGACTTAAATACCAATATTAAAAAAAAAAAAAAAAACTAGCACATATATGTCATTATAGTAAGATATAAATTTTCGAATATGAATTATTTTAACAAAAACAGAAGAATACATTTATTTCACGTTAAAAATTGTTCACCTTATTTTAAACTGTTTTGATTCGTGTTTATTTACACATCAACAAAATGCACTAGTAATGGTAATAATACATTATAAAACAAAGTTGTTTATATGCAACAGTCATGTGATCAACTACGATTCCTTTCTCTGCTGATGGACCGTACTCTTTCAGTAAATGATATTAGATAACTAATCTCGACATCTGAACTAGAATAATTTTAATTTGAAAATAAAGGTCATTTTACCAGCCATTGCACACTTAAAAGTGAAAGAAAATTATTATTAAAATTGGAAGTTATAAATAGTTATTTGTATAGACAGAGGCCACTTGTTTAGTCAGAAGCCACATGTATAGACAGATGCCACTTGTTTAGACAGAAGCCACATGAATAGACAGAGGCCACTTGTTTAGACAGAAACCATATTTGTCGGGTTAGGGAGAAAAGTAGATTTTAAGTTGTTCACTGCTCGTTTGTTGTAGGCTGTAGAAAGTAAGTTGTCCACAAAAAATAAATGAATGATTCACTCGAGAAATATTCCAGTTGATCCCAGTCTCCGAGTGCTGAGTCAAGAGAAATCTTTTTACGAAAAGAAAAAAGATAGTGGTCAGTTTTTATTGATTAAATCTGTAATCCATTCTAAAGTTAGAAGGTCAATAAAAGTTCTAACAGATGTTATTCAGAACCGAAACAATCATGGTGGAAAAAAACAACTAATTTATTGTGGATGATTGTTTTATAGAGACACATACTGTATAAGTAGTGGATAGTAGGATGGTTGTCTTATAGCAAGACGCATACAATAGTGATGGCATGATATGGTTTTCTTATAGCAAGACATACAATAGTGATGGTAAGATATTTGTCTTATAGCAACACATATCATACAATAGTGACGGGACGATTTATAGAAATCGTTGCAACAGAAATAAAGAAATCCAATCGGAATCGATGGCTGGCCTACAAATATGTATCAGAATCGTTTAAAAATTGTTGTCACCTCTCTGTAATCACGACATCACAACTACTACATCATACTAAATGCTACATACTATCTATTCAGCAAGAGGCGGCACTAGTTAGAACACTGTATCTACGACATTTTAAATACTGTTTACAGCTTACTTACATAACTAACCCCTACATTTACAGATGTTTGTTTTACCCCATTTCCTTTTTTTAAAAAAATGTACTGACATAATCAATCTATATAAATAATAGCGATTTGGGTTCTGCGTTAAATCGAAAGTAAAGAATACAACAGTACAGTATAAAATACAATCATGAAAATATCGGATCTGTCCGAAACCAAAAAAAAAAATAACCTAGCCTACATAAGGGGATATAACTCTAAGCAAAGGTTTTGCAGGATACAGCTAGTAATAATATATTATTGACGATGTTATAATGATAATGATGTTGTTGTTTTTTTTTGCTGTTGTTTTATAATACACTCACATGACTTTGACTATTCTCCACCAGGAGCAAGGCTATAAATTGAAACTTCTGTACACTGTAGGCTACAGCTTCTCTATCAGCGCTCTCCTTGTCGCTATTATTATCATGCTCTGTTGCAAGTGAGTATTTTTTTTACCTCAGAGGAAAAAAGATGGAAAGGGTAGGGGAGGTGTGGGGGGGGGGTCGTGGTGCTGTGAATGGGTTTTATCCTTTTCTTTTTTTCGGCCAACAGAATTAGCTGTCATTGTCTTTTCTGTCCAGAGGGAACAAACATGACCAAATATCTTGTTTGTCCTTATGTGTTTCCTATGTTTGTCCTATCTGGTTTTTCGCATGTCTTAGGAGACTCATACTGCACGGAAACCATCATTCATAAGTAGCTGTAAGATAAACATTCATACGTGGCTGTAAGATAAACATTCATACGTAGCTGTAAGATAAACATTCATACGTGGCTGTAAGACAAATTTTGAAAACTAGAAACTATGACTGATGAAAAACATTTTTTACTTAATACGAATCTGTATGGATACTTTTAACTTTTTAACTTTTAACAAAACTACCATAAAGTTAACGTTCATCACTGACTTCAGCAATAATGGATGTCGTAACAGACAAAGTATAAGTGGATATCCATCGTGTAGTCTTTAGTTACTGTGAAAATATATTTTATAGGTCAGTTGAGCCAATGACGTCGTAATAATCTCAGAGTCAACCGAGTCACGTGACTACCAGTCCACGTTGAACAGATGGCAACTATTATCCATTATATTATATTCAGGGTTGTTGCTGTGTATATACGGGGTCCTAGCCAAAGATATATTCAAGGGCCCTAGGTAAAATGGTACATTTGAGGGCCCCATGTGAAAACGCTGTGAAAGCCGCTACTTGACAATGCTGGGCTCTCAATGGTTTTATTTGAAAAATGATACCTTCTCTAACTCCCAAATGTTTAGACATTAAAGCCTAGGGTCACAGACAAGTGCTCGTATATATTATATACATATGTGTGTGTGTATGTGTTTGTGTGTGTTTGTAAGTGCGTGTGTAGATACTGCATTCAAACAGACGCAAGAGAAGGCCGAGATACATTCAACTTTTATCTTTAATGTAAATAACTCTGAAACATTTTTACGTAGAAATGTGCAGGATCCATGAATATTCATGTAATGACATCATCTCTGTACTCTCTGTTGCATTTTATTTCACTGTCTTTTGTGCGTACTCTTGGATACAAATAGAACGTGACATCTTTACGCCCCTACAAGGACATTATGCAGTGGTTGTTGCGAATTCCATTCACAAATGAGCAGTTAATAATAATAAATCATATAATTACATATTACACATTACACTCCTATAGCTAAAATCTCATTAAATCGGATTGGTTTTTTTTTGTTTATCCCCAACATAAAAGTCAAATAAACTGAAAATGGTAGGCATAGCTTACAAAGTCAGTTAACACGCATGCACAGATCTATAATTGTATGTGTTAATAGTTGTATGTATCTATAGTTGTATGTTTCTAAAATTGTATGTTTCTACAGTTGTATGTATCTATAGTTGTATCTATCTACAGTTTTATGTAACTATAGTTTTATCTATCTACAGTTTTAGGTATGTATAGTTTGTATCTGTCTACAGTTTTAGGTATCTATAGTTGTATCTATCTACAGTTTTATGTATCTACAGTAGTATGTATCTATAGTTGTATGTATCTATAGTTGTATGTATCTACAGTTGTATGTGTCTACAGTTGTATATATCTATAGTTGTACGTATCTACAGTTGTATGTATCTACAGTTGTATGTTTCTACAGTTGTATGTTTCAACAGTTGTATGTATCTACAGTTGTATGTATCTACAGTTGTATGTATCTATAGTTGTATGTGTTAATATTTGAATGTATCTACAGTTGTATGTATCTATAGTTGTATATGTTAATAGTTGACTTGTATTTATTTACAGTTGTATGTATCTACATTTGTATGTATCTACAGTTGTATGTATAGACAGTGCTTTTTTTCTAGCGAAAAATGTTTGGGAACTCATTTCACATCTGTTTTTTAACTTATGTCAGAAAATACTCTAATAGTCTATAAAAAAAAAAAAGGTATGGGAACTCAGCTCCCATGAGTTCCCACTGAAAAAAAGCACTGTATATATATAGCTGTATATGTTAATAGTTGACTTGTATGTATCTACAGTTATATGTAACATTAGTTGACTAGAAATTTAACTGTAGCTGAATACATCTTTTTGGTATGTATATTTATTTCTATGTAGGCCCTATATTTATGTGTATGTATCTTTATTTGTATGTATATTTATTTGTATGTTTCTGTAGTTGTATGCATCTCTGGTTGTACGTGTCTAAAGTTGCATGTACCCACGGTTATATTATCTAAAATTGTATGTTTATGTATCTATAGTGGAATCTATCCACTGGTTTACGTATCTAGAGGAACTGACGGTCGTGCACTTGACTGTCGACCGAGGCGTCCCAGTTTAAAACTCTGTGAGAAACTAAGGATTCTCTCAGGTCCTGGTGAAAGTTCGTAGGTTCACCTAGTTTTAATTACCTGAGCTATGTTGGGGGAAGTAAAGTACCCCCATCACTAGCCACTCAATCCCTTACTATGCCTTGGCTACTGAAACAGATGAATTCTGCCCTTCATCTGCCCCGATTACACCGTGAGGGCTCATGGGAACTTTACATATCTACACAGCCCCGTAGCGTGGAAATTCTACAGCAAGCGCCAAGCATTCTACAGCAGGGGCCAGGCAATAGCAGGGGGGGGGAGCCAGGTAATACATTTTACTAAAAAGAGCGAATAAGCAGAAAGGGCCAGACAAAACCCAGGGGGCCCGGCCCCCTGCCCCCCCGCACGCTATGGGCCTGTATCTACATATGTATGTTGACCTGTATTAAACTGCAGCAGTATTCTGTCCACATTTTAAATTATCTACTTATGTATGTTTCCCCCAGTTGAATACTAGAACATACAATGTTGTTGTTATTTAGCTAGAACATACATTTTTGTTGTTATTTGGTTAGAACATACAATTTTGTTGTTATTTGGTTAGAACATACATATTTGTTGTTATTTGGCTAGAACATACATTTTTGTTGTTATTTGTTTAGAACATACAATTTTTATTTTGGTTAGAACATAGAATCTTGTTTTTTATTTAATTTAAACATACAATTTGTTGTTATTTCTTCCTGTAAATGCAGGCGCCTCCACTCTAAGAGCAACACACTCCACATCAATCTATTTCTGACATTCATCCTTCGAGCGGTCATATCATTTCTGAAAGACAACCTGTTTGTAAGCAACATTGGGTTTGAGAAAGATGTCCTCATCGGTCCTGACGGGACGTTAGAGTTCATACAAGAAGGTGACGTAAGTATACAGATGACTTTGTCCACCACAGACATTGTTTTATTATTAAAGATTAAAATTGCTTTAAGATTTAAGTAATTTTTATATATAAATGAATTTTTTAGTATAAACTTCCGGGTCAGATTATTTATACTTTTTGGCATTCTCGAAACCACGAAATAGTAAATGTTTTCAATTCTCTAACTAATTACTTTTCGCTTTCGCTATAGAAACACGTGTTATAAAATAATAATAGTAGACAGTGCCGGATTTAGAGTTGATAAGGCCCTAAGCTATTTGAGAAATGGGGCTCTTTATATGTCTAGATATTATATGTTAGTGTAAAATATTTAAATATATTTGACAATCATTCACTCGGGCAATTTTTTTTGGGGGGTGGGCCCTATAAAGTGGGGGCCCTAAGCTATAGCTTGTGTAGCTTATACGTAAATCTTGCACTGATAGTAGATGACACTGTTTGGAAACTTTAAAGTAGTTAGGTTTGAAAACAACATCTAAGAATAATTTTTCAGTGAATGTGAGAGTGAGTTTTTTTTTTAAATCGCGGACCACATTAGGTTCTTAGATTTGGCAGAAGTGCCAGACCAAGAGCAGATGAATACAGTCCCCTTTTTAAATCAGCCAAACAAGTCGTGCTTTACCTATTCGTAGCTCTGCCACTCCTGGTCTAGTACTACTGTAATCTATGAATGCTTGTGTCGTTATAATAAGTAGCTAGTGCTACCGTCATAAGTTCATGCGAATGTGACTAATATCTTTATTACTAGTGCTAACTAATAAATTATTTTCATATATTTTGCCAAAATAGGCTAAATCATAATGTGATAGGTAACGTTAATATTTGCTGTAACTGTCAACAGCACTGGGAATGTAAACTGCTAACCAGCATCTTCATGTACAGCGTAAACGCCTGCAACATGTGGATCTTTGCTGAGGCCGTGTATCTCACTATGTTGGTATACAGGCCTCTGACTACAGAAAGAAGAGGCGTCAAGGTGTATATAGTATTAGGATGGTGTAAGTAATGATGATAACATCATAAGTAGGCCTGTGGGACTGTTCACATGTTATGTAACGTAAACATGATACATCAAATTTACTGTCATCACCCCCACCAATACCACACCACTACCCCCATCACTACCTCATCACTACCCCATCACTACCACATCACTACAACATCACTTCCTCATCACTTCCCCATCACTACCACATCACTACAACATCACTTCCTCATCACTACCCCATCACTACCACACTACTACCCCATCTTTACCTCATCACTACCCAGTCGCTACCACACCACTACTCCATCACTGCCACACCACTACCTCATCACTACCCTATCACTGCCACACCACCTTAACCCTAACCCTAACCCCATCACTACCCTACCTCTACCCCATCACTACCCCACCTCTACCCCACCACTACCCCATTAAGACTTAACATAAAAATTATCGTGACCAACCCTCCTACAAATTGATTAACATTGTCTTCATTCTTTCATAGAGTAAAATTTAAGAATCGCATGTCATTTTAATTGTTTATTTGCATTATACAACAGAATTCAACTTCCCTCAACCAACCCCCCCCCCCCCGTGTAAAAAATAACAAATTCGTCTCCCAGTCACATAAAATATCATCTGTGAACAGGTTACTCGTTTATTTTTATAAAAGGGAGTAGATAAAATATAAAGAGATAATGAAATAAAGATAACTGTGTGAAAATGAAAATTTATGATAATTTTGTTCATTTTTTTTTATCCTCAGCTTTGTCCTTTGTCTTTATAATACCCTGGATTATTGTGAAGGCTCTTTATGAAGACAGATTGTAAGCATTCAATATTTTACTCTCAGAAAATGTATTTTAAAAAATTAAGATGGTCCATGCATGATTAGGCTTCTTCTACCAATTTAAGTAAATAGAGATTTTATTTTTTCAATGTATGTGTTCTCGATTTAATTTTTTAATTGACATCCTCTGTTGAAAATTTATATAATCTAAATCCATGTTTTCAAACATTAAGACACAATGCCACATTACTCAATAAACAAATTTTATTATTATAATAGTCAAACAGCCTACACAACAAGCGAAACTAGTGACGAAATAAATAAATAAACGGAAATAAGAAGTAATGAAGAAGGTAAATAGTTAAATATGTGATGGAATTAGATAATAAGACACAAAACAAAGAAAAACAAAAAAAGGAATCGTCCACATTTTATAATGAAGATACTGGAAACGAAATTTGATTATTTTATCGATAATTGTGTCTAAATATAATGATGCTCACCTAGCACACCCTCATTCCAGTAAACGCTTTGATTTACGTTTTTCTGTGATTGTTAACATGACAGCATCACTTTAAACTGGGAGAATTTCGAAAAAAAAAATGTTAAATTATTGATTGTTTTTTCATTTTTATTAAGCGAGCGTATTCTATTTGCACATACTAACACACTCGGAATTTGAATAGGCGTTACACACACACATAAACACACACAGAGATTATCTAGGGTGGGGGAGGGGGGTAAAAATTCGAAAGTCCCCTCTGGCACCAGCTTGAGGGGCCCCAAAATTTTTTTTTACTTTAAATTTTAAGTACATTATCTCATATCATGGTGTTGAATGTCAAAATGCAGGGCCCCCCAAAGAGACCAAGCTCTCCGGGCCCCCCAATCCCTAAGTTCGGCACTGTACACACAAACACACACACATATACCCGGAGCAGCCCGGGAAATCTTGGTGCCTTGTCATTTTAACCGTTTTTCACATACGATTAATTGGATGTATGCTCCTTCGTGAAATAACACAAAAATCAAATTCAAATTTTTTTTAAATATTTTAAAAAAATGACACGAAATAAGACATAAACTGTTCATAAAAGTATACAATTACGGGTTAGAGGTTAGGTGCATCATAATCCTTTATCACATTATTTTTTATAATGTTCTACAAATTCAGTAAATATAAAAAATAAGAAGCTTCGTATTGTGGCATAATAAAATAAATGTTAAGAAAATCGTTCACTTAACTGTAAGTAAGACTTTAAATATTGTAGATAAGAAGCGATATTAAAAGATTTATGACGTCACTATCATAAGTCGTATTGCACAATGTTGTACATGCTCTTCGAAAAAAAATATTAGATATGTTACTTCCCCTGAATCCAAATGATATCATTCATTTTTTACAGCTGTTGGAATATCCAACACAATCCAGATTATTACTGGATACTTCGTGGATCTGGTGTTGGAGTTGTGTTGGTAAGAACTTTTCTTGTAAAATGAAGTTAATATGTCTGATGTAAAAATTCCAGTGTCGATCTTCAATCATTAGTGCAATGCTTCTCAAAGTGTGTTACGCCATTTCCCAGTGGTTTGAAGAACTGATTTGAAGTTGATGGCCGAAATCTTTGATAATAAACTTAAAATCGAAAAAAATATTCAACTAATTTTAGCTTTTCTGACTTTTTTCTTTACAGGTGGGGGTCGCGAAAATCGAAAAGTTTCTTAGTGGGTCGCGAATCGCAAAAGTTTGAGAAACATTGCATTAATAGATTGCATTAATTTATTAGTGTGTGTGTGTGTGTGTTGTTGTTGTTGTTGTTGGAATCTAGATTTACATAAATATTTGTATTAACCTAGGGTGTTATGATTTCTATTACTTTCAAACTTACATATTTCCCTATTCTCAGGTTAATTTTTTCCTTTTCTTGAATATTTTTCGCAAACTATTTCTGAAATTACGTCAGGGTTCTAATCTCGGAGTCACGGGGAAGTCAAAATATAGGTAAGTGATATCTCACTTTTTAATTTGACTCGGGTTAGTCTTGGTGAAATACATTGCTACATAGGTTTCTCTCTGAATGTCGAACTGTATTATTAGTTCCAATTTAAAAGAAAAAATTTTGCTGTTGAAAATTCATACTAAATTGAAACAACATCTAGGCTACACACACATCTAAATACAAGACATATTAAGCAATCTAAAACATAAGAAATTAGTGATGTAATCATCATGTGCTTTCTAATCCTGTGGTTCTAAGCTTTAACGCTTCGCCACCCAGTATAAAAAATAATTGTTCTTTAGTGACCTACCAGAAACAGCTTTTAACTTTTTTTTGCGGCTTAGGTTCGAGTTTAGACAACGTTAAAAGAAAGAGGATAAAACGTCATTAATGGTAATTATTTATTTCCCCATTTACTTTGCAGGTCGACAAAATTGTGTTTTGTGACAAAGAAATAGAGTTGTAATTATAGATGTATGTATAGATTCTCAATCCTTTAATTATAAATTTGAAATTAGTCGCGACTAACAAGAAGTTTGTCGATGACGCACACTTTAAAAGCAACGGTTCTAATATTTGAAAATAGTTAACAAACAGAATCTTAGATTCAGAGGCAGATTAAACGCGGGGCAACAGGATCGTGCCCAGAGCCCCATTTGTCAAGGACCCCAGAAAAACCATTTCGACATGGAATTTATACCATTTTTGATGTTTATGTATTTACAAATTTATATTAATTTATGTATGTTTTGTCAATTATTTTTATGTTATTTAAAATAACTTTTTTTATGCTGGTTTGAAAGTAACATTTTAAATATGTTGACAATCAGGGCCTCTGCCTGAAAAATTTCGTACCCCCCCCACACCGATTCCCTGACAATATCTGAAAACTGGGAGCCCGCTACCCAACAGCCAAACAGCCAAGTTATTGTATAACGGTAACTCGGGTCCTGTGAGAAGAGTTAAGGTTTCCATTCCCTAGCGGCAGACCTGAGCCTGTTGTTAAATTGATGTGAACATTTCTTGTTCAGATGAACATTTTAATCATACGTCATTAGTTGGGCCCGGGGGAGATTAAACTTTTTTAAATCGCGAGCCTCAACGGGTGGTTAAGCGTTGAATCAGGAGCAGATGAATTGAGCGTTTCTATTCTGAACTAATATAAATTAAGTGTAAACGTCTTTGATGCGAACAAACGGAGAAATGGGCTCGGGTCGGATCAATAGTTCAGTCTGACGGGCCATGCTTGGCTATTGGGCCGTTGCATGTAAGCTAAACACATTTCTTGTTTTCTCCCCGAAATTCTTTATCACCAAAACACGTATTAATATATAAGCATATCGTGACTTCATCTGGCTCTGGGTGACTCTTTGTTTCAACATGAATAACATTATGATTGAAGTCTTCCATCATGACTTGTGTTTACCTTGGCATTTCCTAGTTTCAGACTTCACAGTCACGAGCTGTCAAAGCTAATGCAACAAATTAAAAAAAAACAAAAAACAACAATAGTTTTTTTGACAGCCGTTCTTTACTTTGTATATCATAACTTTTGTATTAGCGGTACACTCAACAGATATTTTTTCTGACAATAAACACAAGTTATAAAAAACAAATCAAGCAAAGAGGTCATCTCGACTATTGTAGGCCTATATGTTTACAAAAAAATAAAAAATGTAAGCAGATTTTTTTATTTCTATAATTAGGACGCACAAAAGTTACGGTCCACTGGCTATAGCAGTATTAAAAAATAGTTGTCAAGACAAATCGCCATTAGAATACATATATCATTGACCAGGGTCCATATATGCAAATGGTACAGACGAAGAAAGCCACATGATGAGAATTCAGCTTGCAGAGGGGCGCTTCAATGATAGATTAAGTGAACAGTACAAGAGTTGAGTACTTGGGGGAGATAAGAAGGAAAGAAACTCCCCAATTGATAAGAAGAAAAACACGCTCTTCAATTCTGTATCGTGACGTCAGATTGGTCAGGCTGTAACCAATCAATAGAGGAAAAACTCTTTTTTTTTTAAAAAAAATGAACGTCAGTGTAATGAGGGTGAAGAAAAGAAAAAGAATATTAGGTTTGTTTGATCGGTGATCACTGGATGTTTTCCAACACGACGTGAAGATTTTCCTGAAATAGTCAACAATATAATAGAGGGCCTTGACATTGTGAGACATAGCGTCCAAGTTTGTTTTTTTTATAACCTCATTTACACTTTTTTGTTTTATAGAAACACTAACATCTATAGGTTAAACTAAAAGTTTTTTTTTAAAATTATTTAAGTTGGCAACTGGGCAGAAAGTTCATTGCAGTCCAGTGATTTAGCATGACTCATTGTTCACTGTTTCTTCGTATATGTACAATGCCCTGAGAGACCCCCGTATGTGTCAACTATGTGGGCCTGACTGTCAACTATGTGGGTCTGACTGTCAACTGTGTGTACCTGACTGTCAACTATGTAGGCCTGACTGTCAACTGTGTAGGCCTGACTGTCAACTGTGTAGGCCTGACTGTCAACTGTGTAGGCCTGACTGTCAACTGTGTGGTCCTGACTGTCAACTGTGTGGGTCTGACTGTCAACTGTGTGTACCTGACTGTCAACTATGTAGGCCTGACTGTCAACTATGTGGGCCTGACTGTCAACTATGTGGGCCTGACTGTCAACTATGTAGGCCTGACTGTCAACTATGTAGGCCTGACTCTGACTGTCAACTGTGTAGGCCTGACTGTCAACTGTGTAGGCCTGACTGTCAACTATATGGGCCTAGTTTTCCTAACCATAAGATACCCCCCTCCCCCCACGAGTTTGTTCGAGAATGAAAGTCGATTCGTAAAATTTCATTTTAAAATTACTTGTAGATTTGATAATTTTCAACCGGTCTGGCTTGGTGGCCCCCTTAAGCGTCGTGGGCCCCACATCACTGGCCCACAACGCCTGTATACATCACAGTATTTAATTATGTGATGTTTATTCAGACAATTATATTGTCAGCACCAGTAGATAGACATGGCATACTTTTATGTAGGACTCTTTAAACACAGTCAACCAAGTGGACCTTTACAGCTAGCGAAAACACATGTGGGACAAATAAGAAAAAATGAGAGCAAAAAATGGCCAGCGAAATCGACTCACATGCTAAGGGTTCAGAGTTCAATCCCAAGGTAAAGCCATAAATATTCCCCGCTGACTTGGAGAGGAGATGGTCGCCACCAAGTCTATAAGCCCACAGATGGGCGCCACCAAGTCTATAAGCCCACAGATGGGCGCCACCAAGTCTATAAGCCCACATATGTTGATGTGTACATTCGTTCCCCAAACGACCACATCGGTTATAGGAATTTAAAAAAATAACTAAATTATTAGAAGAGTTTCTCTGATCCCAGTGTGAAGCACTTGTAGATATGTAAATAATGTGCATATAAATATCATTGTTCACCAACTAATGTGCATATAAATATCATTGTTCACCAACTAATGTGTCAATTAAATGTTATGGTTCATCTGAAGTTTTTTTTTTTCATTTTCCTTTTTAACAGAAAACTGGCCAAGTTCATCCTGGTTCTCATTCCACTGTTTGGCGTGATGTATATTGTCTTTTATGTGGCAGTTCCGTCCAATTTTGAAGAGACAGACTTCAACTTAGCATATCTCTACCTGGAAATGGGCTACAACTCTTTCCAAGGCTTTTTACTTGCCTTGCTGTTCTGCTTTTTAAATGAAGAGGTAACAAAAAAAAACACATTAATAATAGCAAAACTAGAGTTTGTTATTTAAAAAAAAACAAAGAAAATATACAAAAAAAAAACTGTCAACATATAGGGCTTATAGCTGTGAAAATATCAAAGATAAGAAAAAAGTTTGTAATGTTGAGAAACTTTCTCCTAATAATTGTGCAGTTGTGAAACTATCACAGATGAAAGTCGATATTTTATTATTGGGAAATTATCACAGATAGTAATCACATCTTATTAAGTCGAGACGGGGAAGGGGAGGGGATATGGTGAGGACTATCATGGGTAATCTATGCTTAAAGATGAGCCTAACCCAGCCATGGGCAAACTACGAGCCCGCGGGCCAAATCCGGCGCTCCAGACTATTTATTCCGCCACGCGGCCAGTCACTTGTGTGTGTTGTGACGTTTAAATTTTATCTATAATAGTTCACGTTAACACGCCATCCGTCATCTCTTGGTCCATCCGGTCGGCCAAATTTATAAACCCATTGTGTCCCGAGACGTAAAAAAGTTTGCCCACACCTAGCCTAGCCTATGCGCCGCCCAGGTGCAACCATTATTTTGCCACTTCCGCCCCCTCCCTCCTTAAAAGAAAGCGTTGATTGCTGACATGTACATGTGTCAATTTGCCAAATTAAAGGGCGACTTGAATATTTTTTTTTAAAAAATGACTTAAAACGATTGGAAGGGGATCGCCCAACATTGCTGTGGTCCAAGACTGGCTGAAAGCGGCCTTGATATTTTTTTTTAGTT
This sequence comes from Bulinus truncatus, assembly GCA_021962125.1. Classification (NCBI taxonomy): domain Eukaryota; kingdom Metazoa; phylum Mollusca; class Gastropoda; family Planorbidae; genus Bulinus; species Bulinus truncatus. The sequence continues at coordinate 9,435,292 of JAGDYQ010000007.1, forward strand.
TAAAATTAAAGTGATGCTGTACTAGTCACTACTTTTAGGTCTATCAGTGAGAAAGCTTTTAGACCAATGTATCCCTTCAATGACATTTATAGACTCATTTTGACAGAAAAGTACTGATGCTTTTATTTTAGGCTACATGAAATCCTCTTTATCTTCAAATTCGAAAGCATAGCAAAACAATAACATATTATGATGTCTTGAGAAATTGTGAACAATTTCAATAATTCTTTACCTTTATTAATTTTTTTTTTAAACGGTGATAATTTAATTGAGAGAGAGCATGTTGATTTGATCAGGGCGAAACAAGTTATTGGATGTGTTAGAAAAAGCGTATTAATATTAGGAAATATATCAACCAAATTTTTGTCTAGAGTCTAGACAATGGCAGAATCTGAAGGGAGACATTCTTGTTTCCGAATACTCTATAATCAGTTGCTCGTTAGTTTCTCTACTAAATGTTTTCACAGCTTTAATTTCTATTCATAATTTTGCATTATAGAAGTGATAAGTTTGTTTTCATAAAGGATCAATATCAGAGCTATTGTGGCGCCCTGTGTAAGTTACATTTGAGTGCCCTCCTCCCAATCTGAAAAGTTGAAAAACATTTTAAATGTGCTCTTTCGGCGCCCCTTCCTGATTCGGCGCCAAGTGCGACCGCACAACCAACAGTCCCCTTCATACGTTACTGATCAAGATGCACATTAATCAAAGTTAAAATTTAAGTATTTGTTTTAGATGACTTTACAATTATAGCTATAAGTTTTATTTTGTTATGTGTAATAGTGTAGTTGACAATTACAGGTCCATCTTGAATTGAAAAGGGCTTGGCTTCGGCACCGAAACAGACGTACTGAGATGTCAATCATCAACAAATCCTTCAACAACTTCCATTCATCCCACAGAAAGACACTGTCCTGCCACTCGAGGGATGAGCATTCCAATAATGGCGCCTGCCTTCCCTCGAGGCGGAAAGGCAGAGAGCTATATCGCCTTAGAACTTTCTCGGTGTCAAGTGAAACCAATGAAGTCACGCGCGTCACCACCATCAACAGCTTCCGTTGTCCGCATCGGGTCTGCGCTCAGTACGAAGACTGTTTCAGCAGTGGGTGCTGTGACCCCAAACCGATGGTTTTACAGTCGTCTTACATCGCCAGGACTGGCTCTTTGACCGGTAAACAAATGAACGCCAAAACGGTAAACTCCACTAATGCTCATGTGAAGAGTATGAATGTTCCCAACACCGGAGGCAGCCAAGAGAACTCTCTTCTCCGCTTTGAAGAGAAAGAACTCATAGAGAAGAAATGAAGCAAAGACATCTGCCGCAACGTGTTATAAAATACCTACAACACATATCACTATGTTTAAAGATCGTTTTATATTCATTTTAATAATGAAAACCAGTTGCAGACTACAAAAGTTCTTATATTGCTAATTGTTAATCAGCAGAACAGTTACAACCTGAGTCGTTCTTATGAATAGGCTGAATTGGCAGCTCTGAATGGGCAGCTGCTAGTGCCCCCACTGCTTAAGGGGCCCATAGTTGGGACCTTTATTTTGCCATAACTTAACATTTCTTAACAGTTCGAGGGGCTAAGAAGGAACCATATTGTCAAAGATTCTTATGACCTCAAGGTATTGATACTTAGCAGGGTGAAATTTTGTTACCCAGGGCCCCCAAAAGTAATTATTTTCAGGGCCCATAAATGTTAATTTACATAGGGCCCCCTAATCTACATTTGCCAAGAACTCTCAAAAACATAAATGGATCTGGCAACTACATTAAATAGTTCAGTATATTTAGAGCCAGATAAACATTACAGTAGGCCTAAGGTTTGCTATCAAACAAGGGGCCTAATTTTGTAAACGAAATTTCAAAACATGTCACATGTAAGGCCCTAATTTTGAAAACTAAATGACTAATCATTTCCCCTATAAGATGAATCATGTTCCACCATATTTCATTTAATATGCCTGTAACGTGTAAAAAATTTCATAATGGTGTCATCGACAGTTTGAATGCCTGGGACATTGGGTGAGTGTCTAATTCGATAATGTGGGTTCTATTTCATAATTCAATACTTCTATCCCGGGAATCCTTTAGGTTGCCCTAGTCCACACCCCCAAAGACTGCTTTTGAATGACCCATGCCAATTGTTTCTCTAAATATCAGGTATCCAATACCTGTATTCATGACCCACACTCAGTGGCTACACTAACGAATGGGCACTGGCAAGTAATGTTTAAAGGGGCTCTCCTTAAACAAAAACACCTGTTTGAGGGTCCCTAAATTCTAGTCAATAACTAATACACAACTAAAACATAACATCATTCTGTGGGAATGATTTGATTGCAATAACTCTTTATCCCATTAAACATTTTTTTTATTTTATAAAGAATACATTTTCTTTTTGCTCATTTGTTTTTAGCTCAAGCCACAAATATTCTCCCAAGCCTAAGATTTCAATAAAATCTAATAAATTTTTTTTTCACATTTTACAGCCACTAAGAGTCAAAGCTCATAAATTAGTTATTGCAGTGATGATACCAGTATATTTATATATTTATATATTTTGCCTGATATTTTGTTTTGTTAAATTATATTGAATGAATTGATTAAACTAAATTTCTATTTATCTTTGTTTAAATTTTCTTTATGTTTTATTTCATAAAATCAACAGAAAATTATTTTTGTTTTAATAACATGAAAACTTAATTCTTAAATATTAATAGCATAAAAATACTTTTGGAAATTGGCTCAAAAACTGAAACAAAAAGCTTCATACATTTATTGATGAAAATAAGTATGAATAAATGTCAAAACAAAGCTTTTGGTAAATTTTTTAGTACATAAATTTATTTTGCTTTAGTAGTTAAAAATTTTTTTTTTAATTTGTATGTCATTTTCAAAAGTGTAAAAACCGAATACCAAAGACACATGTAAACTATTTAAAAATACACTATGAATAAAAATATTTAGAGATGATTTTTAACAAAATTTACTTCAATTTGGATTATTGGTGTAAAGTATACATAAATAGCTAGTTTGATAGCAAAAATTCTTAATTAAATCATTTTAAATTTTATAAGTTCAAATATCTGAAAACAGTCCAATACATTTTTTGTGTGGGGTACGCTGTTATACAGCAATATTCATGTTATGTATATCAAATTCTATCACAGTCAGAAACATTATTATTCTCAGTCTTCTACAAAAACAATTATGGCTTAACAATAATTAACACTAAGAAAACACTGGTTAACTTTTCAAAAATGTTTTAAAAAAAAAAATACATTTTTGATTTAAAAAAAAAAAAGATCACTATAAATAAAAGAGATTTTTGTAACATTTGAAAGTTTGGAATAAGCTCAAAATCAGTTTTAATGCACATTATCACAACAGAATATGTACAGAAACACTTTAAAACATTTAAATGAATTAATGATAAATCATTCTGTTAGTTTAAATTGCTTATGATAATTGTTTCCCTTTCTTAGGCTTTCGTGTATTATCATTTCTGATCAGAGCTCCGGTGGATGTGTACCTTCCTCCTCCAAACATCTTAATCATTTCATGAAAAGTAAGCTTGCACTGAAAAACATTTTGTCACTTTAAAAAAAAAAATATGTTTGATCCTTATGTTAACTTCATAAATGGTCTCTATTGAACGAAAGATACTTTTCTGGACTAATTTTTTAATGAAACTCATTTGTACATGTATTACCTTTTCATCAGGCAAACATTTCCCAAGTGCTTCTAACATTAACTTATCTTCAGCTACAGCTGACTTGAAATCAGATAAAGAAACTCTCCCATCATGATCACAGTCCTGAAAAATAAAGAATGACTTTTCATGTGGTGTTAAAAATATTGCATCTCTTGTAAAGTCAACAGATGGTCGAGCGGTGTACAGCGCTTGAGTGTTGAACTGCAAGTCTAAGCAGCTTTAATTAGGTACCTGGCATTAGTAAAGGTGGCTGGATGCTAAGCACAATGAATGAAGTGTCTGTGTCTCAACAACAAACGGATACCATTTGCACATGAAAAATCCCTGATTAACCAGAATAAAAGAAACAGTAGCCTGAAAAGATTAAGAAGGAAAGGCATTGTCCAAAAACTTGCTAGGCTTGGTGGGTTTAGATTGGTGATTCAGCCACAACATGATCATAACTTGGTGCACCTCTGAGATGGAAGGCATAGATACCTGCAAGAATGAGTTAATGATTTCCACCATGTGCCACACTATCCTTCATCTACCCTAATGGCTCTGTAGGGCTAAAGTTCCCTTAAACCCCTAAAGGCTCATCGGGGCAGATGAAGTGTAGACTTAACTCCCCCGACTTAAAGTCAGGTACCCATTTAAAGATGGGTGGACTTGGGGACTTACACCAGGACCTGAAAAAATCCACAAGGTGCTCACTGAGGTTTGAACCCAGGACTCACTGGTCAACAGTCTAGAGCTCTACACCACACAATCACCCGACCCCTCATGTAGGGCTAAAGGAACATTTATTGTTAACTCAACCATATGAACAATTCAGGCATAGTCAGACATTTGAACAATCATGTATTTTAAAAAGAATGGCAGTATATGTTAAAAAAAATGGTAAGATACATCCAAAAAAAAATTCTCTCATGTGACTTTATAATTTGTTATTTCATTTTTCATATTTATATAAAGTAGTGTTATATAATGAATGTTTTCACTAACTTACCAATTTCTTCATTACTATTTCAACCAATTCCTTCACCAATTCATCTGGGTCTTCTTCTGTAGGAGCCTAAAAATATGAACTTAAGTTTGAACAAGAAAAAATAAATCATTCACTAAATTACTATTATATGTATTAACAAAAATTATTTAAACAGCATTTAACTTACTTATAGTTCTTTTTATAAAAGGCCTTAATTTTACAAGTTTTACCTTTACAAGACATGATTTTAAGAGCTGAAACATTTCTTCTCTTGAGATGTAACCATCATTATTCAAATCATAGACATCAAAGCATACTACATGTAGCAAAGAAAAATACAATAGAAAACAAAAAATTAAAAATTAATTTTTGCATTCATAAATTTGAATTGGTGCCTGTATGTTATTGCTGAAAATGTTTATTTAATAATAATTTATATAAGCTTGTAACATGGCACTTAATGTGTCTTACTAAGACAAAATAATCTCTTACATCATTTTGGATTTAAGGCAATAAATGTTACCTGAAATGTTTTGTTTATTTATAACCTTGCCCTAATCCTGTATTCCATGCTTTTTTGTATTGTAAATATTTAATAGCAGGAATACAAGTAGAAATAAGATGTCTTAATGTATTTATACTCTATGATAATCTTTATTTTGTACGACATATAATAAAGAGTTATAATGTTTGGTGACTAAATCTCAATACATAAAAGCAATTTAACTTACATTGAATATGATCCTCAAGTGTTCCATTGAGAAACTTAGCAATCCCTATAACATAGTCCTCTTGTCTTAGTGTGCCACATGATTTTTTATCAAAGGCTCGAAATACTGAAAGTAGATTTTTTTTTAATTCATGGTAAGATTTATATAAAAAAAATATTTATTTACAGTATATCTTTGTATAAAGTAAAGTTTTGAAGAGACACAAATTATAGATACACAAATCATAAACAGGTTCAAACTTAAAACCTTGATGAAAATAATTGTTTTAAAAAGCAATAAGTAAAAATAAAAGCATTTCGTCAGTAAAAATATGTAGACCTAGGTAGCAAAGTTTACATACTGTTACATCAGTATTTTTTTACATTAAAATAAAATAAACAGTCCAGGCTAAACTATGTAAACTTCTAGCATTATCATATCATTTTAACAAATGGTCATACCTTAGTTAAGATCAATAACCTTTGAAAAAAAAAAAACAAATGATAACTAAAGCAGACAGTCATAGATTCAATGATGTGAATAAGAATCAATGAAATATAATTAAGAAAAAAAGATGCATCGGAAACCTTGTCAAAATTAAAAAAGTTGCCATATACTAAGGACTTGGTGAAAGAGGATAAAAAGTCCACCCTAGTCCACCTAGTTTTAAATGAGTACCTGTCTTCAGTTGGGGAAGTAAAGGCAGCTGGGCATTGTACTAGCCACACAAAACATTAATATGCTGTGGCTACAGCAATGGCTACAATGTGGATTGATGGTCATGCGCTAAAGTGCTTGACCGTCAACCTGGCGTTCCCTGGTTCAATCTTCGATGAAGACCATTGGATATTTCAGGTCATGGTTAAAGTCAATGCTATAACTCCCATGGTCAAAGCACTATCAACTTTGGTGAGGATAAAAGAAGGGCACTGCAAAAACCATCCCATTAGTGGTTTAAAGGATCTAATAGATTTTATCTCATCTTCACACACGAAACAGATAAATTCTACATTTAATATGGCCCAACAGACCTAAAGGGCTAAAGGAACATAACTAAGAACAAAAATATAATAAAATATAATAAAATAATGCAAACCTCTGTCCATTAATATATCATCTGTTATGTTAAAAAATCTATTCAGTTCATCCCGAAATTCAACTCTGTTGAGTTTTCCTTCTTCCTTTCTACATAAATCATTAAATCTTTCCATTAAATGATTTACTTCTTCCCTGGAAACTGTGAAGAAAAAAGACAATACAAAATATTTTGCAAACATAATACTCAAAAAAAAGTATTGTGATATAAAATAGTCACAATGATGTGTAGCTATACTCAGTGTACTGACAGTATTGTATGACTAAATGGATAATGTGTACTGAGTACTGTTAGCTAATTTTTTATTTTCATTCTTTGAATATATATATTTCTACCAAATATGTCAATTTATATTTTAAATATTTCATTTTTAATGTAAGAAATAAAAAAAAAGGCTGGTATTTTTTTTAAATTAATTCATTCAACTTAATGTAACACATTACTCATTACTGAGTCATTACTGATTTTTAACTGAATAACTTTTCAATGACCCTACAATTAAACGAATACAGTTTACCATTTTACGTCATATCTCACTAAGAATATAAATTCATTATCTAATATGGTCATATGGTTTTCATAACGATATGAAATATATAATATGTCAATACTATTTCTCAATACTGCTCTTTATTGTTATTCTCCAAGACAATTCAATAGTATTGAGGACAAAAATAACAAGAGCACTATACTATGTTTAAAAGAAAATATTTACATAGAAAAATCAACTTTGACTTAATTAATTTCAATGTGAAAAATATAAACATTATTTACGTTTAGTTATTTTTGCCAAATTAGTAATTATTTGTTCTTTTGATTGTCTGCTATGTTTGGACGCCATTTTCCCAAGTTAAGTGTTGCTATGATTTTCACGCATGCGCGTGGCATTTTACTCATAATATAAATGTAAAAATAAATATATTTACTTTACAAGAGAAAAAAAATATAACTCATTTCTTGAATCATAAATATTTGCCGAATTTGAAAGCTAATTTGTTATCAATCATCATAAAAATATAAAATAAATAGTGTCCTTGCATGTATATTAGATCCGCATTTTTCGTTGACTTGCATCATGGCGGACGTCGATTCCTTACATGATATGTCCGATGCTGATGGTGACCCAAGTGCCGTAGAAGCAGATGCCGAAGACGAAGAAATAAATGAAGAAAGGTATCCCTTTATAGAGGAAAATTATTTATATTTCCAATTTATACAATTTAACTATTGATGAGATTTATCAATAAGGAAACAATCATTACGATAAAACAATTTCTTAAGACGGCTAAGTCGCTAAGACATAAACTCATATAAAACAGCAAATGTGTAAAAGTATACGAAGAAAAGTCAAGTATATATGATTAAGTTATGCTCGAGCTATTACTGAATTTGTGATGTTGTATTATGAACTATTTAGTCATTGGTGAACTAACTTTCTTTTAGAGTGAAGAGTGTTAAAAAAATCTTAAACAATTTTTTTTATAACCCTTTCAACTTAAAAAAAAAAATTGTCATATTTTAAAAACGCACTTGTTAGAAGACCAAACAAACGTTTGGTCATGTAACAAGTGCCTTTCCTATTCCTACCGCACTTGTTAGAAGACTAAACGTGAACATGACATATATAAATTTTTTTTTTTCAGGATTAGGGTTAGGGATAGGGTTAGGGTGTGGAGCAATATTATCTACGGCTGGTACACGAAGTAAAAAAATACGAAAACCAAACATTTGGTCATGTAACAAGTGCCTTTTAAAAAATGTAATGGAACATAAACTTTTTGGTTTACTGTTATATTTTTTTCCTCTTGTAGTGTTGATCCTTCACAGCGTAAGAAAAGTAAAAAGAAGAAACGTAAAACTAAAGATACAGAAAGATCAAGTGGAGACTCTGATAACCAAACTCATGAAGTACCCAAGCACACATGCCTAGAAGTACCAGATAATGTCTCTCTCTCACAATCAGGCATGGATGCTGATTCTGAAAGTCTAGGCTCTCAAGATTCAAAAGCTGAGGATGCACTGTCTGAAAACTACAGGGCTAACAAAGATAAAGACAAATCTACAGTTGATGCTCAAGTAATAATTTGAAAAAAAGTTAAAGCTACTGAGCATTGATATAATAATGCTAATTTATTTAAATATCTTATTTTATATTCTTGATTAATTTGTCAGCTGATTAAAAAATTATTTATAATGCTTTATTCTTCGCATGGATTTCAGAAACTTGCTAACATTACCCAAATCCAAAATGCTTTGGAGTTATTGGCTATGCCACAAGGAGCAGCTCCTAAAAGTTTAGATGAGGCCAAAAAGAAAAAATACCAGTTTTGGGAAACACAACCTGTTCCTAAATTTGGAGGTATATTTTTAATGAGCCAGATAATGATTGTAAAAATGTGAGGAAAGTACACATGTTGCAACTAATTCTTACTTGTATCTTTTTTTAATGGAGAAATGATATTTTGCAAAATTTGTGTTCATTAAACTTGTTCCTTGAAATTTTATATTAGGCTAAATTGCATAATGCTATCATTGTTTATTCCTTTGCCATTTCACCATCGCGTTGGTGGGGATCTAAGAAGGGCACTACATAAACAGCCCCTTAGTGAATTATAGGATCTAATGGACTAACATTTCATCCTTATAGGGACTTCACAGATCATTGTTGATTAATGTTGAAGTCATGTATTAATAGCAGTTTTGTCTTTAAAAAATATTTAAATTTGTTTAATTGTTTATCTTTTAGTGTTCAATTGTAAATGGTATGGAATTTATGTAAATATACCACTATTGTTGGAAGTATTTTTTTTTTAATCAATAATCTGCTTTGTAATTTGATGTTTTGCTTTTTTTTTTATAGAGTGATTGAATTGTTTAAAAAGCTTGTTAGAAGATTTTTCATTTGTGAAAATGGTTTATATGTGGGATTAACATACTCATTGATTAACTTGAAATATTTTTAGATGAAGAAATAAAAGTGAATGAGGAAATTGAAAAAGACAAGGCACCATCTGAAATAAGAGCCGAACCTTTGACTTTGCCAGCTGGTTTTATGTGGGACACTTTAGATATTAGTGATCCTCTTATTGTAATTTCCTTTTTTTTTTTTATCAAAATAAAATATGCTAGTCTATTTTCAAATTAATATGTACTTATTGATCTGAATGACTTATTTTTTAATTATCAAAAGTGAAGTTTTTCCATTATGCAATAATCATTTTTTTACATCTTTCAGCTGAAAGAGTTGTATACACTGCTTAATGAAAACTATGTTGAAGATGATGACAACATGTTTCGTTTTGATTATTCGCCTGAATTTCTTCAGTGGTAATGAAAATTTTTTTAAAGCCTAAATTATAGTAAAGTCCACAAATGAACATTTTTTTTTTTTTAGATTAGATAATACTTAGTTTATCAACAACTTTTACATATGACTGCATAATAAGATAGCTCATATTCTCATTATCCTATTGGCTCATCAAACTAGGGCTTTACAGCCACCTGGATGGCTCAGAGACTGGCATTGTGGAGTGAGAGTTAACAAGAGTAAAAAACTTGTTGGCTTCATTAGTGCTGTTCCAGCACATATTAAAATATATGACAAGTAAGTTTAAAAATTATGTACTTGTAAACTTTGCTGATTTATTTCTACCTTCTCAGATAAGAACACCAATGAAAAATATTTGAATTACTGTGTAATAGTCAAGCAGATATTTTAAAAAATTTAATTAATGCTTCTTTTTTCTCAGATCCAAAAAAATGGTAGAAATTAATTTTCTATGTGTGCATAAAAAACTTAGAGCTAAACGTGTAGCTCCAGTTTTAATAAAGGAAATTACTCGTCGTGTTCATCAACAAGGTCTCTTTCAGGCTGTTTATACTGCTGGTGTTGTGCTTCCTAAACCAGTTGCTTCATGCAGGTTAGAATGATTGATCTCTTCAGCCCTATAATAATCTACTGTGCACCATAAATGCTGTTTTATGCCTCGTAACTTTTTATTTTTTTTTATAGTTTTTAAACTTCATATTTTTCTTAAAAGGAAAAACAAAATTATTTCCCTCCATTTTACTTCTTAAAAGGAGATTAATCTGTTCCATGCCTCTTTTTTTTTTCAAAGTATTTTTATTAAAAGTACATTTAGAAATATCGTAAATGATGTTCCCTCTAATTTTCCAATAGATATTTGTCTTGCTACTTCGGAGAGAAATTTAAAGTTTTATATCCTATATAACATTATTATATAAGCCTAAATTAAACTATTTTTCGTTCCGTTTTAGTGTGTCCACACTCTTGCAAACAGCTTTGAGGGAAAACTGTTATAAAAGAAATAGCAAAGGCTTATTTATTTCATTCTTTGTTAAACTGTTGCACTCAAAATTGGTTATTGGCTGCATTGCAGTGATTTTTTCTTCTCTGAAGACATTTTCTTTCATATTGCTTTTCCCATTTGCATTATACATATTACGGCTAAAAAAATAACAGCTTTTTATTCAGCCCATCACAATTAGAAACAAATGAATGTAATAACCCTCTCAGTAAAAGACAATAATTCATTAGCTCTTCTGGTCATCGAAATTTTGTAATTTTGGAAAACTGGTACAATGCATTGTTACAATGCTGTGCTAGTCAAGTGGTCATTAATGAGATTAGGACAATTGGAAAAAGATGCTAAAATAGACCGGAAATTGATGTTTTAGGGTAAATGGAGTGATTCTCTCTGCAGCTAACTATGGATATCTAGGTAGAGCCAAATATTATCATTAATAATCATATTTATCACCCAAATGAAAGGGTGGGTATGACTTTTAAAAACAACATGGGAAAATATGTAAATTGCGTATCTATAAAATATTAATTTAAACCTTTTTATGACAAAATCAGTTATACTTAAGACAGCAAATCAATCTATGTAGCTAATAGTTTGTTATTCATTCAGCTTAATATTTGTGCAATATATAAAGAATTGTGTTTAATTCTCTTATGAGAAATTTATAGATGTTTTTTATAATGAACTTGTTAAATGGCACATATTAAAATGAAAAACACGTACAAGTATTATTTTGGAGTATTATTTTTGCATACAGTTTCAACTTTTGACAAATAATTGTATTTTTTGAGGTACTGGCATCGATCTTTAAATCCTCGGAAGTTGATAGAAGTGAAATTCTCTCATTTAAGTAGGAATATGACTATGCAGAGGACACTTAAGCTTTACAAACTTCCTGATGTAAGTTTTAATGTGTAGATAAATGAAGGGTGAAGGTAAATTTAGTACATCTTGTTTAACTATATTTCTGATCTTTAAGGTTTTTACATATATTTTCATTATCTTTTTAGACTCCAAGGACACCAGGATTTAGAAAATTAACACCCTCAGATGTCCCAGAAGCATACCAGCTGCTTAAAAAAGTAAGATTGAGCTAGAATCTTTCTTTTAGTATTTAAATGTTCTGACCCTAATTCAATTTTGTAAACTATTTCAAAATCATGTTTATAATTTCCTGGATCAGGGGGAATAAATAATTAGCTAGATTGTTTTTATAACAATGAATGCAACCTGTTTTAATGTTAATTAATTTAACCGAAATATAATTTTCCTAATAAATATGTAATTCAGCTTTAATTTGGTGCCAGACACGATTTGCATTTTTATATTAGTGACATAAAAAAATTAGGGAAGTAAAGGCGGCTGGGAGTTGGGCTAACCACACAATCCTGCCATATGGAGTGGTTATATAAACAGATGAATTCTACTCTTGTTCTGCCCTGATGGCTTCTAGGTTATGGGAACTTAACTTTTTTGAAGTATTAAGGAAGTGGTTCTCAAACCACTTTGACAACAGCTTTGGTTTAACTACCCACTGGACTAAACTGTTTTGTTTTTGCAACCCACCTTCAAACAAAAACTACTATAAAATAAACTTTTAAAGCTTCATTGATCAAAATAGATTAGCAAAATATTAGAGAAATAATGTAATTATGCATTTAAAGATTCCTGGTTTTTAAATAATAAATTTGAATTTTGTCACAACCCACCTGAAATTCTCCTGAGAACTGCTGCGTTAATGCATATTTGAAGATAACATGTTAGTGTGAAATATTTCCTTAAATGGAAAAGTAATTTTGGGAATCAACTTTGTAGTTAAAATTATTATTCAATAGCATCTCCATGTACTGTTTTTATGGTCAGAATCTATTTTTATTTGCATTGATTACATGTGATCAGGGTGACATTGCAAATGGCTTATTCTTGTGGAGACAATTACACACACTGTTTTAATTGTTCAATTTGTTATATAGAAAGAAAAAACAGTTTAATTTTCTATTTGCTAAATTTTTACAGTTGTATAAAAAAAATCTTTTACTTTTTGCTCTAGTTCATGCACAGATATGATCTTGCCCCATTGTTCACAGAGGAAGAGTTTCGTCATTGGTTTATACCAAGAGAAGGAATAATAAACAGCTATGTTGTTGAAGTAAGCATCTTGTTTTAGTTACCCTTTTTTATGTGTTACAATTATTATAGTTTATGTCTATATTTTAAAAAAAGAACTAGTGATTGTGGCACCCTGTGATAGTTAAATTTTTTGGCACCCTCCTCCCATTATGAAAAGTGCAAAAACATTTAACAGTGCTCTTTAAGAAACACATCACCAATACCCTGCCTATGCTACTGCTTTCTAATGCCTTGTGTGAAGGGTTAACATAAATAAGTTCTTCTAGACTTTCATGCATATGTATTTTGCATCTATTACCTACATAAAGTTATATATGGGAACAAAAAGTAGATGTGATAAAGCTATTTAAGTATTAAAGAAAATGAAACAAAATGTGTTGTAGTATGGTAATCAATTTCTAGGACAGTGATTCAGTCTTGTTTTATACCAACTTTCAGTTTTTAAAAAATTAACAACAAAACCACTATATTGTCCAGCAGGACTTAACTTAAAAAGTAATTCTTGATTAACAATGTCATATATATATATATCTTAAATACTCAAGTTAACTAAAACAGACTACCTTGATGTTTTTAAATTCAGATTCTGTGTGTTCAAATTTATAACAATTTTTTTTTTATATCTTTGCAGAGTAAAGGCAAACTGACAGATTTTGTAAGTTTCTACTCTCTTCCATCAACAATAATGCATCACCCAGTGCACAAATCTCTCCGTGCTGCATATTCATTTTATAATGCTAGCTTTAAAACCCCTTGGTTGGATCTCATGCAAGATACACTCATAGAAGCCAAAAATGTAAGTGGACATTTCTGACATACAATTTCCTTTTTTTTTTCTTTAATCCTGAAAAATATTTTTTGTTTTTCTTACCTGTATCAATTGTTTTTCTGTTTTTCTTACCTGTATCAATTGTTTTTCTAGATGGGATTCGATGTTTTCAATGCCTTGGATTTGATGGATAACAAGGACTTTCTTGAGAAGTTGAAATTTGGTGTCGGTGATGGATTTTTGCAGTATTATCTCTATAATTGGAAGTGTCCACATATGGACACCAACCAGGTAGGTAATCATCAGATACACTGCCTCATTGCAGTCTAATTCTCAAAAGTACATGTTTGTTTGTTTTTATGCAACATTGTTAATGTTTGTTTATTAAAATTTAATTTTGTGTTTGCTTATTTGCAGGTTGGTTTGGTTCTGCAATGATATGAAGAAAGAATAGAAAAATCATTTCTTTGATTATGTTCATGAGCAAATGAGACTTGGTGTCTGTGATAAGAGCTAAGAACATAAGTTAAAGTGCTATCTTTATACAAGGTACAATTGAGGTTGAATGGTTTTCACATTGAATTTGTTCCACTATACATGAGTAATAATGTGTTGTACAATGCATGTATTACTTTCTCATTAAGCCACATTTAACAATATATTTACAAATTGAGAAATTAGAGTAGTATTTTTTTATATGTTTGTGACACAAATATTAAAAGCTAGAGTACATTAAAATTTGTTATTGTTTTTTTCTGGCTGCCAGGTTATTTTTTTACATTTGTGATTTACTGTGAAATTGGAAGTACTGAATAGCATTGAAGACTGTATTCATTAATCCAATTAAATATTTATTTTTGTCTTGGCTCTAACTGTGCACATTGTTTAGGATGATTTTGTCATTAAGCCTAATTGATTCATCGTATTGTGGATGTTTATTATACGCTCATAGCTACTACATGATTCATTCACAGATTTTTTTTTGAAAATTATGATCCTCAGTTCTGTGATTTAAATAACCTGTGAAACTTTTTCTATTTCAAAATATTTTTACTTTTAAGCTTTGTGCCATTTAAAAATATTTTGTTATAGGGTTAGAGTAAATTGTTGGCTGCCACAGATTGTGAAACAAAACAAACCTGAACATAAGTCTAAAACTCATGGACATGATAATATATATTAATCAGTAAAGTAATGAACAAATAATCCCATTTTGTATGATTTCAAATAGTATTTGAGAACATTTTTAATGAATGATAAACCTTGATTCAATTTTTAAAATACATTGTATTACTTTTTTTTTTTTACAAATAGAAAAACTATTGTGTATTTGTTTTGCTGAATTTTTTTTATATATTTTTGCTAAGGATTTTTTTTACAAATTTGATCTGTATGTTTGTCATGAAATGTAATTAATTATAATATTGCTTTTAAATGCATTTTGTTGACTGACTTTTTTTTCTGAATGGTTAAGGGTGGGAAAATAATTTTAATTAGTTTTTATGCAATATAAATTGCAGATAGTGGTGAGGTTAATTAAATAGCAAGTACAGAATCCCATTATCCTTCATTTTTTTTTTTTTTAGTAATTTGAGTCATTTCTGATGTTTTTTTTTATTTATCTCATCTTTCAAATTGTAGTTTTTATAATCTTTATCAATAGTTTTTGTGTGAATGTGAGCAAATTGTTCTTGGCTCATTCTAAAATTGCTGATTTTGTCAACTATGTTGCAATCAAAATTTTTCAGAAGTGGAGCATTGATGTAATGTTCATATTGGTAATGATTTCAAGGAACATTCAAGTTCAATTAAAGAAATTTAACAACTCTATAAAATGGTTTCTATTTCTTAAGTGATATCTTTTTATTACATTTAATTTTTATTAACAAAAACAATCATTTGACAATCTTTTTTTATTTATCTAGTTTATATTTTAAATGTTTAGTGTCACGTCTGTTTCTTGATTTCTTGAGCAATGACCTGCAGAATACAAATGACCAATTAAAAAAAAAAATTACAGCTATCATAAAAATATAATTTTTGGCACTTGAAGAATGTCACAATAAATATAGATGCCGAGCAGACTAATAAAACATTTATAGAAAGTGCCTGGGAAAGTAAAGAATGCACAGCTGAAACCAAAAAGGACCTGAAAAAATACACTTGCAATAATTTTGGTGGAAAGCAAAAACGTATACAAATATTGATACAAAAGATTTATGATAATATAAATCTATGTCTAGTATTTTTCAGCTGTTACCCCTGAAATTGACTGCCATTGAATAGAATTATATAAGTATTCATCTCTATTTACTGTACATCTAGTTTTGAATATCTGTATCTGTCTTACTATTCTTAATCTAGAGGCATAACCAACATCTATCCACCTATATTGTATACATTTCTTTTATCTATTAATTTTACTATCAATTTGCCTTTTTTTAAAAATTTAATATACATGTATTGCTATCAGTGAATCAATCTTTTTGTTTTACCTACTGAACTTGTATATTCCCTATCTATCTATTTCTATGGGTATCTATCTTATGAATACAAATAATTAATGAGCACATATAACGTGAAGGAATGCAAAAAGAAATATAAAAGGCTTAATAAGGGAAACTTAACTTAGATATAAAGAAAATCACAAAAATAAGGAAAATATAAATTCAAGAGATGAAAAAATTGAACAATAATGTTAATTGTTAAGCATACTCAAACACATTTAAATAGTTAAATTAAACCTAAAAAGGTGAATATAACCTGGTAAATTTCAAAACATATTATTGCTAATTAAAGCTTCACTTTTATAAAACTTGGCATTATCATTTGAATGAATTAGTATGCCGAAAAGTATAGCAGAAATACATACTAATCTGTCTTCTAACAATTAGAATTTTTCAGTTTTCAATAGTAAATACTTTAGAATGAAATAGTGGGATTTTTCAATTTATTAATGACATTCTATTCTTTAGTCAGATTCTCTTAATAGGTACATAGAGTTATAATTTTAGGTTTTTTTCATTGGAAAATATCTAGGTAATTGAATTTATGACCTTTACATTTATGCTTTAGCTTAGTGCCTTGTAATAAGGTCAAGATTTTTCTGTTTACTAAAAAAGATTTTAAAGTTATTCATCCATATTCAAAATTAATAATCTTAAGTTATAGCAGTAACTTTTTATTACCTTTGTTATCTTACTTCTTATGGCAAGTATAGTTTCATTGACTGATTTATCAGTTTGTGAAAGTTCTCTTTTTCTGTTAGTGTCAAGTGGACCTTGGATATTGCCAAGTTTAAAAGCATTGTTTCTAATGTCTTGATCTATACTGTCCACTGTTTTCAGAGGGGCACTTTGTGACTTTTGAGTTACTGATTTCATGGTCTGCCGAGGGATAAACTTTGGTGCTGGTTTGCCTGTCTGAAAATTTCTCACAATTACACTTGAACCATCTGACAGATTTCGTACATCATTGCCTTTTAAAAGTTTTTTATGTAGGCTGTTTGCTTCTGACTTGCTATGTCTTGACGTTTCAAAACACTCGTTGGATTCAACGACTCTTGAAGTTGCTTTTGCATTACGATTATGTGTCACAACTTTGGCAGCAGGGGTGCATACGTTTTTTATTTCTTTTGGTGGAGGAGGTAACTGAAAAGTTTCAAGTACCATTTCTGTATGATAAGTGTCTATTGTGAGATTTGTGTTTTCCCTGTGATGTGAAGACCTTGCTGATAAAGGCTGATTTATGGCACCATTAGGGAAATTAGATATCTCATCTTGACGTGAAATATTGTAAAATGGCATATGAACTGCTTTTCCAGAAAAAGATTCTTTTTCACTTTCACTATTTGAATGAATTTTTGAATGATCCTTATGTTGTGTTTCTGTCAAAGGAAAGTATATAGTTTTTAATGTAATGAATTTCTTATAAAGAAAAAAAACCAGTGAAATGTCGTTATTATGAACGTCAGTGTAACTAAATATGCAGTACAGAGAAATTTTTTTTGCCCCTTCGCATCACTTATATAACATCTGTTAAAAAGTGTCGTAATGAATTTCTTACTTTCAGTACTGCAAAAAAATAGCCATTTTGCAGATATTTAATTCTTCCTTACTAAAAAAAATCATTTAAATTCAGCAAATTTCTAAATCTCAAATTCACTTGAGCTCAACAACATTCACATTTACTAGATAATGGGAGGGGGGAGTATGAGAGGAGTAAGATGTTATGGTAACCTTTAACCTCTACTGATTAGGATCGTAAAAATTAATTCCATCAGGTGCGGTACTGAGTCAAGTGTCATCTTCAGACAGCGGCGGGGGGGGGGGGGGGAAGAATTACTTAACAACAAACGGGGAAGGGATGAGAGTTTTCAATCAATAAACCAGTGTTATGTTTTGGGAGGTATGAGAAAGACATTATGGATTTGATGTGTATGGCGGTTATAAGCAAGTAATTACGGGTAGCATTTCCCAACTAGCCAGCCAAGCAATGTTCTTTCGAACATCATCAGTAATGGGCTGCAGTTGAAAAGTGATTTTAAAAGTAATGTGATAGTTTTAGTAAAAAGCTATCTCATTGTTTTGGGTAGGGGCTTAATTGATGCTGAGAGTCGCAATTATGGCTATTAACAATATTGTTTAGAAAATGGCGATGTTGTAGTTTGGGGTAGGGACTTGATAGACAGAATGCATTCTGTCAAGATGTTGATAAACTATTAAATTAATAATATCGGAAGTGAAGAAAAAATTAGTGATTTATTTGACCGTTGTGTGACATTTAACTACACTTTTTTTCTAATTATAATAAAATTTAATCCAGTTACAAAAATAGATAAATATATATATTTAATTATTTTATTGCTTAATAAATGAGACAATATGAGTAAGAGAGCCTTAATAGGCACATAGCATAGGTTTCTTATAAATTAAGGAAAGTAAGTCATTTTGAATAACTGTTACAAAAATAATTGTAAATGACCTATGCCACTTAGTTCAATGACAATGGTAAGTTACGAAATCTGAAAATTAAAACTAATAAGACATAAACTGAGAGAAAATTTAACATTTTTAGCTAAATATCTTTGGAAAAAGTAGTAAAATGACATAATTTATATGCATTGATACCTAAATGAACTATATCCACATATTAAGAACAGAAAATATTGTCGAACCCCCCCCTTCATTTCAATGTAACAAATTTCAGTATTACTGTATAAATCTTATGCTAAAGTAAAAGGTCTAATGTATAGTTGTAATTTTTTACCATAACCATGTTGTTTAAGCTTAGCAGCAATTACTCTGCGACGATCTTGCAATTTCTCTCTTGTTTCATTAACTGTTTCATATTCTGGAGCATAACACACATGTAACACACCACCAAAAAATGAGTAGTCATCCAATTTTCTTTTCGCAAACCTTTAAAAAAGAAGTTTTCTTTAAAAATTGAAACTAATAAGATTTAATCATTTTTAATAGTCAACATAACATGTGTTCAATGAATTATAATTGCTAATTAGGACATGTAAAATTAAATTCTGCTGGTGAAATAATGCAGTACAAAATAAAAACTTCTGAAATAAAATGAAAAATTATTATAAAAACTAAATATTTTTTACATTCCTCTATTTATGTTGGGAGTATGAAATAAAGCACCCATGTAGCTGAAAAGTGTGTAATTTAAAGAATTTGCTTACAGAATGATAGTAATTTACTATAGCAATGATTGGGAGTTGGTACATAGCATTTTTATTTACGGAATAACCCTCACTTGTATGTCTCTTAATGTACATTGCATTTAAAATTCTGCTTAAAATAAAAATCTGTTAAGTTTCTAGACATATAATAACATACAAAAAGGCACAGATTTACTATTTATTACACATTCTCTTCACAATATATAGTTACCTGGCAGACTGTATTTTTTTATAATTAATAAGATAAACTTCTGTATATTGATCACAGCATGGGTAGTCATCCAAGGCATTAAACTGATCTACCTGACCAAATGACTCACATAGCTTCTGTAACTCATTCAGTGCGCCAACACTGGGCACACCTTGTATTAGTAGATAACAAGATTCATTATTCACAGTGTACACCTGAAAATCATAAATGTGATACAATCACAGTCAATTTATAGTACAACACTGGACAACTGGTTTAAATATCTAGTTTATAATACAGAAATCTGCCTAATGCTATAAGTACAATAATAAATGTATTTGATTTTTCTTAGTAACACACACAGTATTACAATTAAAAATAAAAGTTATAAATTAGCTCCCACCCTGACCCAATGATTAAATGCATTAATACTAATAATCTAATTGTAACTAATTGGCTTATTTTTACTTTTTTTTTTACAAATTTATTATTTTAAATGTAAAGTTTTATAAATTTATTCCCGAGGAATGGAGTCAGCAGAATAATAACAATAAATGACTAATAGTAGTTAAAAGATTTTTACAAAGGAAGGAGATAAACTGTTTCATTTATTATTTACATATTATATAATATAGTATAATATAATACGCAGTGGCTACGGTTACGTCCGGCGTAATCCATATTTTTTTTTCCAGGTACCAGCCATAGATATTGCTCCACACCCTAACCCTATCCCTAACCCTAATATAATGGCCGGTACCCGAAAAAAAAATACGGATTACGCCCTATTCCTAACCCTAATATAATGGTGCTGGACGTCAAGGCCGTAGCCAGGATTTTGTTTGGGGGGGGATGTGTGGCTGGGGGGGGGGGCTGTGCGGAGAGTTTTATATAAGAAAAAATTGGAACGCAATGATAAAGAAGTATATTTTATAATAAATTTGATTTTTAGAATTAATTTGGGGGGGGGGGCTGTAACCCCCTAGCCCCCCCCCCCGCTACGGCCTTGCTGGACGTAACCGTAGCTACTTCGAATATAATATAGTATAGTAAAGTATATTTCAAGCCAAATGATATCAATAGAAAAAATCTAATAAATTTAATATTAATGTACCTTAACAGCCTTAGCATGTCTTCCGTCACGGTAAGGCAATCGAGTTTCACATATTTCTTGTCTGATGTGATGGGCTGGAATTTCTAAAGTCATAACTGTATACTATAAAGACTGTTTTGAGTTTAATATTAAAAAACATAGCCGTAGGGGTAGACTCTTGCTTACTTCTTTTCGGTTAATTCGCCAGTAATGTTTTACGAGTATTTAATTTTTTTAAAATAAGGATTTACAATACGTAAGAAACAATTATTTCCGTGGAGATAAATATTTCTGACTACAAAATGTTTTTGGTTGGGTTAACAGGTGGCATCGCTAGTGGTAAAAGCACAGTAGCAAAAATATTCAGAGATGAATTGGGTTGTGCTTGTATAGATGCTGATGTAATAGCCAGACAAGGTTGGCAATTTAAAATAAATTTTTATTTTGTTACAATTTGTATATTTTGAATTCAGAAATAATTTTGCTTAGGGAGTTAGGCACGGTAATCTCAACTATTGTAGTATTGGGCAGGGCCAGTGGTAAGTGGTGAAGAAGGAATGCCTAATTAGTGTCATACTTAAAATTATGGTATTTAATTATCATCATTTTCCTTCATTTGTTCTCACTACAAGTTAAAAGTTTTGTTATTGGGGAAACTTCAAGGACACTTCATTAGATCTGTAATACTGATAGTGCAGTGTCAGTGATTATGATGACACAATGGCAGACATGGAGGGGGTTTTATGATTATCCCTCATCTGAATAATTACATTGGTTCTTACAGCTGATTGAACCAGTAACCATTAGGACTAGGTTGACAGACGAGCACTTTACCACACAACCATCCGTCCACTATTTTCTTAGATGGGTCTCTACATTCTTTCTTTGTTATGTGGTTTTCAGGCACTAGAGTTGCTTTATTTTGGCCTGATCATTAAATTTGGCAATCAATTTCTTTTTAGGATGGTTTCTCCCTTGCGTGCAAGGTACCCAGCATAATAGTTTTACAAAGGGTATTGCGGTTTAAAACGTAACTAAACCATGTCAGCTTTCACTTTATAAACTGTAGCTAAGATTAATTCCGGAGAGCCCACCGGGCTGTTAAACCCTACATAGATCAAGATGTTGCTCTTGAAGTTGTGCTCCATGTATGAAGTTAGGAACTCCATTCTCAGGGACTTTCTTACATGCCTGTATCCGTCTTTCTGCCTCAGCAGACAGTGTTCAGGATTCACCACCATAGAGCGGGATGGAAATTATCAATGACTTTTAAATCTTGTACTTGGGTCCCAAAGCTTATGGTCTTGCTTTTCCAGATCTTATTTAGTCTGGTCATGACAGCCATAGTTGCTGTGATTCTAGAGTGAATCTCAGATGCACATGTTCCATCCATGTAGCTTCCTCCATTCAGGGCTTTATCTACCTTACTTTCAAGTTTTGCTATTATTTTTCTTACTTTTCTTACTAGTCTTTTACTAGTCTTAAATCATTATTTAGTAATTGAACTAATTTTAAAAAGTCTCCACTGTTAAATCAAATTACTGTATAATTATTAGCCTGGCTAATATTTGCCTCATAATTAAAATTTGAGCTTTTATGTTGTCGTAATTAAGATGTACAGTATGTCTTGTTTTTATATGAATAAGAGCACCAATTATAGCAACGTCCTAATAAATAAACAACCATAAAATATTTTCCTTCAAATCAGGGCCAATTAATCCACTAATATTATTTATTTAATTTAATGATATTTTTGTGTAATGGAAGAACTGTTGTTTTATATATCAGCCATAGCTTTTTTCTTTTCGGTTTCTAACATTTAGTATACACGTGTACTCTTATAAATTACAGTACATTAAAAAATTAAATATGATTATAATATATTGGATAGAAAAGAGTAGAGTTATATTTAAATTGTCAGGAACACACACAAAATTGTATATTAAAAAAGGAATATTTAAAAATAAATTTTTTATCTTGAAAATATTTTACAGTGGTTGAGCCAGGCAAAGTGGCTTACAAGAAGATAAAGGCTGAATTCGGTGAAGAAGTTTTTTCGTCAGATGGAACTTTAAAAAGAGAAAAACTTGGTGATATAATTTTTCATGATGAAAGCAAGCGTCAGAAACTAAATGCCATTGTTCACCCAGCTATTAAAAGGCAAATGTTTTTGGAAATATTTAAATACTTTTTTAAAGGTTACTATTTTTTTTTTACAATTTTCTTGTACAAAAAGTAGAAATAAATAGATTTCTATAGTTAATAAATGTCTTATTTCTACCCAAAATGATTTCTATGAGTAATTAATATCCCATTACTACTAAAAATAATTTTTCTAAGCTTAAAATTATATGTCCTCAACAAAAATGGCATTATTTTTGTAATGAAATGTGTAAAACTAAGTGGCTAAAAATCCTGCACATTTAAATTAAAATAATTTGACATTTTGTTTGGACATTTTAGGGCTTTCTGTATGCAAGCTACACTTGAGATAAAAATACCATTCAATTCAGCATTGAAAAATGAGTAAATACTGAAAATTTCAGCCTGATACCTCTTTTAGTTTTTGAAATATTCACGTTCAAATACCGCGAAAATGTAAATGTCATGCGAATCGTGACTACCCTTAAATATATAACAAATCATATCACAGAATGTTTTGACCAAATGGCCTAAAATTTTCAGAAATCACTCAACTTTGTATGGACAACAAGCCCTGAAAACTTCAGAAAGATCTGAGAAGGTCGGGTGAACAATTGTCAAATTACTGGTTGAGTTGACATGGAATGACCCATGTAATGCTTGTTGAAAAAGCATTTAGAGTGGAAGCAAAAACTTATTATAGTCTGCTTTGGAAAGTGAAAATGCATAATTATTTCAAACTGCTACTGTATTGTTGTCTTTAAAAATGGGTCAACGAATTAGTCATATAAAAATTTAACTTTTTCAGTTATACTGGTACTAAGAATCAATTTTATGAAATCCACTCTAAAGCACCCTGATTCAAAATATGCAAGCAATAAAAAAAGATTTCATTAGGGCAATAAGCCTAAATGAATCTTATCTTATGATTCTTGTTTCAAAAATATTTTTATTTTATAGTTCCGTTTTTCTATACATTTGTATTAGTCTTAATCATTAGTGTATACATGTACCATTTTTTTTACCAGGATTTGTTTTTTTTTATTTTCAGGTTATAGCTTTGTCATATTGGACATTCCATTGTTATTTGAAACTAAACAAATGCTACCTTTCTTAACCTTTACAATTGTTGTATTTTGGTATGTACATTGCTTTTATTGTTATAGACTTGCTAAAATTTTTGTTAGGTGAAGGAGTTTTATTAGAAAAAGAGAGTTATATTAAACATTTTTAATAAACTTTTTCTCAAATTTTCAACTTTTTGTTAGCCATGAAAATCAACAGCTGCAGCGTTTAATGGACAGAAATCATTTATCAGAAAGTGATGCCATAGCACGAATCAGAAGTCAACTACCAATGAATGAAAAATGTAGAATGTGCACTTTTACTATAGACAATAGTAACAATATTGGAGAAACCAGGAATTATGTTTTAAACATTTACAAAAAAATTTGTTCTTCTAAAAAACATGTCTATGTTCGTTTAGGTTTAATATCATTTGGTCTCTTATTGATAGGAACTACTATAATGTTTTTTTATTAAAACTTTATAAAAATAGTAATATTTTTAGTCAAAAATAACTTCACTGACTTCCTTGAATTTATGCTGTTTCTCTTAATTTAAAGATTATTGAAAACCAAAATTTCTTTTATTATGATATAAATAAAAACATTAGATATACTTTGTCAGATTATTTAAGTTTAGAGGGATAGTACACAAAAAGAAATGTTAACTGTTAATCTTTTAAGATTAAAATATTTAGTAACTATGACTAATTGTATCATAATATTTGTATCAATTTGTCTTGAAGCTGCTAAATATGTGTATTACAAAAAAGGAAAGCTTTCTTACTTGTATATGATACCATTTAATGTGTATATTCTATTCTGGGATGCTTTAATTGAATGAAAAGTTAAAATCATTTTTGTATAAATTGTTTTTTTTTTATCCATTTCTTTTTTTTTACTGTATTCTTTTTAACTTGTTTTCAGTATATAAAATACACTCATACTAGTAACTTTTTATTCTCAAAGGTAAACAATGTGATCGATCAATTTTAAAACAGCTAAATATTGTTCAGTTTACTCAGGAAACTAAAGCACTCATATTTATATATAATGGATTGGAAAAAGTACAATGGGGGATGAAAACGTAATAGGACATCATTTAAGAAAGAGTCAGTTGCAAGTGGGGAAAATGAATATTTGAATTGCTTTATTACAAAATGAATTCCCAATATGCTTACTTACATTTTTACATTGAGGTGGGTAACGATTGATTCGTTCAAAGAAGTCAAATATTTTTGGCAATAAAATGATTCAGAATTTCAATAACTTGTTCGACATAAAATGTATAGCAATGATTACACATCTGCTTTATGGCATGTTCACATTACGGGATTAAATGGATGGATTGGAAAAGAAAATGTATAGTGAAATGTCGTTATTACAGCCAAAAAAAATTGGCCCTCTTCCCCTTTGCTTTTATAACATCTGTTAAAAAGGGCCCTAACAAATGTCTTACTTTCAGTAACGCAAAAAATTTCCGTTTTACAGATATTTACCCCCCCACCACACCACCAGCCTTCCCCCTTTACAAAAAAAAATCTATTGAAATTAGGCAAATATCTAAATATCAGAAATAGCCAGCCAAGTAATGTTCTTTTGAACTTAAACCGTTCAGGGATGCAGCTGACAAGTGATTTTTAAAGTAACTTGATAATTCTAGTAAAAAGTGATCTTATTGTTTTGGGTAGGTGTTGCTTGATGCTGAGGGTCGCATTTTGTAATTCTGGTAATCAGCAATATTGTTTAGAAAATGGAAATCTTATAGTTTGAGGTAGGGAACTGTTGCAATATTCTGGCTCTAGTATTTCATTAGTAGGGGTACTGTGGGTTGTACGGCAGCATAATGCGCCGAACTAGAAAGGGGCGCCAAAAGAGCGCTATTTAAGGAATTTGCACTTATCAGATTGGGAAGAGTGAGCAAAAAATGTTACTCGCACAGGGCACCAAAATAGCTAGTTATGGTTCTGTGGTTAAATTTTTTTATTTTTCCTTTTTCATGAGTTAACAAATGAGACAATTTAATAGGGAAGTAAGTATTGTAGAACAGTAGTTGAAAGAATAAATGAATTATGTCCCTTTGCTGACGGACCGTTGGTGGTATTTATCTATGGACTATGGTGGTAAGTAATGAAAAACGAAAGCTAAGTTAGTACGGTACGAAATAAACGGTGAGAAAGTATATCATGTTAGAAAACATATTTTAAGAAATTAGCAAAATGACATATAATCTTTGCATTGATACTTAAATGAACCATATCCACATACTAATCCAGAACAGAAAATTGACGTAATGTAAGTTATCTTTGTCTTCCCCAACCCCGCCCCCCCCCTTTATATTAGTAAAAAATGATGATTGTCATTTGTTATATTATAAACTCTGTTTAGCACAGTAGTCGTAAATAATTTGTATAATTATATGGAAAGCAACCACAAAATATATATGATGTACCTTGTATACAATATACTCCCTATGACAGATGTGGCTACGCATAATTTTTCGATGAAAGCTGCACTTCGATTTTTTTATTATTTGTAGTAAAAAAAAATACTAGTGCGGCACTAAAGTTAATGGGTTATACTGTACACATAGGGAACAGACGGTAGCTAAAATGTTCGAATAGTAAAAAGACTATTTTTATCTGAGACTACCGTAATAATAGTAGTGCCGGTCAAATGTGTCTTACCTTCACTTCCGGGTCATAGTAACAGTCAATACTGACAGTTTTCTTTAACGATATGGAATAATATTGTATTGTTTGCCGAAATTTTTTTATTATCTGCAAAAATGTGCAATCGTGATGAAGGGCGACCAGTTGTTCAGGCACCCTTGGTATCGCCTCTGAATAGTGTAAGATTTTGTATGATTATTTAGATGTTAATATTTTCAAGTTCGAAGTGGCTACGCTTACGTCAAGCGCCTTCCTATTATTATATCTATTGACGTAAGCCGGAAAAAAATACGAATTACGTCTTGATGTTACCGCTGCCATTGCGTAAACAAAAAGGGTTAGGGATAGGGTTAGGGATAAGGTTAGGGTTAGGGACAGTGTTAGGGTGTGGAGAAATATCTATTGACGTAAGCCGGGAAAAAAAAATACGAATTACGTCTTGACGTAAGCGTAGCCTGTCCGTTTCAAGTTATAGGGCAGGTCTACTTATTAACTTATTAAAATCAAGCAATTTCTTCACAACTAAAAACTTAAAAGTTTAGTTTTTCAATTTTTGGTAATTGTTTACATATCTTATTGCAAAGGTCTTAGTCTTAGTGTGTATCAAACGAAATGGACAGTAAAATTACTCGCTGACAATTATTAAAAAAAATATTTTCTTGACCTATTGGCTATACAAGTATATTATATTACATGACATTGTATTTCAAGTGGTCTGCAGCACATGTCATGTGATGTCACAGGCTTAAAAAAAATGTTCTTTAGTATTCCGTATATTTGGTTATTTGATTTAAAAAACGGGTGTCATGCCATTTCTATTTTTTTCTTTTAAATACCTAAATTAATGGCTAACTAACTAAATACATTTTTAGTTATTCTCTTTGACTTTTTATATTTCTTTGCAATGCCAGCAGTGGAGTTGAATGGTATAGAAATTAGTGTAACAAAAAAATGTTTTAGGAGTTTCTCTTATGTATAATATAAATTTTACATCATTATATCACTAAAACTTGATTTGTAACTAATATTCTTAAGTTCTGTTCACAAATCATTCAGAATGAACTTAGATATTTCTCTTCTCACATACCTAAATGTTAATAGAACTATGTTTAGAGCGCTACAAAATCGTTCTAACTAAAAATATTTTTAGTATTATAAAGTTTAATCCACTAGCTTGTCATTTTTTATTATTCCATATAAAATGACATCAGCCAAGCAACATTCTTAACTTAAAAGATCTGTGGAAATGTATGTAAGACCAGAGGTTAATCAAATTTTAAACCTTCCTTTGAACCTTAAATGTTAAGTTGGCCATTTTCTCTTGTGTGTAAGTCTTCAGAGCTCCCTCAATTTATTAAAACTTTACACACTAACTATTCTTTGTTTAAACTATAATCATCAATCATGTCTTCGTCTAGTCAATTTTTGTTACCACGTGAGATCCCATTTACTTCATTGACGTCCTGCTAGGTACTAATTTGTGTATCAGCTTTCACCCAGTTGTATTCACTATTGCAAGTCTCTTATCCACCCCCTTTCTCCAAGCTATTAATTGGACTATGCAGGGGATAAATAATTAGCATTATCTTTATAAAAATCCTGCTGAGATACCCTGGTTCCCTGGCTGACATACCACAGGTTGAGCAAGTTGGGAAGCTTGCTGACCTATATGGTAGTCTCTGTATGCTGAGGGACACAGCAAGTTTCAAATCCCAAAACCCTTAAAGACTAAATCTCTGCTCACATAATCACTGAAAGAGTTTAAAGAGAGAGATGACTAGGATTTTTTTAAAGTCCTGGTGAAAATTCTTTTTCACCTAGCTCAAAAATGGTATCTGGCATTAGTTGAAAAAACATGGGCATTGAGGAATTCAACTACCTATGTTCTCTTTTATCTATGTTCTCTGCAGTGTGGAAGAAAGAAGGGCACATTAAAAAACTGTCCCATTATTGTTACATCATAGGATGTAAAATATAAACATCTCATCTTTATATGGACTTTAAAGAAAATACAATGAGGAGCAAGCTAGTATCTGAAAGATTTTGCTATAGTTCTTATCTTCATTTTGTTTTGTTAAACAATTAATACAATATTATCAATGATTTATTCATTTTTACTTTTCAGGCACATACCTATAGTCGCCAAGCTGACATGCTGGCAAAAAGTAAAAATTATGAAGAAGCTATAGCTTGCCACAAAAAAGCAGCAGGTGAATTTGTACATTTTTATTAAAAGAACAAGTATCAGTGCTACAAATATTTCTAAATTATACTTTCAAACATTTTGAACATATGTACAACTTGCATTGTTCATATTTTTTTCATACATGCATTTTTGAGAAAATATTAAAAAAATAGCATTATTTGTTTCATTGTTAATAAACTTGCATTATTCATATTTTGTTCATACATGCATTTTTGAGAATATATAAAAAAAATAGCATTATTTGTTTCATTGTTAATAAGATATTTTCAATATTTCTTTTTGCTAGAAATTCATCTTTTTTTCATAATTAAGACAATTGTTCATAACTTTATTTTGTAAGAAATATTTCATTCAAATAGTTTATCAATATTAGTTTTTGTAACAATTCATGGTATTTTAATACTTGTATTTTTTTTCTTTTAGATTGTTTGTTGCAAGCTATGAATTGCGATACGTCATCAACACTGATAGAATCATTGGCTCTTCAGCACAAAGCTTACTTGTCTCATATTGATAGACTGCATGCTAAAAGTCAGCTCCTTGACCTTATGAATCGCAGCAGTAAAACCACCACCACTGTAAGCAGGTCCACTCAGACAGATGGTCTTCATATTCTTGATACATCTGAACAGGTTGTGTGGGATGAAGACACTATTTGTCAGATTTTGCGTGAAAATGATGATGTAATGGGAAGACTTTCTCTGAGAGATGAAGGAAACAGTAACTTTCATGATGTAGTACAGAACGGTGCTAAAGTTTGCTGTGGTTCCAGTTCCAGCAGAATTGATGGTGATCTCCCTTCATGTAGATTGGAATCTGCCTCTGTTGAAGAAATAGTTAAACTTAACAACAGACTCAGCTGTGCTGTCAGAAGCTTGTTAAAAGAGCTCGGTTCCACTAAAGCTGAAAAAAAGCAGATGGAGGAGAAGTTGGGGGACAGCCAAGAATTGCTACGGCATGGATCAGGAGTTCTGACATTTTCAAGTCTCACTGTGCCTCCTCTAGAAGTCTCTTACCCTGAATTGGCACAGAGCAATATTCAAACTTGACTATTTGTTGGATTACTTAGAATGTCAATGTTTTTAATTGGCTATAGGTATTTATTTTGTTTCTGACTTGAAAAAATAACTTCAATAACTTAGAAAAAAAATAGGCTGATTATTACAGTACTGAAATTATTCAATAAAAAATTATCTTGCAATGCCATTTTTCTTACCTTTTTTTCTGCATTAAAATAACATGAATCAAAACAGCATGCCTGTATCAACCTATTCATTAGTAGCACATTTATTTATTAAAATCACTTAGCAGTAATTTATTCCATTGAAATGTTTTGTTTCCATTCTGTTTAGATGCTGAAAATTAAAATATTGTCTTTTGTTATGAAATACACAACAATAATCAGTTCCTTTTATATTTTTAATTATTCATTTGAATAACATCATGAATGACATAATTTCCCCTCTTGTGTCTCTGTTCTTTATTCTTTCTCAATATTATTGTTGTCATCCTGATTATGTCTTGAGTGTAATTTGAATTTTCGTGTAAATGTATTGCTATCTTTTATATAACAGAACGTTCTCTTTGTTAACTGAGATATTGAAGTACTGTATGGAAATCTTGTTAATTTTTTTTGTTTTCTGTAAGTTGACTTTTAGATTGAATAGTTATATGGCAGATGATTGTGTTATAAATGACAATATGCTATGGAGAAATTTAATTAGTTAAGTATCAATAATGAAAGAAAAGCTAGAATAGTCCTTTTACATAACAATCTAGCTGAAAAGTTAAACTGTGATAACAAATTTACCCAATTAATAGCGTACGGTTAACATAGTAAAGTTAAGAAGTTTTTATTAAAAAAATCTTAAGCTGCTAATTGTTTTAAAAAATAAGCTTTTAGTAAATCTGTAAGGATAGAAGGTTTGAAACAGATTTTATTTGCGTTTCCTTTTTAAACTGTGATGTAAATTATGAAGTAAAATACCTCTTTGGGATTATTTTTCGGGCAGTGCCATTTGAATTTATAAAGTGCTAATAAATGTATATATCATTCTACTTGTTTTTTTTTCCCAGATTATAGGTTAATCCACACAAACATTATTTAATTCAATTTGCTGTTTTTGTTGTTTTATCAAGATGTATTTATAGATGTGTTCTGATTATGTAATGATTTTTTTATTTCTAATCTGTAAATAGAGTTTGACAGCTTGTAGTAGTAATTTCAGCCAACTTTAAAAACATGGAAGATGTTACTTTTCATATTTGTGTAGACTTAAAAAATGCAACATTGTTATACTGTTTATCAGTTTACAAGTTATTTTAGCCCGTCGAACAACGGGTGAAATTTTATGTTTTTTATAAAAAATTTTGAAAAAATGTGCACACAAAAAAAAATAGCCTGACTCAATATATCTTAATACATAATCCCAATAGATAACAGACTGACATTTTTTGAACAGCAAGGCTTGTCCATTTTTCAATACAATTAAACTCAGCTGTCAAAAACCACAAAACAATTGTGAGCGAGTGATCAGCGGCATCTCAAATTACAAACAGTCTGCTTACTGATAGAATCACTAACGTTTAAATAAAGTTTTTTGTTGTGTATGCGTTGTCTCCCTTGCAGGTAGTTTTCATATGACACAGGGTTGCAACGCATACACCACACAATATGAAAACTACCTGAGGGAACAAAAACACACACACTGTATATTAGCGACTATATTTCATGATGTCCACACTCTTATCCTCTTCTGGGTTGGAAGCAAGTCACGTGATTACTTTTTTAAATACTATTGGTTGAACAAAACACACACACTTGTCTTTTATTACCGTAAGTAGATAACTAAGAATAAAAATACGTACATCCATTGTTTTTGACTTGTGTGTGAAAATGACATATATTTTCCTTAAGAGTTCAACCTTCTAGTGTGTTATTGATTATTTTCCTCACAGTTCAATTTTCTGGAATGTTATTATGTATTTAAATTTTTTTCTTCTTTGTGCACTGAATAGTTAATTTTTGTTTATTGTATTAATAAATATTCTACTAAATTTCTCTTTTGCTGCACTATATTAGACATAATTAAATAACAGGAAAAATGTTTAAAGGATTCTTTGAACATTTTGCTGGTAAACTTGAGATGAAATGGAAGAGAAAAATAGGTCAAATAAAATATTTAGTTGAACAATACAAATGGCCAGTTACTGTTCTAGACCAATACTGCCTGTTACAAACTATTTCAAAATCTGATTAACCATATCAGAAAAATTGATTTATCACAATTTTTAAACATTACTTTTTAAAGACTAATTCATTTTTATGTTAACTTATTTGTCAGTCCATTACTAGCAGTAAACACAGTGTTACCCTGGAAGTTGATATGTCATGTGACACTTGAAACATTTCTAATGCTTATGTTTGACACAATTAAAAGAATTGAGCTTAATAGTGTAGAATCTTTTGCTCATTCATGTCACAAATTGTGTAAATACAATCTGTATTAACTTCAACACTTTTTTTTGCTTGTCAAGTTCTACAGCTTGTTAAAATCTAAAAAATGTTTTTTTTTTGTTATATATATATATAGTGAATTCCACCAAAAATGTTAAAATGTTTTTTTTTTTGTTTTTTTTTTACTGTTTAAATTTTTTTTTTTTATGTTTTATGCACAAAATTTTTTGTTTTAATATCTATGCTAGTGAGTCTGTGGGGTAGCCATTTAGAAAGTGCCTATAGATTGTAAAAAAAACTCATTAATTTTGGTCTATATAGTTTTTTTCTGAAATAATCTTTTATATTACAACAAATAAAGCCAGGTAGTTTTCTTTTGTTGTTTTTTTTTTAATTTTTTTACAATTAAAAATACTTTTTTTGAAATAAAAACGTTTAATTTTAGGTAAAAATAGAAATGAAAAAGTATTCAGTATTCAATGTTGCGTCAGTTACATTGAAAATTTTATGATGATAAAACAATTTTCAAAATATAATACTATTTTTTTACATTATTTTAACGCAAGGGCATTTTATGAAACCTTTACATTAAAAATTAATTCAAACTTATATTTAGTAAAACTGGGTTAAAACAAGTCTCTAATTTAAAAGAAAATTTGTTTGTTTAATGTCGGAATGCTAACTTGTTTTTCAAATGTTACATCAGTTACGGTGGAATTCACCATATTATATATATTATTCGTTTTTTGCTATCCATCAACTAATGCACAGACAAATTTAGTCCAGAATATTTTTTTGACCTATGCTGTTATTTTTTATTTTTGGTAATGATAATTTATATAAATATTTCTATGAACTAATGGATTCATTTTTTTTTTTACCTTTTAGTGCAATTGAATAAAACCTTTTTAAACATTTTTTTTCAATATCTTTTTTATTTTATAATTTTTAGTTATAAAAGAATTCAACTTTTGTTTTACACATTTGTATATCTGTACAAGACTGAAAGCACATCTTGTTAGCCGTACTGCTATAAAAATTATATAAAAATTCTCAAAAGTTATAAGCATCGTAATTCTACAGGAATTATAATTTTTTTCATTGTTAATTATCAAATCAGTGTTTATAAAATTATCACCATGAGACTGTGTCTGAACTAGTTAGTGTGTGGCCAGTATTAATGGCTTAAATCTACAGTTCAACGTATCACATATAGTACTATTTGTAAAGACTCAAAAACAACCTTGTACCCACCTCACCAGTATTAAAAGCAGAGTATACTTTAACGATACAACTTGGTTTAAAAAAATCTTTTCGTGAATTTATCACAATAATGATAAACAATGAAGTCATGTGATTGATATTTGTGTCTACGTGTGAAAATGGGCACACAATTTCAAACGAGGAAGTAGTTTACTTTTAGTACTGTCATTTTTTTTTTCAAGAAATAAAGATAATTTGTCTATGTGTAACGTCGACATATGTACAGGGCAAGATTTACCGCCGGGGATATCCCCGGCACTGAGAACCGTCATCCCCGGTTCTGCTTGAGCTAATATATCCCTGCCGGGGATGAAACCATAGACATTTATCCCCCGGCACTGTTTTTTTTTCTTAAATAGAGCACATGCATACATCCACTACGAACATACTTTGGCCTTATTGTGTTTAACGGCGACATGCATACATCCACTACGTACATACTTTGGCCTTATTGTGTTTAACGGCGACATGCATACATCCACTACGTACATACTTTGGCCTTATTGTGTTTAACAGCGACATGCATACATCCACAATACGTACATACTTTGGCCTTATTGTGTTTAACGGCGACATGCATACATCCACTACGTACATACTTTGGCCTTATTGTGTTTAACGGCGACATGCATACATCCACTACGTACATACTTTGGCCTTATTGTGTTTAACGGCGACATGCATACATCCACTACGTACATACTTTGGCCTTATTGTGTTTAACGGCGACATGCATACATCCACTACGTACATACTTTGGCCTTATTGTGTTTAACGGCGACATGCATACATCCACTACGTACATACTTTGGCCTTATTGTGTTTAACGGCGACATGCATACATCCACTACGTACATACTTTGGCCTTATTGTGTTTAACGGCGACATGCATACATCCACTACGTACATACTTTGGCCTTATTGTGTTTAACGGCGACATGCATACATCCACTACGTACATACTTTGGCCTTATTGTGTTTAACGGCGACATGCATACATCCACTACGTACATACTTTGGCCTTATTGTGTTTAACGGCGACATGCATACATCCACTACGTACATACTTTGGCCTTATTGTGTTTAACGTCGACATGCATACATCCACTACGCACATATTTTGGCCTTATTGTGTTAAACGGCGACATGCATACATCCACTACGTACATACTTTGGCCTTATTGTGTTTAACGGCGACATGCATACATCCACTACGTACATACTTTGGCCTTATTGTGTTTAACGGCGACATGCATACATCCACTACGTACATACTTTGGCCTTATTGTGTTTAACGGCGACATGCATACATCCACTACGTACATACTTTGGCCTTATTGTGTTTAACGGCGACATGCATACATCCACTACGTACATACTTTGGCCTTATTGTGTTTAACGGCGACATGCATACATCCACTACGTACATACTTTGGCCTTATTGTGTTTAACGGCGACATGCATACATCCACTACGTACATACTTTGGCCTTATTGTGTTTAACGTCGACATGCATACATCCACTACGTACATACTTTGGCCTTATTGTGTTAAACGGCGACATGCATACATCCACTACGTACATACTTTGGCCTTATTGTGTTTAACGGCGACATGCATACATCCACTACGTACATACTTTGGCCTTATTGTGTTTAACGGCGACATGAATACATCCACTACGTACATACTTTGGCCTTATTGTGTTTAACGGCGACATGCATACATCCACTACGTACATACTTTGGCCTTATTGTGTTTAACGGCGACATGCATACATCCACTACGTACATACTTTGGCCTTATTGTGTTTAACGGCGACATGCATACATCCACTACGTACATACTTTGGCCTTATTTGTTTAACGGCGACATGCATACATCCACTACGTACATACTTTGGCCTTATTGTGTTAAACGGCGACATGCATACATCCACTACGTACATATTTTGGCCTTATTGTGTTTAACGGCGACATGCATACATCCACTACGTACATACTTTGGCCTTATTGTGTTTAACGGCGACATGCATACATCCACTACGTACATACTTTGGCCTTATTGTGTTTAACGGCGACATGCATACATCCACTACGTACATACTTTGGCCTTATTGTGTTTAACGTCGACATGCATACATCCACTACGTACATATTTTGGCCTTATTGTGTTAAACGGCGACATGCATTCATCCACTGCGTACATACTTTGGCCTTATTGTGTTTAACGTCCACATGCATACATCCCCTACGTACACACTTTGTACTTAATGTGTTTAACGGCGACACGCATACATAGCCTACTTGTGCGCGCGCGCACATTACGAAAGAGCGCAAAACCTTTTGCGCTACGCCTTTATACCGCTATGTTGAGCACAAAGATTTCAAAAGTAACGCATGGCCAGTGGACTACCAGTTTCTTTTACCGCACTCAGCCTTCAGAAAATTAGATTAGAGGGAACAATTAAATTGTCAGTTGATAAAGGGGAACTGTGTGGAGAGCTGCGTACCTTAATAAAAATTATGTCTTTACATAATCTGAAGCATACATGTACTCGGCTATATTTTAAAAAATGTAGGTTTTTTTTTACTTAGTTGATAATTTAAGGGCAGGTTGATAGTAAACATTTGTCATTT
The DNA here is from genome assembly GCA_021962125.1 of Bulinus truncatus. Lineage (NCBI taxonomy): Eukaryota > Metazoa > Mollusca > Gastropoda > Planorbidae > Bulinus > Bulinus truncatus. Next base: position 9,471,441 of record JAGDYQ010000007.1, read on the forward strand.
GATTGCAATGGTTCTCACATGACATTGTGACATTGTGAAGGGCTGGGCACTGATTTTAAGTGCGTCGCCGAAATTGTTTTAGGTCTACTCGCTTTATCAAGAATGTTCATAGGCCTATAATTAATGCCGGTTTATCCTTTTTTTTAGAAATTCTTTTTTCTTTCTTTACAGCTTTCACTTAGTTTCGTGAATCGTAAAAATATGAGAATATCAGGCTTATTTACTACACTTTCAAACATTTGTGTTAACTGTTATGTATCAATTAAAAAAAAAGTATTGAGGGGAGGGGGGGCAAGCCAGGGGTTGTGCATTGCGACAAAATGTGACAAGGTCGAGAAAAATAGCATTACGTAATCATACTGTGGAACCCTGGTTCACGAAATTTTAATAAATTATAATAAAATAAAAAGGCGAAGCTTGAAATTGTAAGCTAGAAATTGTAAAACTGTGATTCTCAAGGTTAGTCTAACATGGCTTCCCGTGCATTGCTAGGAAAGCTCTGTGATATTTCATCGCTTTCATTTGAACAAATCAGTAAAAGTAGAGTTTTCTTAGGACCAGTGGTAAGTTTTTTAATCAATGTATCTTATAGATAGACATGATTGATACTTATTAAAATACCTTATGATTTATATCGCTTTTATATAGTGTCAAATAACACAGGCTTAAATTTAATCTGGGGTTTGAGTGGATGTATAGTATATAGCTATTTTATTTTTTTTAAGTTAAAAAGATTAATGAACCTATGACCTTCTCCTTCTTTCATTATCATCTAAAAGTATTTTTATTATGAATCGTCAGTTAATAATATGTACTTCAATTCATTTACTTTTTAGCATAACACCACTACAAGTTAGTTCATGCCTTTCTTGACTTCGTCAAACTGAGCTATTGAGCCATAATTCAAAGCAACATAAACTGAAAATGATTAAAAATAAGTTAAGTGGGGGGGGGGATGTAATCAAGACATGATTAAAAAACTTATGCATTTTATTTGACTAAAATGGTTGTGATTGGTGATAACGAATTTTCCAGTTTTATTAAGTCTAAGATAAACCATTATATTAGTTACCAATATCAGCATTATGCCATTCTAATAACAAAGGCTCACCTTTCAGCAATGGCTAAATTTGTATATTTACTATTTCGGATGTCACATTTTAACCATAATTTATTGTATTCTTTGAATCCTAAATATTCTAAATTATTGTATTCCTTTCATAAAAATGTTTGCTTTAATTTTTTTCTAGAATCAAATTTTTGACAATGACACAAAAAGAAATTACTCTTCCAATTCTGGAGTAAGTATATATATATATATATATATATATATATATATATATATATATATAAATATTTATAAGAGTTTTATTTACTCCTTCTTCCTTTGGCTCCTACAGCCCATTTAGGGCCCTGGCCTGCCATACTACTCTTCTCCACTTTTCCAGATCCATGGTCTTCTTCCTCCACTTTCTCACTCCTATGGCTTTAAGGTCTTTCTCCACTTCCTCTAACCATCTGCTTCTTGGTCTGCCCTTAGGCCTTTTCTCAATTGGGTGTTGCCTTATATATTGCTTTTGGACCTCTGTCGTCTTCCATTCTCTCTTTGTTTTATTTTACTAGTTGCTAGAAATTATGTATATCTGGTGTCTGTCATTTAATTTTCCTTTCATAATAAAAAAAAATGTGTGTGTAATGTTTTTCAGAAAAGGTTAGTAACAATGATTCCTGGTGATGGAATAGGTCCTGAGATATCTGCAGCCGTTAAGCAGATTTTTAATGCAGCATCGGTAATAATAAAACTCATAAATACTACTGTAGCAATATTTCAAATTTTAGAGCTATGATACATGTGTATAAATTTTGAAATGATGCATTTATTTTTACTTAGTGTATCAGGTTTTTTTTTTTTGTTTTAAAAACCAAGGTACCTATTGATTGGGAAGATGTTGATGTAACACCAGTTAAAGGACCTGATGGGTTATTTAGGCTGCCACAGAAAATTTTTGAATCTATGGATAAAACTAAAGTTGGTTTAAAAGGTCCCTTAGCTACACCAATTGGCAAAGGACATCAGTCCCTCAATCTAGCCCTACGCAAGTAAGTCAGTTTCTTTTTAGCTATCATTAATTATTTAATTATAACTTTGTAACAATGCAGAAATCAAACTATTGTCCAATTCCCAAAAATGTTTATACAATAAGTATAAATTATCAGAATTTTATTGTATGAAGATTTTTGTGTGAGTTTTCTGATACCATTACCCTTTTTAACATATTACTTTGTTTATGTTGGTAGATGACACCTAATTCTTTGAGATAAAAGTTTTATTTATCTGTTTTTAAACTGGTTAAGTTTTTTTTTTGGTTTCTTGTATTTTTTTTCAGAGCATTTAGTCTTTATGCCAATGTTAGGCCATGTAAGTCAATAGAAGGTTATGAAACACCTTACAAAAATGTTGATATTGTGACAATACGTGAGAACACAGAGGGAGAGTACAGCGGTATTGAGCATACAGTTAGTAATTATATATATATATTTTATAAGCTTAGAAGTTCTCAGAAATATCTAAATGTATTAAATTTAATAAAAAAAATTCTATGATTATTTAAAGGTCTAAAATTTTTTTTTTAGATAGTTGATGGTGTGGTTCAAAGCATAAAGCTAATTACAGAAAATGCATCACGTAGAGTTGCTGAGTATGCTTTTAAATATGCCAGAGAAAACAAGAGATCTACTGTTACTGCTGTACATAAAGCTAACATAATGTAAGTTGTAAACTTTATTTTCTTTAACCATCTGCCCCTTGCTGTTATTCCCATTGTTCACTTCCCCATCCTTGAGAAAATAGAGGTAACTCCTTAAAAATGATGGTGCATGTATTAAAAAATATTATAAAGTAAATTATGTTAAGTTATTTTTTAATTATTTTTAGTAAATTTGGTACACAATGAATATCAAACAAAGATATATTGCAATTACCTTTATGTAGAAAAAAAAATCCTAATTATACTGTTTACACAAATTCTTCAATAAAAGGCTCACACAGTACTCCAATTATCAACATTGTTGGAAACAATATCATCACTATTATCTACGGTTTCATCATTATCTAAGTCACTATCAACCTCCATTCCTACTACAGGAACATCTAAATCACTTTCCACATTATTATCATCCAATTGATATAAATCCCAATCATCCTGTAGCATCCCTAAACAAACAAATAACCACACGCTGGATTTCAATGATGTAAACATGCACAGAAAGTTTGTTTTCCGCTTTACACGAATCCACAATTTTTTTTGCTTAAATTAGTTAAGCAAGAATTGTCTGAGCAGCGTGACAATCCAAAAAAGCAGCCATCGGGTGCCATCTGTGTTTGCCGGTAGAGGGGTAAAGGGTTAATCGATTGGATGCAGTTGATTTTTTAAGAATTTAAAATTTATACATTTGTGGTCATCCATTTTGTGTCATTTATCTTGGGTTCCCTATAAAATAAGCTATTATCTGAATATGAATTTGCTGATACAAACACTCATGACCTTTATACATTCCTACCATTGAAAATGCTGTTTTGGCCATATTAGCCCCAGATTTATTACCCACAAGAGGTCTCAACAGCTGGAGGGGGAAGTGGCATTAGTGAGAGACAAAACTTTCACCTGCGTCTTGAATTTCAGACTTGATTATTTACAGCCATGTCAGTTATAGAATAAATCACACGTAAATAAATGATCTTGAAAGTAATATATTAAAATTTCATAATACTGTTGGAATGTCAAAGTTTGATTATTTTATCATTATCAATAAAACAGTTGAAATAGTTTAATTGTGCTTAAAATAAACTTTTTCTGATTTTTGATTCTAATTTTTCAGGCGAATGTCTGATGGTTTGTTTTTAAAGTGTTGCAGAGAAGTAGCAGCCAAAAATAAGGATATTAAATTTAATGAAATGTATTTAGACACAGTTTGTTTAAATGTACGTTTGTTATCTTGGAAAGATAAAAAAAAAAATTAGACATGAACATGTATTATTAAGACATTCATTGACTTGTTATTTTTATATACTTCTTACTCTATTAGCTTGTCCAAGATCCTCTGGCTTTCGATGTGCTCGTTATGCCCAATTTGTATGGTGATATTTTAAGGTAAATATTATATTGTAAATCTTTTTTTTTTTTTTTAGTCCTTACTAAAAATTGCTTTACTTATGTTTTCAATATTTTTTTCAATTTAGTGACCTATGTGCAGGATTAATTGGTGGCCTTGGTGTGACACCTAGTGGAAATATTGGAGAAGAAGGAGCTTTGTTTGAATCTGTAAATACAATTTTTAGCTAAGATATTTTTTCTGATACTTGAATGATTTTTTTTGCTCTTTTTCTCTTTATCCACAATGAAAATTATTCGTTTAGCAACCCATTTGAAATTAAAAACAAATGTTAAAATTAAACACACAAATATATTGATTATTTTTTCTGTGACCCACCTAAAATTTGCACCTCATTAGTGGATTACAACCAACACTTTGGGTACCATTGAGCATTAGATTTAGATTCTTTGTGACATATTTTCTTATCAGAAATGTCTATTTATAAGTATTTTTGGAAAACTAACTGATTCTCCTGAATGTTGTTTATTCTTCAGGTCCATGGAACAGCCCCAGACATTGCAGGTCAGAATAAGGCCAATCCTACAGCTTTACTGCTCAGTGCTGTGATGATGCTCAAATATATGCAGCTTAACTCCTATGCTGACAGAATTGAAAAAGCTGCATTTGATGTGATTAGGGAAGGGAAGGTATGATTCAGTACATGAAGCTTTTTTAAATTCTTATTCAGATAAAATACCTAAAATAAGTATATTTGTTCTAAACAGATTTTAGCAAATATTTTTTCTCTTCAACAGGTTTTAACAGGTGACCTCAAAGGCAGTGCTACTTGCTCACAGTTCACAGAAGAAATCTGTCGGAAAGTTTCTGGATAAATTCTTTGTACAATGTCCTTATTGTAATTGATGTTGTGTGTTATGTATGTGGAGAGACAGATATATTCACTTTTTTGTACTGATATGTGTTATCTTTTATTATGTTGTGCAGAACAAAGTAGTCGGATTTTAGAAATAAATTTATTTATTTATTTGAACATTTTTGTTTTGTAGCTTAGAAATTGTGTACCAGGAATTTATATGTTCTACGGGTCTATTAACCTTTTATCTATTAGAAGTTGGAGTTAGTCTTTTGAAGATACTAGAGATTAATTTATCCTCTAGAAACTATTTGGGTGATATTTAAAAAAAAAATCAACATTAACTTGCACAAAAGAGACGTTGCAAATATTTAACTTTATTGAAGTTTAGCATTGTAGAAAAATGAATGTTTGTACTCTACGTAGAAGTCTTCCACTCAAAAATAGTTGTTTTTTTTTTACCCACCATAAAGTTAAAGACTCAAAGAAAATGGAAATTAAAAAACACACAGTTATGAATTTATCAATGCATTTAGCTTTGCTTTAAGTGTTCTTGTGGATATCCAAACTACTTCAATGGTAGGATACCAGTTTTCTACTGACTTCTATTCAAAAGTTCTTTAATTTATTGTGGCGTCATGCCCCTACTTCTCCCACAATAAATATGACATCATTGTTTAACAGGCTTAACAGCTACTATGTACCCAGTATTCATTTTTCTAATTGTTATAGGGTAAATGTATTTGAAAGTGGAGATGTGTGTATTAAATCTTATTCTTGTACAAATAACATTATTATAAACATTGAGATCTGAAAATAAAGGTTTTGTGAATGTATACATGATATCATACGTTACTTAAAATGTAATAAATATTTTGTGGTAACCCAACTCCCCTTCTTTCCCCTAGTCATAGCTTATTATTTATTGATCACTTTATATTCTATGTATTAAAATCTGTGTGGATTATTTGATCAGTTGCTTCTTGTGCTTTTCATCAATAGTTGTAAACTGAATCTTGTCCTCAGTTTGTATGATTTGATCAAATGCACAATTAAAATAAAGTAAGGGGAATGACCATGGTAACTATTTTCTTTACTTTCAATTTGTTTTGAATTCATGATAAGTTGAAGTATTTTTTTTTGCAAAGAAATTTTTTCTGATTTAACAAAACACCCAGCCAACAAGAAAAGTTCCCGTAGGTGTATTTGTAGTTTTATTTTCATCTCATTAAAGAAAATGTGTTCAGGATGTTTAAATTTTAATTATCTTTCGACAATCAAACTAGGCAACTGAGTCAAAATAATATTTTAGCAGGTGGATTTACCCTGCTAATTACCTAATTAGGTAAATGTGTCAAAGTTTGATTTGACCAGGCTATCTTTCTTAAGTCCAGATATTTTGTCATTGATCTTCCATTGAACACATCTTGAGGTGCTGTGAAAACTCCAAAGTCTTGTACTATCATTGATTTTCTTTTTTTTTTTCATATGGGGACATGTTGCTTCATGTGATTCATGAACAAGTTGTTTTTGTGGGTGAGACAACTGAGGGAAAGAGATTTAGACTTGAGTTCATTCATTTGTCATTGATTGCATTATTTCCCCCTGAACTGATACTCAACTGTTTTACTCTACACTTTTTAGCTCTTTGATTTATTAAAGATAATGGTGGACTAGAATTACTCAAGAAAATTGACTAACACATCTTCAAAAACTTTGATAGACAAATATTTATCAATATAAAAAAACATATGCATGTAATGGGATATAAATGTACATTTGAAAACGTTAGAGTACTTCATACTTAATACATCATTACATGTTGATATAAAGGGGAAAATTTTAGGTGCAGTATGTGAAAGAAAGGGTTTAAACTGAAGAACCTTATGAGAAAATTTGAAAGATCGGAACTGTTAATATAAATAAAAAAATTACTTTGAGATTTATGATTCTTTTTTTTTTTACATTGGTTCTAAATTGATATTTAGTCATACTAATTGATATGGTTTGAGAAGCATCAATATTTTTGTTACATGAATTATTTGTTGTATCATTATGATAATACAGTTTGTCTTAAAAAAAGTAAGTTAACATGACATGATGATATTCTACATTTAATTGTTGATGACAAATGATTTTGTGATTGGTTCACTGTTCATATTTAATGATATTAATTAACATGTTTTGAGAAGCAGAGTTAATTTTTTTTTTTACATAATTAATGATTTATTGTTTCATTATAGTAATATAGTTACGGTAGTCTAAAAAAGTAAGTGAACATGCTTTTATTCTAAGTTAAAATGTTAATGACAGTAAATGGTTTTGTACGTAAACACCTTTAGAGGGATGGGTGGCAGAGTTGTGTAGAGCACTCCTCTGTCAATCTGAGAGTCTCGTGTTCTATCTTCGACGAGAACCCCGGGAATTTTTCCAAGTTCTGATGGAAGTTAGTTCAAAGTTTCTCAAATTCACCCAGATTTAAATGGGTACCTGGCTTTTAGTTGGGGAAGTGCTGAGGTTAAAGAAACTGATGAATTCTACACTTCATCTGCCCTGATGGTCGTTTAGGACCAAGGAAACTTTACTTTTTTTTAAACACATGCAAGTCATTCAATATTTTTTTTCTTATTCATCCATTCCATTTTTAACAATAGCAGTAAGAATATAAATTGCCACGATTGGAAAGTGCGTATAAATCTCTACAGGATTTTTCATAATTATTTTTTAAGTACATTTTTGGAGACTTGTTTTAGCATCTATCAGTGTATGACAGTGGTTCTCTAACATATATGCTTGCGGGGCCCACCATAAAAACTGATTTGTTTTCGGAACCCACCTGTTAAGAAAATGTGTGGTAAAAGAAAGAGAAGAGCATCATTGATTTTATTTATTGATTATTAATTTTTTTTACACATTGAACATTTTTTAGTTTTATAACACACTGGAGAAATACAGTTGTAATACACACATTTTTGATCAATTAATTTTAAATAAATTTTATTTTTACCAACCTAAAATTCATTCTATATCCAAGCTTTGAGAACCACTGGTCTCAGATTTGTCATCACCTGTAGATCATAGGTGCACTCTTTAGATTTTGAGTTTATTTTATGGTTACTAATTGAGTATTGGAATGCATTGAAATGAGTGAATAAATTTACTGTCATTATTATTTAATCATAAGGTATAAATGCCAGGAAGAAATTAAAAAGTAAACTTTTAAAATCTCTTAAAACTTAGTTGTTCTGATAATTACAATGGATAGTAAACAAATGCTAGGCTGAGAGGATGAATGGTCCATGCAGTGTTGGTGTTTGATGACATGATGAATGATCCATGCAGTGTTGGTGTTTGATGACATGATGAATGATCCATGCAGTGTTGGTGTTTGGTGATTTGTGATGAATGGTCCATGCAGTGTTGGTGTTTGTCTGGTGACTTGTGATGAATGGTCCGTGCTTTGTTGGTGTTTGTCTGGTGACTTGTGATGAATGGTCCGTGCTTTGTTGGTGTTTGTCTGGTGACTTGTGATGAATGGTCCATGCTTTGTTGGTGTTTGTCTGGTGACTTGTGATGAATGGTCCGTGCTTTGTTGGTGTTTGTCTGGTGACTTTTGTTCTTATCTTTAACTCGGGTTATTTTCAGTTACTAGTGATAGTTCCTAAGTCCAACCAGTATAAATGGTCACGTGATGTTAGTTTTGGGAACCTCGGCGTTGTGCTAGTCACCCATGTATGTCTCATGTGGTGCCCACATGGTCGTCTGCACTCTCAGCTGTGGTTGGGGTGAAAGAGGGGCACGATAAAACCATACCATTCGTGGATTAAAGGATCTAAGTCAAACATATTCACACAGGGGTTCGTTTACAAAAAAAAATTGATGGTCTATTTTCAGTTTTATAAGAAAGAAGTTTGCATTCTGTTTAAATTGTGCAGCAGGCACCACCGCGTGTATTGCTGGTCCACTGTTAAAGGACATCATACCGCGTGTATTGCTGGTCCACTGTTAAAGGACATCATACTGTTTCTACACGAGGCAGGACTGTTGACGTATGAGTTAAAAGAGTTATTGATTAAATCACATGACCCCTCCCCCCCATACTGTCTTGCAGAATTCTTTTGTTTCATCGAGAAATCCGTACCACAAAGTGATAACAAGTGGACAATTTATCGATAAAGCAATTTGTTTTCATCAAAATGTCAATGTTATATTTGGTATTCCTTCCTTGACATTGCATTGCAAGCACACTGGAATGTTGCAAGAATATTTTCATTGGCCAGTATTTTGATACATTTAGAAATCTCCAATACACGTATAATTTTGCTTTTGTAAAGCTGAGCAGTTTTGGCAACTGTTAGTCAATTAATGCAAAAATGGGAAAGTATTTCATAAGATAAATGTGCTGTTTGGTAAGTATCGCCAGTGGCGTCAGAAGGGAGTGCGGCGGGTGCGAACCGCACCGGGTGACACAATTTTAGGGGTGACACCATAAAGAACAGTTCTAAATCGGTATAGTCGGTTTGATAGCCGATCATAGTTAAAACATGAGCAGTAACACATGGTGTCACCATATACAGCAATAACACAGGGTGCCGTCATCCAGAGCAGTAACACATGGTGTCACCATATACAGCAATAGCACAGGGTGCCGTCATCCAGAGCAGTAGCACAGGGTGCCGTCATGCAGAGCAGTAGCACAGGATGGCGTCATGCAGAGCAGTAGCACAGGGTGCCGTCATGCAGAGCAGTAGCACAGGGTGCCGTCATGCAGAGCAGTAGCACAGGGTGCCGTCATGCAGAGCAGTAGCACAGGATGCCATCATGCAGAGCAGTAGTACAGGGTGCCATCATGCAGAGCAGTAGCACAGGGTGTCACCATATACAGCAGTAGCACAGGGTGCCGTCATGCAGAGCAGTTGCACAGGATGTCGTCATGCAGAGCAGTAGCACAGGATGCCGTCATGCAGAGCAGTAGCACAGGGTGCCATCATGCAGAGCAGTAGCACAGGGTGTCACCATATACAGCAGTAGCACAGGGTGCCGTCATGCAGAGCAGTTGCACAGGATGTCGTCATGCAGAGCAGTAGCACAGGATGCCGTCATGCAGAGCAGTAGCACAGGGTGCCATCATGCAGAGCAGTAGCACAGGGTGTCACCATATACAGCAGTAGCACAGGGTGCCGTCATGCAGAGCAGTTGCACAGGATGTCGTCATGCAGAGCAGTAGCACAGGTCGCCGTCATGCAGAGCAGTAGCACAGGGTGCCACCATATAGAGCAGTATAAAATGGGTGGCCCGCACCCCCTAGTGACGCCAATGTGATAGATAGTGATAAGGATTTTATTATCATATTTATTGCGTACTTGAGGTGTGACAAAAAATATCTTCCACTACTGTTTAAATTGGAATTTGAATAGTTAAATTATTATGTGATTTAAATATATTATTTAATCTTAACATAAGTCTATTGAGGGGATGGATGGTCGTGCGATAAAGCGCTCGACTGTCGGCATGAGGGTCCCAGACTCGATCTCCGGTGAAAACCAAGAATATTTTTTAGGTCATGGTTAAATATATAACATATTCCCATTGATCAGTACGGATCGCCATGTTCCATGTAATTTTGTCTTTATTGACTATTTTAGCGGTTCGTGGTTATACCACATGTCCGTGACATCAACGAAGAATTAATTACATTGTAAAGTTACCAGTTGATGTTTGCTGCGACCCTATTGTTGCGATACATTTGATTTATGTTGCTCTATTACCTCTTGAAGCTTTCGCCATATGGGTTGAGTACCACCCTGAATTATGTGATGTTTGGTACCTTCTAGTGAGCAGCTATATATCTTGTGCCGCAGTTTAGATACCTTCAGTTTCAATCGATAGGACTGCAGGCATGTACAGTAAGACCTCGCTTAACGCGGGGTATAGACCTACGTTCCATCAAAGTAGAGCGTAATATGAAACAGCGTTAAACGAGGTTATCTCATCATGTAAATAATGGGGTTAGGGTAAGATAGGTAGAAAAATTGGTCAGGTATTTTACCATTAAATTTATAACAATAAAAAAATATTTCTTACAAATATAGAAACTATAAGAAACATAAAAAACGAATATACATATAAAATAAATAAAATTCTAAGTCAGTATGTTTACATTTCAGATCATTCAGTCTCTTCTGTGTTTCCCACTTTCTGCCTTTTTATCAAGAAGGTATCTAATGTAATGTGCGTTTTCCTTTAGCGCTCTGTAAGACGTTGTTGGTAAGTGGATAAGGCATCCATAACACCCAGTCTGGCTTTTGAATTTCTGTCAAAAATATGGTCATAGTCAATAAATTGGTCCGTAATATCTGTTACAGTGGTCAAACTGGGTTTTAAAAACGCTGTTTAAAGTTCTTTTTGCTCATCTTCAGAATCACTACTTTCAATATTTTTGTGTTCTTCTTGGTCCGCTAATTCCTTGAGCTCATCATTAGAAAGACTTGCGGCTGTTTCTTGCACTAATTCTTCGACATCTTCCTCATTTACCTCATCTAAATCGGTTTGTTTCGCTAATTCCACTATTTCGTGTTTTTATTATCACACTTGATACAAACTAAAAATCATAATATTTGTCACTATATCAGGGAAACCCACAATTTAAATAAAAGAGCGTTAAACCGAAACAGCGCTAAACGAAACAGCGTTAAACGGGGTCTTACTATATATTATTTTAAGGTCAACACCTGTCTCCGTGGAGTACGTTCTTCATCTATTAGGATTGAAGTTATCTTAGGCCAATGTGTGTTGGATCAAGTCCTCAGCGTGCTCGCATATTTCGTACTGTCATCACCTGGTTGTGGGAAACTTTCGGATATGCGGAATTCTTAGCGGCATTCCTTCTCTTGTCTAGGAATCGATTAACGACCTTTGCTCTTATCATGATCTCTAACTATATGTAGCAGACTATCTTTGGATTCTATTAAGTCTTATATTGACTGTTTTGTAGGAAAGTTATACCTGGATCAAACTCTGACCGCCTTCCACATTATACTAAACAAATTATGTCTTTGCTTTAGGATGATGTATTCTAAAAATTATTGTTATTTTAAATATTTTGTTCAACAAAAGTCTCAATTTTTTTTTATTATTTCACGTTTTATATCAACAAAATGAACACTGTTGAACTTGAGCCTGTAACGATAATAATTTTTATCAACTAAATGAACAGTATAAATAAGATTATACAGATGATTGTGCATGATATCTCTTATTTATGCTTATTTATTTAAATTAATTTCTATATACAAAGACATATCTATAGTTAATCCGGTATAACCAAATTCTCTTTTTATTTGACAGCCAAGAGAACAACACTATATCTGTTCCATTCAGATCCAATGTTTAGAAATAGCTTGAGTTCTGACTTTTTTTAAAAATTTATTATTGATTTTGAGCTGAACGTGTCATCTTCCCACATCAATACTTGAATTAATAAATTGTCATTCATCATTTTACCCCACTCTCCTCCTCCTTCCCCCCCTCTCCCCCAACACAATCAGTGAAGCGTTTGTAAACAAGTCATTGAGTGCAGTCATCTCTATCACGTAGACATGCGTGCATCTCTGCTCTGTCAGAGACGTCTTTTTGTGTGCGAGTAAACAGTCATACATCCTGGTGTCAAGTGAACATTAGGCTCAAAATACTCCATTGGAAAAAAAAGACAAAACAAAACAAGCAACAAACAAACAAACAAACAAACAAACAAACAAAACAAACAATGAGCAAACCAAAAAAAAAGAACAACAAAAAATAAACACAAAATAAAAATAAAATCAACAGAAACGGACACAAGTAAAAACGAAATAATTCAAACAGAGACAGAGAGAGGGGGAGAGAGAGACAGAGAGAGAGAAAGAGAGAGAGAGAGAAAGAGAGAGAGAGGGAGAGAGAGAGGGAGAGAGAGGGGGAGAGAGAGGGGGAGAGAGAGAGAAAGAGAGAGAGAGAGGGAGAGAGGGAGAGAGAGAGGGAGAGAGAGAGAGGGAGAGAGAGACAGAGAGAGAGAGAGGGGGGAGAGACGGAGAGAGAGAGGGGGAGAGAGGGAGAGAGAAAGAGAGAGAGAGAGGGAGAGAGGGAGAGAGAGAGGGAGAGAGAGAGGGAGAGAGAGACAGAGAGAGAGAGGTAGAGAGAGAGAGTGAGAGAGAGAGGGAGAGAGAGAGGGAGAGAGAGAGAGGGAGAGAGAGAGAGAGGGAGGGAGAGTGAGAGAGAGAGAGGGAGCCATTGAAGAAATACATTGAAATCTATGATTTTTCGGGGCTCTTCACTAATTGTGGCACAGGACTCGTGCCCTATTTGCCCCCCTCCTCCCCCGTCAGATCCTCCCCTGAGTGATATCCCGCGTAAAGAGCACCCCGCCTAACGAATTTTCCACATAACGATCACCGTTTAATGATGTAAGTAAAAAAAATAAATAATTTGAATTTAACATCATCTTAACTATGTACTAGAGAATGAGACTTATCCGTAGTGAGTGTGTATACACAGTGAGTGTGTATATAGTCTGTGTATATAATGTGTGTATACACAGTGAGTGTGTATATAGTCTGTGTATATAGTGTGTGTATACACAGTGAGTGTGTATATAGTCTGTGTATATAGTGTGTGTATACACAGTGAGTGTGTATATAGTCTGTGTATATAGTGTGTGTATGTATACACAGTGAGTGTGTATATAGTCTGTGCATATAGTGTGTGTATACACTAGGGGTATGACTAAAATATAACCATATATCCCCATATCATATTTTGTGGAGCTTTGTATCACAAATAAAGAAAATATGGGTCATTTTTGCTTTGCATAAAAAAAGTTCACCCTCCAATCGACACGAATATTTTATAACATACAAATTTTCAAATATTTCGATAAAAGTTTCACCATTACAAATAAAAGTGACATAAGAATAATATTGATAATTATTACAATGTTACAATGTACATTTCTATTGTGCATTAGTTGAAAGAAATTTAATTTTCAATTTTTCAATAAACTTGCAAAGTGGAAGTAAACCTTGCATCACTTTAATTGAACGCTCTGCACAGATATTTGAACGCTGCGTTGGTAAATTGGTATAGGCGTAGGATATGTGGACCAAAATGTCTCTAATGACTTCAAAGTCTTTGTATGTTGCTTACAAGCTTATGGTAGTAGGATTGAAGCACTGGGCAGATAAATAGATGTCAGCTCACGCACCACTGATGAAATCACTTGTTGCTTAAGCTGTTTGCAGATACTCCGATATCAGAACGAATGATGACAAACAATTAATTGCCCTTGAGTTCCATTTCGCACAGTTTTTATTCGGGAAAAGTGGAGAAGATTAATATGACAGGCCAGGGCCCTAAATGGGCTGTAGAGCCAAAAAAGAAAGAAGAAGACAGTTTTAATTCCATTGAATATTGCCTCCCCTTTTTCATTTGCCATGTGAAGAACAGCGAGTCTGACCTCCCTTTTTTCATTTTTGATAACAACAACCTCATGTTTTTTTTTGTATGGTCTTTCCATCAAAGTGTAAACACCAGTGTTCTTTTTTTGTAAGTTTTCCTTGAAATTCCTGTTTAATTTTTCTCCTTCTTTCATTAGAACTTTGTAAACGCCTCTTTGAGTTGGAGTAGATATGCAAACTCCATTTCCCGACAAAATTTCACAGACTTTTTGGGCCTTCCTTGTACTCAATTTTGCTGCAGTCACTAAACACACTGCAAAAGCAGTTTTTGTCTTTTAGACTTTAATGTTTTCTCATTATCTTCACTACACTTCTACTGGAACACTGTTCTTTGCTCAAAAAATCTTCTTTACTCACATAATCTTCTGTATCCAAAATTAGTGAGACCCTTGATTCAACACTTTCTTCAGCGAAACTTTTCTGTGACTGGCACTTTCCCTTTAAAGTAATTTCATTTTTCTTGGGTGAATCTTTTGTGAATCATCTTCTGGGGGTACAATAGCCTGCTTTTCCTATTGTTGAAATCTGAAGTGCACAACAACTCTCCTTTCTCATCTGTTACTTTAAACATCGCTGTGAAATCATAGTTTCCAGGTCTTCAATTATGTCTTTCAAACTTCTTAACAACATTGTCAATTTTTATATTAACTGTTGATTTACCTTGTTGAATTGGCAATGTTATTTTTTTCCATAACTGTTTTACTTCACCCGCTATCAGTACGATCCTGTCTTTTCTGCTTTTTACATCAGAAAGCTAATGTTTTATATCTGTTCACGATATGTAGATCCATTGGAATTTTTTTGCATTTGATCAAGAATGTTAACAGTACTATGCTTTCGTGATTTAATGCTTTTTCGGAACTGCACTAGATTTCAAGACTAAATTCTCTTGTTCTTCTCGAAAGCTGGAGCATTTTTTGACATAACTGCTCTGAGACAATGACACAAATACATATCATGCGTATAATAGTTGCCAAATAAAATGCTGATGGTGCATGGAACAACAAAGAAAAATATTACAGTTAAAATACTAAATGCGAGTATGACATACGATTTACTCGGCGTTTGGAGGGTAAACTTTTTTAACAGTTGAGGGTTGTTAAAGATAATTTTTGTTTAGATATGATAAATGTCCACTTGTGGCAGTATGGGGAATTAAAAAAATAATTAAAAAACATTTTTAGTCATATGCCTAGTATACACAGTGAGTGTGTATATAGTGTGTGTATACACAGGTAGTGTGTATATAGTGTGTGTATACACAGGTAGTGTGTATATAGTGTGTGTATACACAGGTAGTGTGTATATAGTGTGTGTATACACAGTGAGTGTGTATATAGTGTGTGTATACACAGTGAGTGTGTATATAGTGTGTGTATACACAGTGAGTGTGTATATAGTGTGTGTATACACAGTGAGTGTGTATATAGTGTGTGTATACACGTGTGTATGCACAGTGAGTGTGTATATAGTGTGTGTGTATACAGTGAGTGTGTATATAGTAGTGTGTATACACAGTGAGTGTGTATATAGTGTGTGTATACACAGTGAGTGTGCATGTTTCTTTGTGTCCTCCATATACAACCCCCCTCTTCCCCACCCCACTATTTTCCCAATCATCATTACATTGAATGACAGGCTGTGTGAGTGTGTGTGTGTGTGTGAGTGTGTGTGTGTGAGAGAGAAGGGGGGGGGGGGAGGGAGTTTTATAGAGATGGGGTTGGGGTAGTTGATGTTTGCTTAATAACGTCTTTTCTTTACATTTAATACAGACGTTTTCTTCGCAGATGGGGTCTGCTGGGATATGTTCTACAATAAAATGGGGCCCGAGTTGGGAGTGAGGGTGATATTTTGATTTTCGTTATATAATATTTAACTGGGGAAAGGGTGCATCCATTTTCTCCCTGTATATGTATTGTAATGTTCAGCTATTATTCATACATCTGGTATAAGTAATGGAATAAAGTATTTAAAAAAAAAAAATCTGTAAATGTGCTATAGCGCTGAATCCATCTGAATGACGCTATCTGGGAATCTTTTGTCTCACCGAGGAAGTTGTTGCCGTGTCTATTGGGTTGTGAAAGGGGAGAACACCCAGAGATCTTAACTACACGTAACATTATTTTTGTCCCTTTTCTTTCTGTTTATGGGTGCCAGGGTTCATATCCGCCACGACGGGGAGGCAATCCGAACAATTGTTAAAGGCCTTTGGCTTTTTTTTTTTTGGGAGGGGGAGGGAGGGGCTTCTCTTTCGAAATTAATATCTTTTTGTTTATATTGCAAATTTTAGGGCAAGTAGGGTGGGAAGGGGGGGAGTAATTTTTTAAACACCCAGAATGCTCCGCGTAAGTGATCCAAATGAGTTGACTCATCGTCATGAGAATAAATCTTATTTGCAATGTACCTCTATTATTGATAGTTTTTATTGTTAACACCTGAAGAGTCGAGATATTCTTCTATCTTTTTTAATTTACACCATTAAGAGGTCACTACTATTTGACCTAAATACATTGAACCCAAAATAAGTTTGTATTGTTTCTCAATATTTTTACTATTGTTACGTTTTACACCAGTGGGTCTCAACCTTTTTCATGACTGTACCCAGCGGCGTAGCGTGGGTATAGGCCACCCAGGTCGGAAGACGATTTTGCCGCCCTCTCATTTAGGTATATCAATTTAATCTATACATTTTTGCCGCCCCCCCCCCTAAAAAGTAATAAATAGTGCCGCCCGGTGCGGACCGCATCCACCGCCCCCCCCTAGGTACGCCACTGACTGTACCCCAAAGTGTGCGCACGTATATACGCGAGTACCATTAACACGTCAAGTTCGCAGATAAATGCACTTATTTTTCATATTTCCCTTCTAATGCAATACTTGGTCACGTGGTTCGATGATGAGTCATGCAGCAAACTGGCCGACCTTCTTCAAGCCCTTGGTTGCCTTAAACTTGAATTATATGTCACTACGTACTCCTGAATAACCTTTCCGTATCTCTTGAGGTCCGCGCAGTGGCGCAACTAGGGGGGGGGGCATTGGGGGCATTTGCCCCCCTCCGAAATAAAAAAAAATTAAAAGATTAGACCGAAATTTGTTTAAAATAAATTACAAATATATAAATAATGTGATTTTTTAATACAAGTGATTTTTTTTTGCCCCCCCCCCTGAAAGTTTGGTCTAGTTGCGCCTCTGGGACCGCGTACAACCTGTTGAGAGACTATTTCTTTTCGTTAACATTTTCCAGCCTTTTTGTTTTCTCAAATTTTCAGCAATCAGTATTTTAAGTAAACCTCTCTGATTACGTCATCGTGAATGAAACTTTCAGGTCGAATGAAAAAAAAATATGTGGACCAAGATTCTCAAAAAAACAAAAAAAAAACAATGTAATATAGCTGACCAATTATGGGATGTCATCAAAAATCTTCAAGTGTCGGAGTTGATTTCAAATGGAAGATGAATTTCGGAAGTTGAACCGGAAGATGAAGGCTGTTGTTATTGTATCAGACGCCTGTCTAATGGCGACATAATCGGAACCCAATCTAGCACGCACGCACGCACGTACACACACACACACACATGCAGATAAACACACAAACGACCACATTTCTTTGGAAATAAAATATTACACACATAGAAAAAAAAATCCTTGCGAAAATTTATGTGGGAAACAAATTAAGATATGAAAACCTTGGAGTATTTTTGCGTCTCAAAACCTTGCCATAACACATTCTTTTTAAATAATAAGCATTTATTACTTTTAATAATAAGCCAATTACATTTTTAGAATTACATAAATTACTCACAAGTGTACAAAACAATTACAGCTTCACATATAAAATTTGATACGATTACACACTTACATGAAAAAAAAATGTGTTAGAAAACATTGGTCATGGACTATAGACGTTTCTTTTAAAATATCAATATGTCAATGAAAGACTGCTAGACATCCAGAGACTTATTGACAGGGCAGTGCGGTAGCGAGCTTAACACGCGCCCGTGGCACAATACCTTTTTAGCGCCCCCCTTATTTGAAAACCATGTAATATTACATATAAAATATACCATTTGGCGCCCCTTTGTGAATAGCGCCCGGGGCATGATGCCCCCTTGCCCACCCCTCGCTACGCCTCTGTGCCAGGGCCGTTCTTAAGTTTTTTTGTGAGCCCAAGGCAAAGGTATATCTAGAGCCTTTAGGTCATGGCCACCGATAGAATTTAGTGGGCCCCTTTTAACCTTTGAAAAATTGGGGCCCCGATGAAAAACTCCAAACATTGTAGCCCAAGTCTTTAATCGCACTTTCTTATGGCTGCTAAAAAAATCCGTTACAGAGGCGGCCCTTACTATCGGAGGAACTAGGGTAGCCACCTAGTGTGTCTATTTATAACAACCAATCCGTTTGCTGCAGTCCATCCTGTGGGTGACCGTTCAGATCAGACAAAAGATGTTCTAATTAAAAGATAAGAGGTACATCTTTATTTGCTATGTACTATTAGCATTTAAAAAAAAATTGATTAAAAAGCCCATTGTGGGTAGAGGCGTACCTAGGGTGGGGGGGGGAGGGTGGGGGGGAAGGGTGGGGGAGGTCCAGAATCGAAAGTTCCCCCTGAGTCCCAGTTTGAGGGGGGACCCTTAAACATTTTTTTTACATTAAATATTAAGTACATGATCTCATGTCATGATGTCGAATATCAAAATGAAGGGGCCCCTCTAAGAGACCAAGCCCCCCGGGCCCTCAATATCCAAGGTTCGGCACTGATTGTGGGTTGCCAGATAACACGGCATTTACAGAATGTATGTATAATTACATGCACATACAGCATGTATTAATAAAACATACCGTTTATGAAAAATTCGTTTTTTTTTTCGCTTTGTTTTAGCACAGTCAGCCAGTGTCATCATCCCCAATGGCCAGCTTACTGACATGGAACTGCGATTCATTGCGTCCCTTTGTCTCGATGTCACCAAGTGCACGCGATTGTCATAAACATGTTTTGCGTCAGTCAACGTAATCTCTCCCTTTTATTTTTCTCTCCCACTTTTTTTTTATAAATTATGGGACATAATTGTGGTTGAAGTGCCGGTTGGTTATAAAGGACATTGGAGTTATCCATCAAATATTTTGCTTGACTGCAATGGTGCGCAGATTCTGGCCTTTAATACCACACGAGGCTGTTCGCTGGCCTCAGTGAGAGTCACTTAAGAGTCAGCTTTTTCCCCCCTCTTTTTTTTTTAGCGCATTTTCGAGAAGTCGAATGCGATATTGTTTCCGTTTTGTCCGCTTGTCCGTCCGTCTGTCACCACCCTAGATCTCAGCAACCATAAGTCATAGACGCATGATGTATATATACTTTTTTTGTGAATACCATCCACCTCCCCACCTCAAAATATTAACTTTATAGCATTTTTTGTACTATATACAAAAAACCAACAACAACACCAATGCGACCACTGACGTATATGCCTACATCATTTTTAGAGCATTTTCGAAAAAATATAAACGCTCTGTTATCCCTGTTACGTCTATCCGTCCGTCTAACCGTGTACACCCTAGATCTCACCAACAACCATAAGTCCTAGACCCATGATGTACATATATCATTTTGTAGGTCTTGGCCTGCCAAGAAATGACTTTTTTCATTTCGCGATCTGACCTCTCAGGGCCGTAAAAGGGGCCGTAGTACCGTTTTTTACTATATAAGCTATATTAATAAAGGTGCGCTATATCTCAGCAACTATAAGTCCTAGACCCATGATGTATATATCATTTTGTAGGTCTTGGCCTGCCATGTGTACATCAAAAGTTCATTTCGCGATAGGACCTCTGAGGGCCGGGCTTCAGGGCTCCTAAGGGGCTTATATATTATATATACACCTTGTACGTTCAATAGCCCGTTCATTTGGTGCGAAATACTGCAGCACGTAGTTTCACCAAGATTTATTAAGAAACTCATCAAATGAAATAGTAAGCTTGTGTTTTGAGTTTAATTGAAAGTGTCAGAGCTATGCAACAATTGACGGAGTTTTCGGACGATTAAATGACTATAATTTAGAATGTTTTCAATTATGAGTCCTATTTCAGTAACCACAAACCACTTGAAGTTAGATTTAAGAGACAATAATTTTTTTTTCAAATATAAAGAAACGTCTTTATAATTTATTTGTTACAGATATATGCATTACACAATTGAATTTATAAACATTTCCAAAATTTACAAATATTTACTGAAAGCTAACAAACTTACTGATACATAACATGAAAATGCGCTAACACGTCCTGTGTCCAGAATGGAACAGGCTTAATTGCTTGTTTTAAGTTTAACATATGTATCGGCCTATATACGTTAAGTAGTATTGAGCTACACAGATAACAATATTACTCACATTCATTTCAATGAGTGTTATTCAGGGAATGTAGTTTGACTTTTTTACGAATCCTCTAGATCAGTGTCCCCAACCTTTTTTGCCTGCCACGGACCGGTCAACGATTGAACATTTTTTCTCATCCCGTGATGTGTGTGTGTGTGTGTGTGTGTGTGTGTGGGTTGGGGGGGAATTGATTAATTATATTTTAGATTGTTTTGATTTACAATGTCACTAAAGCTCACAGCCGCTCAGCTCCTGGTTTATCTCTTGTCCATGGGAATTCGAACAATTCTGAGAGAAATACATCACAATAAGTACAAAGGAAATAATTTAATGTCTTTTAGGCGGCCCAGTACTTTTGATCCACGGACCGGTACAGGTCCGCGGGGGTTGGGGACCACCGCCCCAGGGGACGCAGGTATCAGCAAGCAAAATTTGCTGGTTTTAATATGTAATGGCAACACTGACCTATACATTCACATTACTCACTGGCTCCATTCACTCTACATTTAGTCCACTATCGTGAGTTTGGCAAATCTTTATAAACTCTCGGCTTGATCATATTATTTTATGAATAAACTTGAGATGTAACATTACAGCTGTGATCACCAAGATAGTGATGGCTACAGTACCCACGTGATATGACTTAAACTGGAGGGGAGATTAACTTCAAATATCAATTTCATTTTCAAACTGAGATCCACTAGCACAACGATATTGATTCATTTCTTCTCTGAAAATATTTTAAAAATTTCTTTAAGAAAGACGTTGAAGATAGTAAAAAATAAATTTAGGAGTTTTCAAACCGGAAGCCGGTGTTGTCAAGAGATACTTTTACTCCCTATCGAAATTTAGTTTGGAAAAATAACAAAAAAAAAAAAACAAATGATTGAATGTTTGTAGATTGGACCAGTGGAGTCACTATTTAACATGAGACCAGTGGAGTCACTATTTAACCCGGGACAAGTAGAGTCACTATTTAACCCTGGACCAGTGGAGTCACTGTTTAACCTGGGACCAGTGGAGTCACTATTTAACCCGGGACCAGTGGAGTCACTATTTAACCTGGGACCAGTGGAGTCACTATTTAACCTGGGACCAGTGGAGTCACTATTTAACCTGGGACCAGTGGTGTCACTATTTAACCTGGGACCAGTGGAGGCACTATTTAACCCGGGACAAGTGGAGTCACCATTTAACCTGGGACCAGTGGAGTCATCATTTAACCTGGGACCAGTGGAGTCACTATTTAACCTGGGACCAGTGGAGTCACTAATTAACCTGGGACCAGTGGAGTCACTATTTAACCTGGGACATATGGAGTCACTATTTAACCTGGGACCAGTGGAGTCACTATTTAACCTGGGACCAGTGGAGTCACTATTTAACCTGGAACCAGTGGAGTCACTATTTAACCTGGGACCAGTGGAGACGCTATTTAACCCTGGACCAGTGGAGTCACTATTTAACCTGGGACCAGTGGAGTCACTATTTAACCTGGGACCAGTGGAGTCACTATTTAACCTGAGACCAGTGGAGACGCTATTTAACCCTGGACCAGTGGAGTCACTATTTAACCCGGGACCAGTGGAGTCACTATTTATCCTGGGACCAGTGGAGTCACTATTTAACCTGGGACATATGGAGTCACTATTTAACCTGGGACCAGTGGAGTCACTATTTAACCTGGGACATATGGAGTCACTATTTAACCTGGGACCAGTGGAGACACTATTTAACCTGAGACCAGTGGAGTCACTATTTAACCTGAGACAAGTGGAGACACTATTTAACCCTGGGACCAGTGGAGTCACTATTTAACCTGTGACCAGTGGAGTCACTATTTAACCATCTTAAAAATATTTTTTTTTCCTAAAACAGCTATTCATCCCTGATGGTGGTGTGGAGTAGCTTAAGTCCCCTTGCCCTTATAATGCAGCCAGTGTCTCGGACCACAGTTTGTTTTAATTAGTCAATATTTGTTGTTAGAAAGCCAAAAAAAAAAAAACCCAGAGACTTTCAAGTGAAGTTTTTTTAAAGTTTTAAAAGAATTTTCACATATTAAAAACAAATATCTTGTTATAATTTGTACTTTAAAATATTTTCAAAGCTGTACTTAAAGATTAGAAAAATAAGCGGTAAATATTTGACTTTTTTTTTAGCTTTCATTCAATACAACTAATCATTTATGTGGATCAGACGAAAGCATTTAAAAACATAAAACACTGTGGAGGACAATGTTAACGAAAGAACTAATTAAATTACCCGGACATTACCACACAAGACGTAGTCGACCAATGGGAATTATTCTCTTAGACACAATCTGCGTAGGCAAGAGTGCGCATGAGTGGAGATTTTGTTCTTTTGTTTAGCGTACCATTTCAGCCCCAGGCGTACAGCATGGACAAACAGTTCCACTTAGTAGGGTGTCAAGGAGGTGGTGGGATGGGGGGATGGGCGCAGTGACCTCAGGTGCCACATTTTATTGAAGCTCATTATAGCAACGTATCTACTAAGGTTTGTAAAAGGCGGTGACATATTGTATAACCACCCTGCAGATAAGCAGAGTTGTCCGTCCTTACACTCGCTTGTACAGGGGCCTTCAGCAAATCGGTTATGTAAATTTCAATAGTTTGTGTGTTTGATATGTAAACCGGAGCCGATAAATCTTTGAAAAAACGTTTCTGGACACTGTTTGCATTTTTATTTGACCTGTTTATTTTATTTGACCTGTTTATACAAATTAGACCTGACCAGGCCCGTCATTATTTTCAATTTTTTTTTATAGGAAACATTAAAATACTTGATGTACCCTGCAAAACCTTTGCATAGAGCTATATTCCCTTAGGTTTGATCAGTACGCTAGGCTAATTTTGGTTTCGGACAGATCCGATTTTTTAATGATTTTATTACTATTGTTTACGTTTGACGATTTTAAACTGAAATACTGTTGTATTAATTCTTTACTTTCGGTTTAACGCAGAACCCACACCGCTATTATTTATATAATTTATATTTATTATTTAATATGTATGTCATATTGGATGTAATGAAGACATTTTATTATATACAGGTTTTATTATACACAGCCAACCTACTACTTATGCTAGATATCTAATAAAATACGCATTATGAATTGAGACAACTTTGTTTTTCATTTTTATACAGATGTAAACAAAGTACCAAAAATCTTGTTTGGTATAATTTGACAAGTAAAGCTGAACAAACAAAACGGAAAACAAAACAATTATAATTAAAATTGTAGCAGTTAAAAAAAGTATCGACGCAACATCCAATTATAATTAAAACTGTTGCATTTAAAGAAAAGTATCGAATCAACATCCAATTTTAATTAAAACCGTAGTAGTAAGATCAAAGTATCGAATGTATAAATATTAAATTTTGATTTATTACTGACACCAACGATTCTATTGATCATAGACGTTATATAGCATAAAAGAACTAACAAACATTCTATTGATCAAAGACGACATTTAGTATACGAGAACTAAACAGCATATCATTGAGAAGGGAGATACAAAAGAAAAATTGTGTTTGGGGGGGGGGGGGGTAGAAAAATTCTTACTGTACATAAAAAAAAATGAGCTAGTGACACTACGGATTGAATGTTATTGACCTAACAAGAGATGGGCCAACAATTCCTTCTGCATGAAATATCACAAATTCTGATCCAGGGGGTACCCCTCCCCCCACTACTCCCCCCCCCCACTACTACCCCCATACCATCCCTTCACTTTGTTTCTAGGCTGACATAATTATTCATTGTCTCTCTCTCCAAGATGTTCCGTAGGTCGAATCTGTCCAGTTTGATGCATCAGACGAGGCACTCTCCCTGTAGGTTTCATGAATAGTGATCAGCTCCTGGCGGTTGGTGATTCTTCTTCATCACTTGGTCAAAGCAGAGAGAGCCGCCTTACATGTGCTTGACCAGACACACATTGCAATACACACATAATGTCATCACACACTGCAATACACACATAATGTCATCACACATTGCAATACACACATAATGTCGTCACACATTGCAATACACACATAATGTCGTCACACACTGCAATACACACATAATGTCGTCACACATTGCAATACACACATAATGTCGTCACACACTGCAATACACACATAATGTCATCACACATTGCAATACACACATAATGTCGTCACACATTGCAATATACACATAATGTCGTCACACATTGCAACACACACATAATGTCGTCACACATTGCAATACACACATAATGTCATCACACACGGCAATACACACATAATGTCATCACACATTGCAATACACACATAATGTCGTCACACATTGCAATACACACATAATGTCATCACACATTGCAATACACACATAATGTCGTCACACATTGCAATACACACATAATGTCGTCACACACTGCAATACACACATAATGTCATCACACATTGCAATACACACATAATGTCGTCACACATTGCAATATACACATAATGTCGTCACACATTGCAACACACACATAATGTCGTCACACATTGCAATACACACATAATGTCATCACACACGGCAATACACACATAATGTCATCACACATTGCAATACACACATAATGTCGTCACACATTGCAATACACACATAATGTCATCACACACTGCAATACACACATAATGTCATCACACATTGCAATACACACATAATGTCGTCACACATTGCAATACACACATAATGTCGTCACACACTGCGATACACACATAATGTCGTCACACATTGCAATACACACATAATGTCGTCACACACTGCAATACACACATGTCATCACACATTGCAATATTCACATAATGTCGTCACACATTGCAATATACACATAATGTCGTCACACATTGCAACACACACATAATGTCGTCACACATTGCAATACACACATAATGTCGTCACACATTGCAATACACACATAATGTCGTCACACATTGCAATACACACATAATGCCATCACACATTGCAATACACACATAATGTCATCACACATTGCAATACACACATAATGTCGTCACACATTGCAATACACACATAATGTCGTCACACATTGCAATACACACATAATGTCATCACACATTGCAATACACACATAATGTCATCACACATTGCAATACACACATAATGTCGTCACACATTGCAATACAAACATAATGTCATCACACATTGCACTACACACATAATGTCATCACACATTGCAACACACACATAATGTCATCACACACTGCAATACACACATAATGTCGTCACACACTGCAATACACACATAATGTCATCACACATTGCAATACACACATAATGTCGTCACACATTGCAATACACACATAATGTCGTCACACACTGCAATACACACATAATGTCATTACACATTGCAATACACACATAATGTCGTCACACATTGCAATACACACATAATGTCGTCACACACTGCAATGCACACATAATGTCATCACACATTGCAATACACACATAATGTCATCACACATTGCAATACACCCATAATGTCATCACACATTGCAATACACACATAATGTCATCACACACTGCAATACACACATAATCTAATTTCGTGGTTTCCGAAAGAATTATACACAACTACAGTATTGCAATACACACATAATATAACTTGATGATTTCCCAAAGAATGGTATACAATTACTGTCTACATAGTGCAATACACACACCTTATACCACTGGTGTATTTACCAAGACTTATAGTATTTCTATACTTCTCAACAGTTATCTAGGTGCATGGGGCGATAAACTAAACGTATAACTTCACACATAACGAATAACTGCACACACAACACATAACATCACAAAATATAACTACACACACAACATATAACATGTTTTCTTCAAGACTTCTGCACAATTACATCTAAATATATTGTATTACACCCTACATACAATATCACACACAACATATAACCATCACAAAATATAACTGCAGACAATATATAACTACAACAATAAAACTGCACTTAACATTTGACTGCTTACAGCATATAACTGCACAAACAACATAAAACAGCACATGACATAACTGCACTCATCATAAAACTGGATACAACTGCATACAACATATAACTGCAAACAACTGCATACAATATAAAACTGCCCACAGCATATAACTGCACTCATCATAAAACTAGATACAACATAAAACTGCACACAACATAAACTGCACTCATAATAAAACTGGATACAACGTAAAACTGCACACAACATAAACTGCACTCATCATAAAACTGCATACAATATATATAACTGCACTGTTTCCACCAGATTCCAAAAACCTCCACATTTCTCCCCAATTGATATGTAAAGGTCAGAAAATCACGTTCATGGCGCCAAGAGACTTGTGTATAACAGCTGAAGAAATTCCGTCCACAGTCTGACGACGTACGGAACCGTTCTATTTTGACATGAATTTAGAAAGTGTAATTAGGACGAATAACAAAACAAACAAAACATGAATTATATTATGTTAAAGCTGTTACTCGAGTTGCATGAACAGTGAAAGTAAGCACTGTCCAATTGACTTGAACATATAGCGAGTATATGTTATGAATGCAATATTATCTTTGGTAGAATTTGTATTCATAACAACAAAGTAGATTATATAGATGTTAGTTTTTCCATATTAACACAGAATACTTTAATTCAAATATTAGCTACATGTAAATACGAATATTAAGTTTTTCATCTCCATACCTATAGTAAAGATGAAATAAAAAAAAATGTTTTTATCTACCGTAAAGACCATGAAATTGTTTCCGATGGCTCAAAAGCCTCCTGTTTGACACGTCACATACATTATTTCTAATGGCTCAAAAGCCTCCATCTGGACACGTCACCGTCTTCTTATGTCAAGAATCAAATGACATTAGCCTAAACAAAAAACTAAACAATCCCAGGTATCAAAAGTCGTTATGACGTTTTCGGGGTCCTAGACTAAGTAAGTAAAGTTCCCTTAACCCTAACGGGTCATCAGGGCAGATGAAGTGTAGAATTCATCTGTTTCTATAACCTCGGCATATGAAGGGGTTGTGTGGTTAGCACAACGCCCAGCCGCCTTTACTCCCCCAACTTAAAGTCAGGTACCCATTTAAAGCTGGGTGGACTTGGAGACTAGCACCAGGACCTGAAAAAATCCTAAGGTTCTCACTGAGAAAGTACCAAATAACCATTTTGATGTCCTAGGCCATGATACAAACCGGGAAAGCAGGTAAAATTTCTGTCACACCTTCCCTAATACTATTGGACAAGTAGACCCTTCTACATTTCATTTGTCTCTTATTTATTTATTTTTAACAGTCAAGGCCGATAATTTATTAGGGGTAAACTGTTAAGCGTGTAATTATTTTTCTTTTTGTTATTAAAATAAATATTAGGCCTATGATTTGTTTGTTTTTAATATGCTGATAAACTTACAAATAAAAAGGAAAAATGAAGCAGTTTCTCGCCGTTTAGTGTACATAAAAATATGTCACAATTAAAATTGGACCTAAATAGTTGTATGGTATAAATTGTACACCCTTACACTCGTATTTATTGAAACCTTTCCGTCATTACGTCACAACCAGGCAAAAATTCAAACGAACAGACAAACAACAAAGTTGTTCAAACCCCATTTTTTTATCACCATCTTTTTATCTTCCACACATCTGCGAGAATGATTGTGTCTGCGTATATGTCTGTGTGTGTTTGTGTGTATGCTACCAACCAAAATGAAAGACAAAGTGAGGCAGGTGTTTGTTATTCTATAGATACACTCACTTCACCTTTATTTTTATCTCTCTCTACCTCTTGTATGCAACATGTTGATTGCAGTCTACGGACGACGCTACTTATAAAATACCGCCAGTGTTCATCGAACTACATTTCTGTAGTGTGTGTTTCTCCGGTGAACAGTGAGACTTAAAGGTATTTCACTTTCACCCCTCTCAGGCAGGGACAACCGCATGGTGAGAACATTCACCGAAAAACAAAAAAAAAAATAAATGAGAAAGAGACTTTTGAGAGATCTTTTAAGTCTCGTTTCATTCACTGCAGCACTAGCCAGGGCGCTGTACTCTCTATCCGCCCGGCTTTTACGAAGTAATGAATGTGGAAAGATGATTAATCCCAGAGTTACCCCCTGACCAGGATAGGGAAGGTATTGAGTGTGTTAGACAATTAAGTTCTACTTAGAGAAACACCCGTCTTACTCTTCGACAGACCGACGCTGGCATTGATTTCTTTTTGTGCTACCCTTGTCCAGCAGGTTTCTTTCGTAATACTGGGACATGGTTCACGTTATAGACAGATGATGTTGACTATCGATGGGGTTCACGTTATAGACAGATGATGTTGACTATCGATGGGTTCTTCATGAAATTTAACATTACTTCTGTAGTGGTATTCTCCATCTATCTATCTATCTATCTATCTATCTATCTATCTATCTATCTATCTATCTATCTATCTATCTATCTATCTATCTATCTATCTATCTATCTAGTGTCTGTCTGTCGGTCTGTCTATCTAACTATCTGCATGCCAATCTGTTAGTGCACCTGTCTGTTTACCAGTTAAAAAAAGCCACAATTATCTATTACATGTCTGAAGTGCATACAATTTTGCCATCTTGCTGTGATTTCATATTCCAAAATATAAATTTCGAGTATCTATCCCGCCATTCACATAACGAAATACACAGATAAGAACAAATTTGCCTGGACTTACGAGGGGAAAATATCTGTTAAAATCTGTTGATGTCTGTTAATTTTTGTTGATATCTGTTAATATATGTTAATATCTGTTGATATCTATTAATATCTATTAAAAATATTTCGTTCACTGACCGTAGTCTGTCTTTGAAGATATATATATATATATATATATATATATATATATATATATATATATTTAATTTACCTTCTGTGTATGACTGAATGTCAAAGTCATTTAGTATTTTACGTTATCAGCAGCCTGGAATTCTGCCCCCAGCCCCTTTACAAATTATGACAACAAGGGAGGGGGACCTCTGGCATCCCCTCCCCCAAATTTGCATAAAAATATTAAAAAAGAAATAAAGCAAAAGTCCCTCCCCTCTTTTATAGTTGGAGGCGCCTAACAATGTTTGGGTAGCCTCCTCGTCTCCCCGGCTCCCCCCCCCCACAAGGCGGCGCCCCTGCATAACGTGATCTGATTTACACCATACTCGTTATAAGTTCCAGAACTGCTAATAACCAAAAACTGATACGACTACAATGCCACAGGACTGATACGACTACAATGCCCCAGAACTGATACGACTACTTTTCCCCAGAACTGATACGACTACTTTTTCCCAGAACTGTTACGACTACAATGCCCCAGAACTGATACGACTACAATGCCCTTGACATGATACGACTACAATGACCCAGAACTGATACGACTACAATGCCCTTCCATTCTACTATGTATTTTACATTTAATCAACACAACAATTTTGTTGCCTCCCTTTGCCCTAGTGTCGACTCTCAGCAAGTCATCACCAGCCAAAGGGTATTGACTAAGAAAGATTTAGTTTCTCACACGTTTACTTCAGCTCTCGGTCGTCTTTGTAGTCCAGACTTGAGGGGAGAGGGTAGAGGGGGGGGGGGCTCGATTCAATAATCTCAGGCCTTCGAATCTGGGCGACTATTTTATTTGACTGTTTTCTTCTGTCAGCTCCCCTTCAGCTCGAATTCAAATAGCGTAACTTCCACCAGCATACCCCCCTCCCTCCCCCACCCCCCATGTTAAATTTGTAACATTTTAGAACAACTTCACATATATGTGTGTATGTGTGTGTGTGTGTGTGTGTTTCTGCTTGTCATAAGTTTATACATATTAGAAGTTATTTGGCTCTACTTTGTTGGAGACAGACAGAAGACAAAACATAAACAACACAAACCATTGACTGTTGTTGTGCTGTTCTTTTTTTTTGTTCTTTCTATCATAACAGTAATAGAGGCAGCTGATTTATAATGCTGTACGAAACCGTTAAAGTTTCATTTATAATTAAGTAATTATATATAAGATAATGCTAAATGTTAGTTTTTTTTTCCATACACCTTTATGGCATTCCTTTTGTGAGGTTTAAGATGTAAAATTGTCCCATAGATTATAGCTTTTTGTTTAAATGACGTCCTTATAATATCAGATGTAATAGAAATGTAATCTGGAAATGGGTCATTCGGCACTAGGTGGGGGGGGGGGGCTATAGCTTTGGGGTGGAAGGCCCTGTAGCACTGTGCTGGGGGTACTATATCACTGTGTGTGTGTGGGGGGGCTATAGCGCTGGGAAGGCGGCGTCCCTATGGCACCGAGAAGGCCAAAATAGAAATGGGGGGGGGTGGAAGCAGACGGTTGCCTAATTCGCCTGTACACAAGACCGTTTCTGTATAATAATAGTGAGAGGTTATTTCTTGATCCTACTTCCAGTTCGTTGTCATCCGTCCAGTTCTCTAGCACCATTTCTACAATCATCACCATAGTGAAGATTGCAATGTCCAAGGACGCATCTAGTGACAGTAAATACATGTAAATGACGACTGTCGGATTGAGCCATCGGAGTGTAGGACGAAATCCCCAAATCAATTTTTTTCAGATCATTTATGACTACTTTAATAATTTTTTTTTACACTGTCAGCTTTTAGCTAATTTCTTCTTCTATGGCTGGTTTTGTGGGTGGACAACCGAACCAGCTACCTACGATCGCCGATCAAGATCACATCCTCCTCGACACCTTGAAACACCACTCGTTAAGTTACTTCTAAAAAAGTAAATATATTAAAAAAAATGAACGTGAGATGTGACATTACATTGTTAAATTGGGAAATGATTTATACAGCTGTATTGTTTCTGACACATTGTAATTTGTAATGTGGGAACACAAAACAGTTGATGAGCTTCATTAATTTGATGCATCCCTATCTATCTATCTATCTATCTATCTATCTATCTATCTATCTATCTATCTATCTATCTATCTATCTATCTATCTATCTATCTATCTATCTATCTATCTATCTATCTATCTATCTATCTATCTATCTATCTATCTATCTATCTATCTATCTATCTATCTATCTATCTATCTATCTATCTATCTATCTATCTATCTATCTATATCTATCTTACATTGAAAAAAATTCCACACTTCTCTATAATATTACTGAAACTGTGTCCACCAATTCGCCTTCTTGCTGTGACTGGACTCTGCACTTGAGAATGCAAAGTTCACCTAAATGAAGTAATCATACAATCTACTTTTAAAAGTAAATTTTCCAGCTTTTTATACACAAGTGTGATTCTGGAATTGTATTTTATCTAACGATGATCAATCTGTTATACACTAGCTAGAGTATTATAGTCAGCCGGGTTAACAGTTTAGTGGACCAATTTTGGGATGTCGCTTACATCATTGTAAAAAAAAAAACCCTCACTGTATATTTTTGTAACTGTAATTGTTACCACGGACTATATTAATACTCTCCCCTTCCTCCTCCTTTTCATCCCTACAATATCTAACTGTCAGACACCGCTAAACACACATTGTCTGTCTATTGATGATGGCTGTCAGCTAATCTGTCCATCACTGACACGGGTATCTATTCAATCAGCCATGTTTGGCTGATCTGTCCGGCTTATTACAGCAGACAGACAATCTCAAATAGGAGATAGCTACACTGGGATTAGATGGATTCATTCAAATTTTTCTCTCTCAACTTTTTCTCACAATAATCTGTTAGTGTGTGTGAATATATGTGTTTCTGTGTGTCTGTGTGTGTGTGTGGGTGTGTGTTTGTGTGTGTGTGAGGATATGTGTTGTGTTTGTGTGTGTGTGTGAGTGTGAGGATAGTGTTTGTGTGTGTGTTGTTGTTGTTGTGTGTGTGTGAGTGTGGGGATAGTGTTTGTATGTGTACGTGTGTGTTTGTGTGTGTGTGTTTGTGTGTGTGTGTGTGTATGTGTTTGTGTCTATTGCCTCTGTTAGCCTGTGTCCAGGTTCTAACTACCCTGAAAGATATTGACCAAGCCTGATTAAATCTGTGCGGGGGTCAGGGTGTTATTTTTGTCTCCCTCGCCCCCCCCCCCCTTAACATTTGTTTAAATCATTTTCACACCGCTGTCACAGTGTGCCAAGGCATACAATAAAGGAACATGTCGTCATCATTGATGGCTACTGTGGTGTGACGCACGTATTAGCGAGTGCCTCTTAGAATTAGTCTTGGACATGCGCAGTACAAAGAAATGATTTACATTAAAAAAATCTTTAAAAAAAAAAAAGTTTACAGTTAACAAAACAACAAAAAGGGATAATTTGTTGTTCATATACTCATTTTTTTTCTATTGTTTTATTTCGTTTGATAATTCTAAGGAATTCTAAAACTTTTATATCTTTTTTTATTCGTATTAATTACTTCAGTATGCTGTTATTACTATCTATCATTGTGTTCTTTCGTTTGATAATTCTAAGGAATTGTGACATTTTTTAAACAAAATTTATTTATAGTTTCACTATACTGTTATTACTATCTATCATTGTGTTCTTTCGTTTGATAATTCTAAGGAATTGTGACATTTTTTAAACAAAATTTATTTGATAAATATGTACGCCTATAGTTACTGTATACGCCTCTATGTAATTTGATGTTGGTTGCGTTACGCCTCTATGTAATTTGATGTTGGCTGCGTTAATATTATTTTGTTGGGCTGCACCTTAATCAATTAATTAATGCATAAAAAGCAACAATTACACATTTGTAATAATTAAATTCAACATTGTGTCGCTCGATGCAATCTTTCTTTGTTATTAAATTTTATTTAACGATAACATTTTTATCTCATGATCCAACATATCACTTATTGATTGTTTTTACATACTTGCCTTTTATTAACCCCCCTTTACCACCCCCCCTCCATTCATAGAATACATAGCTAGGTGAATGAACTTGCTTGGATTTGAACTTGTGGCCTACATCTTGCAGGTCGGGCTGAGAACAAAAACACCACCGAATATTTCGTTATTTCATCTTCCACCCTGAAGCCACTAACTTCATCATATACTTTTGTAGAAATACTGGCTAAATATAGAATGACCATTCAATTAACGTCAGTTAAACACAACAACAGCCATTTAAAAAAAAAAACAGGAATAGGAGTAAATATTGTTGATGAATATTTAATGCAGTGCAATTAGGGCACTGCTCGTGGTCATGTATTACGTTAGGTTGTGTTGTATGCATTGGTGTAAAATTATGTCCGAAACTGGATTATGATCATAAAGTATGCAATAAAGTATGAGAAAAAATCGGAATTAAGTTACTCCGTGCTTTAAGGATTGTAACATACAAACAAGCAAAAAAATTCCAATTTTGCAAACAAAATAACAAAAAGTATAATTTTTTTTCAAATGATATTTCGCACATGGTCCATCAATTCACATTAAATGTCGGTTTCTAGACGATGAAAAGAGTTATTCAAAATTTGTTGCCGTTTTTTTTTTTGTTATGTAAAGATGGTGGTGAAATATCACAAAGAAACCTTATGACTCGTAAACGGGGGCATAATTATGTAAAGGGATTAAGACTAAACTCTTATAAGCCTTCTGGTTAATCCAACCCTGCCGTGAATTTTTGAGCACGCTTTGCAGTTTACATTCTACCATCGAATAGTATTCAGAAAGTGTTTCACTATTTAAAAGTCCAATACAAATGTCTACAAAAAGCCGACATTTTTTCTTTTTTTCTTTTTAATAGTGTAACACCTACATATGGATACATCAGAATAGTACACAAATATGGCGGGTTTCGGAATAATCAATTTCAATTGAAGATGCGCGTTCGGTAGAATTTATATTACGTGTAACATAATAACCGACAGACTTGTATGTTTTACGCTGATATTTTAAAAAGATGACTAAAACAATATTTAAGTCTCTTATTCTGAATCGCGCAATACAGTTTGAGAATATCTTGAAGGTCATTTTCCTTGAAAACAAAGAGATCAATACGACCATGTTCTGAGCTGAAGAGATTAAGATCCAGACAGTTAAAGAGCTAATTGTAAATTTTTTAGTGAAACTTTCATCTATCTCATTCCTGTGTGTCATTCAGTGTCATAGATCAATCTTCAAATGTCAATCTGTTTCAAGTGCTGTTGCCCAGAGCATTGACATTTTGTTTGGTTTGTTTCCCTTTAACCCATTTCAGCTGAGGTTATGGTTCTTGTTTGTGTTTTATATTTGTGGAGCTACCAAAATGAAATATTGAAAAAAAAAAATTCGTAGAACAAAAATAGAATCGTTGAAATGAATGTTTCCAAATTTCTTTTGTTATGAAAAATGTGTCGCCTTTAGATTGAAAAGAAAATGGATTCACCATCAGAAAATTATTTAGAAAAGTTAAACAATGGTTACGATTCTTGTGCGTGGCTGACAGATTTGGAGTTAAATTATTCTTTCTGTACTAAATTTCTAATTTTTGAATATTTACAGTTTAATGTTAATATAAACCCATTAGAAATATACGTTGTATTTGAAGGGGACACAAATATATATCTGTCGTTGGGTGGTCTTCATGAACAATGCAATGGATAGGTCTGCTTTGTAGTTTTACATTGAGTATTCTGACCATAAATTAAGAATGAAAACATGTTGTATTACGTCTGCTCGCTGTCTAAAGGTGAAGTCATAAAAAAAATTTTTGAGCTGGAAAAACACTTATATAAATGTTACATCTCAAAAGATTTTAATGGTAAGATTCAAGATAAAAGTTTTTTTTATCCTAGAATTCATTGGAGAACTTTTTCAACTATGATCTGAACACACAGTTTCAAGGCAAACACCAAACTATTATCTGAACACACAGTTTCAAGGCAAACATCAAACTATGATCTGAACACACAGCTTTAAGACAAACACCAAACTATGATCTGAACACACAGCTTTAAGACAAACACCAAACTATGATCTGAATACACAGCTTCAAGACAAACACCAAACTATGATCTGAACACACAGCTTTAAGACAAACACCAAACTATGTGTGACCAGAAGCGTAATATTACAGACTTGGTGGCGCCCATCTCCTCTCCAAGTCAACGGCGAATATGTTTGGCTTTACCATAAAAAGAACCCTGTACCCTTTGCATGTGTGTCGAGTTCAATATCGACATATATACTGCACACTGGCGGGGCGATACCCAATATTCAATTTTGAGAGTCATGCAAGTCGAATACTTCATTTGGCAGCACAAATATTTTTGAAGAGTCATCAAATAGGCTATGGCTCAATGTTACCAATTTACAATGATCACCTGGTTTAACGAACCATAAACAACACTTTACAACACTATCTACAAACAGGTACATCCAATTTACAATGATCACCTGGTTTAATGCACCATAAACAACGTTTTGCAACACTATCTACAAACAGGTACACTCAATTTACAATGATCACCTGGTTTAATAAACTGAAAACCACGCTTTGCAAACGAGTAGGCTCACGTGAAACATTCCTTCAAAAAATAAAAAGCTAAATAAACAGTTCTAGCCAGGTTGTAGTACCATCATAAAACAATAACAACACAAATCTCAGTCAGACATAATTTAAACTGATTGGTTTCCCCTCAAAATGTCCCAACCAGATAGAAAACAAACATTACCATTTCAAATGACTGCATATGTGTACAATCTTCTTGTCCCAATTTATTGGCCTGTGTTTCTTCAAGATTGGTTCTCACAGTATAACTTATGTCGTGCTCTTTTGTTTTAGTATCCGGTACATTAGAGTTATCATACTTGAACAACGGAAGTATTGTGTTTTTTTTTATAACACGATTTGTGTCAGTCTATGTATCGGTTATCTCCCGTCACAAAAAGTATCTGAATTTACTCAATTTTCTCCTTCAAAGTCGTAAAACTACGGTTAGTTTATCATTCAAGACAAGCAAAAAAAAAAAAATGTTTATTAAGAAGGAAAGGTGGAATGTCTTACACAGAAATTTATTTTCAGATTACAAGTCAAAATTGTAATGTGAAACACAATAAACGTTTTTCTTCTTTTTTATAAATTTCAGCCTTGTATTTAGTTGGATACTTCAGGATGTTCGGTCACAAGCACTGTTAAAATTTTTTAATTTCACAACCTCTCACAAAAACTGAGTAACAAATAAACAATAAACAATCACTGAGACCACTCGAACCTCTTCTCAAATTGTAATAATAAAAAAAAAAAAAAAAAAAACAAAACAAGGCAACAACAAAAACAACGGACCCAGTACAACGGACCCAGCACAACGGACCCAGTCGATATATCATTTTCATTTCAACTTTTAAGTCCCTCCCAACTTGTTTACCCCCCCCCCCACCTCTCTCCGTGTCTCTGTTTAGATGTTTCAGTTTAGAGTACTCTCCCCATTGTTCCAGTCCATTGGGGGGAAGAAGGGGGCGCCCTTGACCATTGACTTAACAATCAGGTTTAACAGGCGTAATAAACCAGCCCTCATCCCACCACAAAATTGTTCCTTCAACATCTATTGATTTTCAGTTGGGGGGGGGGGAGGGGGAGTGGAGGAACGCTATGTTCCAAAAAAAAAAAGTCCCATAATATGGACACACAGATTGAAGGAAAAAAGAGAAAGAAAGGAGATAAAATTGAGAGATAGAGAGACATCTTCTCCACAATTTAATTCCAAATTTTTATTTGACACAAACGTTTTTCAAAACTGTGACATCAATTCCTATTGGCTGGAGTGTCTAATATAAAGAACAATATATGTCGAGAAAAATTGGTACTAAGTCACTTTATTGTTCAGAAGTAGAATGGTCTTTGATTATCTGTCAAAGTGTCTCTCAGATAATACTTGTTTTAAATAAAAATACAGTTACACATTCGGACATACTAAATAAATAAATATATTGATTTAAACAACAACAACAACAACCAAGTTATAACTTCAAGAATACTAGATATGTCATAGATTGTTGCACATTCTGAGCCAGTTGTTGAATGTTATGATAGGAATGACAAAAGTTCCAACATCCTTTGAAATTTTTGCTGGAGGCGTAGTACAGTGGCACTGTGCTCTTTCAACATCATCAGGCTTATTTTAAACAAGACTCAAATGTAAGGTCAGAACTGACAAATGATTTGCCTGGATGATTGTTGCCATTAAGTATGATATCAGAATCAGTGATTGTCTATTGTCAACAAGTATATCGTGAAATCAGTGTTTGTGTGATTGTCAACATCTACATCATGAAATAAGTGTGTGTGTGTGATTGTCAACAAATACATCATGAAATCAGTGTTTGTGTGATTGTCAACATCTACATCATGAAATAAGTGTGTGTGTGATTGTCAACAAATACATCATGAAATCAGTGTTTGTGGGATTGTCAACATCTACATCATGAAATAAGTGTGTGTGTGTGATTGTCAACAAATACATCATGAAATCAGTGTTTGTGTGATTGTCAACATCTACATCATGAAATAAGTGTGTGTGTGTGATTGTCAACAAATACATCATGAAATCAGTGTTTGTGTGATTGTCAACATCTACATCATGAAATAAGTGTGTGTGTGTGATTGTCAACAAATACATCATGAAATCAGTGTTTGTGTGATTGTCAACATCTACATCATGAAATAAGTGTGTGTGTGTGATTGTCAACAAATACATCATGAAATCAGTGTTTGTGTGATTGTCAACATCTACATCATGAAATAAGTGTGTGTGTGTGATTGTCAACAAATACATCATGAAATCAGTGTTTGTGTGATTGTCAACATCTACATCATGAAATAAGTGTGTGTGTGTGTGTGATTGTCAACAAATACATCATGAAATCAGTGTTTGTGTGATTGTCAACAAGTTCATCATGAAATCAGCGTTTGTGTGATTGTCAACAAATACATCATTAAATAAATGTTTGTGAAAAAAGACTGGGTTTTTAGGATTAAGAATACGCATCAAGATATCAGTGATAAAATGATCTCATCGAAACACAACAACACACACGCTTAAACCTGCATACTTACACACACATTTACTCATACGCGTACACATTTACACACAAATACTTACAATACTCAAACGACACTCACAAGCACACTCTCAGACACACGCATACATTCCGTGTATGTCTGCTATTAATATCAAAAACCAAAATCTGCACTCTGTGGCCATTTGTACTACAGGTTTTTATCGTCACTGGGTGGTCATTTGTTTGTACTAAAGGTTTTATCGTCACTGGATGGTCATTAGTTTGTATCAAAGGTTTTATCGTCACTGGGTGGTCATTTGTTTGTATTAAAGGTTTTATCGTCACTGGGTGGTCATTTGTTTGTACTAAAGGTTTTATCGTCAGTGGGTGGTTATTTGTTTGTACTAAAGGTTTTATCGTCACTGGGTGGTCATTTGTTTGTATTAAAGGTTTTATCGTCACTGGGTGGTCATTTGTTTGTACTAAAGGTTTTATCGTCACTGGGTGGTCATTTATTTGTACTAAAGGTTTTATCTGTACTATGTGGTCATTTGTTTGTACTAAAGGTATTATCGTCACTGGGTGGCCATTTCTTTGTACTTCAGGTTATTTCTATACTCGGTGGCCATTTGTCCGTTCTACAGGCTTTACCTCCACTCTGTGGCCATGTATTCCACGCAGTCCCACTGCCAGAGGATTAGATCAGTTAGACCCTCCATTGTTATGCAAAATAATATTGACAATCTCGATCAGGTATTATTGAACTGTCAAACATCGCGATCGAGTTACAACACATCTCTCTCCAGTCAAGGGGAGCTATCTCGTCTAGAATGAAGAACTGACCATAACAGACCTTCAGCAGCTAGCGCCACATGAACAGTGGAGGAGAGGACTGGGATGGAGGGGGGGGAGGAGGGGGTAATAAACACTTTCTCTAAAAAATCTCTGTCACCGTTCTGACCAACTACCAATTTATCTTACCACCTTTGACACTGACAGTAAATATTGATAGACACGTACAAATACATCCATATACAGACTTACATGAAGCAATAGTTTCAGTTTAAACACATCGAACACACACACATGTATATATCTCAGGCAAACTAGCTTATAGTTTCCGTTCTTAAACTAGAATAGTCAAAATATATAGATCTAACACACACATATGGGGGACAGCGGTCCGCAGGCAAAGTACGAAAATGTAAGGCTGTTCAGTCAGGCCCGCACTCTAATCATCTACGCTCTTTTAAATGAATGACCTTTGCCTTTCCTATAAACACTGCATCCATTTGCCCGTGGTCCGGCCCTGGTATCAAATTTAAGAACTGTATCGACGAAACGTCTGGAAAACATAATGGTATATATGCCAATCAACGAAACGTCTGCGAAACATAACGGTAATTAGGCCTATGAACGAAACGTCTGCGAAACATAACGGTAATTAGGCCTATGAACGAAACGTCTGCGAAACATAACTGTAATTAGGCCTATGAACGAAACGTCTTCGAAACATAACGGTAATTAGGCCTATGCATAAAACGTCTGCGAAACAACGGCAATTAGGCCTATGAACGAAACGTCTGCGAAACATAACGGTAAATAGGTCTATGAACGAAACGTCTGCACTCCGTAATAACCTAATGATTGTGCAGTGTCAGCCCTACAACATTTGATATTTATTTTCTCTATATCTGCCTTTCAAAGGGGGCCCAATATTTAATTCTGCACCTGGGGCCCCAGCAGATCTTGATCCGCCATCGTGTATATATGTGAGTCGAATGCGCAAGCACCACGCAAAAAGCTACGAGCGAGAAATGGTTATGGATATGGTATTAAGTTCGGAGACCAACTCTGGTTAGAGAGTTTGGCGGTCTACTAGTGCAATCATTTTAAAATTAATGCTATATGGCCAACACAAGGATAATACAAATAATGGGCATTTAAACTGCCCATTCTTGAACTGCAGTGCTTTTTTAAGTAAAAAAAAAATAGGTGCCTGTACTCAGTGACGGATTGCCTAACTTTATCAACAAGTTCGCACCTCGATGCAAGCTAAATCACAGCTGCAAAGATACTATTCTAAAATAACTAAATTTTAACAAATTAATAATATAATAAATTAATAATAAACGTTAAAATACAAGAAAAGTAATAATTTTTTTCCCCACATTGAAAAAGGTGCCGGTACGCCGTACCGGTGCGTACCGGCACAAAAAAAACACTGCTTGAACTCACTTTGTTTACCAATTGGATTATTCTAATTCAAGTAAAAAATTCTTCAATAAAATAAAAACAAAATCAGCTCTGAAAAAAAAGTAAGTACATAAAAACCAACAAACAAACTGTAAATTGGTTCAATTTTCTGTGTACTTCACAATACGTTTGACCATTAGCACGTTATAAAGTTCTAAGTCATTTACCGTAGTTAATGTCTTTAGACTTGCTAGGAAGGTCAAATATCTATCTATACATTGCTTACATTTGCCAAATTTTTGATGTTTTAAATGTATAAAATGTCAATTAAAGGGGTAAATTTAATAACACACACCACATAGTCTATCTAAAGAAAACATTATGTATGCTTTAAGTAAACTATTAAAAAAAAAAACCTGTTAATTAAACTGAAAAGTAATTTTTTTTAGAGATTATTTCAGTAGTATATATAGAACAATGGTTCACGTTAGCTAATGTTTACCTAATAGTGAACATTGTTTTGTTTCTAAATTAATACATTTAATAACAGTAAACGTAACGTCACAAGTATCATTGTGGACAGACAACACACAAATTCATTGTAGACAGACGACACACAATTTCATTGTAGACAGACGACACACAATTTCATTGTAGACAGACAACACATAAGATGATTGTAGACAGACAACACACAAGATGATTGTAGACAGACGACACACGATTTCATTGTAGACAGACGACACACAATTTCACTGTAGACAGACAACACACAAGATGATTGTGGACAGACGACACACAATTTCATTCTTTCATAGTTTACGAA
This sequence comes from Bulinus truncatus, assembly GCA_021962125.1. Taxonomy (NCBI): domain Eukaryota; kingdom Metazoa; phylum Mollusca; class Gastropoda; family Planorbidae; genus Bulinus; species Bulinus truncatus. The sequence goes on from JAGDYQ010000007.1 coordinate 9,513,333, forward strand.
GACCGCCATATTCATCGGACTGTTGTTATATTTTTTATGTTTGTGTTCTTATAAATTATTCACACAGTGATCGTTTTACTCTATCACGTGACGTGATCCATAGGCAGACGTGACATTGTTACGTTTATCTGCTTGTTAGACCGTTGGCCGTGAGGTATTCTATATATTAAACTGTTGTTAAAATGAATATGCTCTGTTACGCACTTTAATCTGTGTGTGTGTGTGTGTTGTGTGTAGTTTGTGAACTATGTTTTATCCTAATACAAAAATGAAACACACTAAAATCCCATAATATAAAACAAACTATCATCAACATATACTACAAAAGTATAGTACGATACATCTGTATTGATAACTGCGACAGCAAAATACGAATCATCACAGATGTAGCCTTCACTAATCAAACCAATCATCTAGGACGCATTAAACTATATCTTATTTTTGTCAATGGAAATTTTTTTTTTATTTCAACCAATACCATTAGGCCTTTGATGTTGACCTCCCCCCACCCCCCCCCCCCCCCCCCCTTCCCTCCCACCAACGGGGGGGAGAAGGAAGGGGGGTATAGGAGATCGAGTGGTGGGGTAACCCGTTACTCGGGCCACGACGATCGGGCTCACAAGCAGGTGCGCCACCGTATCCACCCTTATGACCCATTGCCTCAGAGCGTTGAGCCGTCGATATACCTGTGCCATGCGTCCCTAGGCCCAGCACACTGCTCAGCCCTCCTCTGCGTTAACCGAAATTTAAATGTCACCTCTAGTTGACCGTACTACTCCAGACAGACCAAAACACGGAACTATTTGTTTGTGCGACTCTTTGTTTCTCCTTTTTTTTTATGATCCACACGATTTCCCCACATGCACGCCATTTCAAAGGGCGCATTATTCTATGTTCGTACTCCTTGTGTTTACACTTTCTAATGGCGTCAGTGGCTTTCTCTTAGTCAGTTATGTGTTGGATAAAAAAAAACCCTCTATAACACACACACACACACACACATATATATATATATATATATATATATATATATACAACACACACACTTAGTCATTTAGTCTCAATTTAACATCGAGATGTAAGGTACATCGTGCTTTTAGGTTAACAAGTAAACTCATATATTTTAAAAATGCAATTCATCTAAATAATAATGAATATTTCATATTGTTTTCAAAGGAATTTGAATATGCAAATTTTATTTCACTCCCACGACATGTCCATAAAAATATTCGTTGTTTTTTTTTCAGTTTCTATTTTAGTCCATATTATTTTGCTGTCATTTTTGTGGAACATCATTCATGCATGTTTATTATAAACTCCAGTGAAATAGATTGTTCAAAAGCAATAACATGATTTTCAATTCTTTTTTTACACAAATAAAAAAAAAGAGAATTAAGTAAATAAAATATTCTTTCTGTCTTTCAAAAAGAAATCTAGGATGAATTAGTTCACACGTGATTAGCTATTGATTATTTTCTCAATAACGTGATTACGACAGATTGAACTAGTTTGATTGAACTAGATTGATTGAACTAGGTTGATTGAACTAGGTTGATTGAACTAGTTTGATTGAACTAGGTTGATTGAACTAGGTTGATTGAACTAGGTTGATTGAACTAGTTTGATTGAACTAGGTTGATTGAACTAGTTTTATTGTAGGGGCTGATTAAACTAGTTCTGTTTTTTCCCACTCCACTGCTTGCATGACAGGGAGTCGTGTGCCTGCCACACCAGCTTTATTGGCGGCGCTGATGCATGTATGAAAAAGGTTTTTCAACATTTGCTCAGCCTGTTCAGACCAACTGGTTGTTTGGCCAGAATGGCAAGGCATGGACTTTTCCTGCCACACGGACAGAGGAGAGAGTGGAGTGTGCCTAAACCCTCTGCCAGAAGCGGCAGGCAGCGACAGTGTGCTTGATTGGGACAGTGGAATTGTGTTGTGTGCCGACCAAATTTAATGTAACGTGTCTTGTGCGGCCCGATACATTTGATCCACTGACTGGTACCGTCCACGGCCCGCGGGTTGGGGACCATTGTGCTAGACTGTATTGATATTGATTTAAATCTAACACTTTTGTCTTTATTTTCAATTACATGTAATTAACGAAGATATGTATAGTAGGAGGAACATAACCATTTATATAAAATATTTATATTACCTTTAACATGGAGTAAGAAATAAACATAAAATCCCTTCAGTCGTAGTCACCTTGATTTTTTTCATTTTGACATATTTTTTATTTAATTTATCTCCCTTTATTAGTTCTCTCCCAAGTCAATTTTAATTTTACTACATGCACTTATGTATGCGTTTTAAATGTTAGATCAAGTTTTACCGTAAGAAATGTCGGTTTTTTATGTCAATTTTTGCTCTATAAGAATTATGCAATAAAAAAAAAGGTTTGCTCATATGCCGTGCCTTATATAGTTTGCACTGTGTTCGAAACATACATTTCTATAAATCTTCATCTGGATTGCTGCTACATTTTTTTAAAATTTTCCACAGAAATACTAGTGAAAACAATGACTGATGTACCATAAGGTCGAAACAAAAGGCATTCACATTGCTCCATGTGTTTACAGACCACAGCCAGACATAACCATTGCCCCACGTGTTTACAGACCACAGCCAGACATAACCATTAGCGAGAAATAAAATAATAGTCCAATATCGTCCTGTAAAAGACCTTGAATGATAGGCGTAATTTAGGTTAAAAATTACACTTTCAAAATAATGAAGTAACTAAAAGTTAAATGTCAGATTGGAATCTGAAAGTGCAATGATCAGAATGGAACCTGAAAGTGCAATGATCAGAATGGAACCTGAAAGTGCAATGATCAGAATGGAACCTGAAAGTGCAATTATCAGAATAGAACCTGAATGTGCAATGATCAGAATGGTATTGCTTCTGAAAATACAAAGTAAGAATTATTTAGTCACTAAAAATATGTTGTCAGAATGAAGCAAGTCGACTTGCTAGAATCGACCCAAGTTATTTTCAAGCAATGGTCATCAGCTCAGAATGACCTTCATGAACTCACCAATGCAAAACTGGTCAATCGTTTGTCTCAAGCCATTGGTCTCCGTGAGTCTATTAACAGAACAACCGAAGAAACAACATCTATCTCCACGAGTTAGCCCCCTTTTATAGCAATAATAACATTAATCAATATATAGAGCAGCCGCCTTGCATTGTGATGCATTGCAGTGGTAGACAGATAATCTGTCACATAGTGGCTGTGTGTGTGTGTGTGTGTGCGCGTGATATGCGCGGCTACACTTATCATTTAAGTATCAACATTAATATTGATACAATATGAGCGAAAGATAATCATTTTAGTAATTAGTAAGTGAAGATTATTATCAAAATGAATGACATATGTTAGTTTAAACTGATTGGTTTCCATCCCAATATCCCTGTTGAATAAGTTGGAGAGCAGTTGGTGACTCAATAACAATGGTCATTTTATTTTGATTGATTCGCGTCTATCTTTGAGGTAAAAGACTGGAAACTATTATGTCGTGTATAAATAATAGCATGTATGATGTACCTTATGTCTTGATACAAGACGAAAGATTTTATTTCGATGAAAAAAATTATCGCTATCGAAGAATGAAAATAGAAAGGCCAGTTGTAAGGGAATTAGGGAGTTTTTTTTTTGGTTTATTATTGTCATGTTGTTTTGATACGTGCTTGAAGTACAAATACTTTATCAAAACTTTATAAAACAACTACTGTACTAATTTTAATTATTACAAACTTGTATAGGAATATGTGTGTGTGTTTTGACTAAATACATCAACTGTTAACGAAATCTTCAAAAAGACAGAGTTTAGTTATTTTGTTAATGCACCATTTTTGTTTAAATCTTTAGAATACATTTTTAAAACTATTTTATAACTATAGTTTTTACTCTTCATATGTTTTTTTTTTTAATTTTTTTGTAACACTAAAATTATACAAACATTGAATGTATTCCAAGTATCAGCAGTATAGAATTATCATCAACACTCACTTCTTGCACATCGATGACATACCGTATCTATGACAATAAAAGAGCAAGTTTACTCACCACTTATGTCATTCACAAGAACGCAATATTCTCACTTGCAATAACAAGGAGGAAGGACTTTGTGGGTTAATCCCAACGTCCGAAAATACCAAAATGTTCATTAAAAGCTACAGGAGTAGAATGTCTGGCCATGGATATTGACTTTCGTTAACAAATTCCGTGTCACGTTTTGTCTATGACCGTGTTTGTTGAGAATTACCCGCCTCCAAGTTTCTGTCATTTTATTCACTACCGTTCAAATTGTTCTGACCATTGCCTTGACCACTAGTTTGACCACTATTCTGTTTTTCACCATTATATTGACAAATATCTTATAAATGAATCGACAGATAGATAGATACCCGGACATAAATGTTGAATATAAACAAATAGTTTGTGTTCTGAATTGGGTTTAAGACATAATGTAACAGTTAGAGCGTCATTTAATTTATTTATACTATTAAAGATAACTTGACCAAAAAGTTAACAAATTAATAAAGAAATAAAATACATTATTTAACATATGGCTTTTCTAAAAAGATAGATTATATTAGGAATTGAGATACACAAGTATCATCTACAATGTGGTTTTATGTATGGCGTTTAGTTAGCTTTACAAAGAAGATAACAAACAAGCTGGACTATTTGAACAATATTTGTAATGACCATTTTCACATACTCGGAGTTAACGAACACAGTTAACATTTAGAACGTCAATTTTAATTTCATATACTCTGAGTAAATGTACAGTTAACATTTAGAAAGTCAATTTTAATTTCACATACTCCGAGTAAACGAACACAGTTAACATCTAGAAAGTCAATTTTAATTTCACATACTCTGAGTTAAAGAACACAGTTAACATTTAGAAAGTCAATTTTTAAAAAAGTCACATTACGTTGCCTATTAAATTTGCAATAAAGAAATAAATAGCTGCAAGGGAAAGTTCATTCATTCCATTGAGAGGGAGAAAAGAGTAGTGCATTTGTTTTGTTTTTATTCTTTCGTTACTTCAGGGAGTAGTGGCGTGAGGCAAGCCACTCGCGCAGTGAGTAGAGTAGCCCCGTACAACTAGCTCACATTCGAGGCAAATAAAAATAAATCACGTCCTTGCCTGGTTGGTTGGAAACTCCAAAAGGGGACGGGGGGAGAGAAAGTTTATGCCGTCACAGAAAATGAAGGGATATTTAACAGTGGGGGTATAATCATTGGAGCAAAACACTCTGGTAGATCAGTGACCGGCTATTCAAAAGTTCAATAGCGGATTTATAATCTCCAAAGGCTGCGTGATATGATATTAATCATTCATGATTAAACTCTCAGTGGTTTTTGTAATTGAAATCGCAGATCCAATAATTTGTTGAAGACAGTTTTCAAAATCATATACATACTTACATAGTTTTGAGTAATTTACACTTACAAATTCAATGTATAGTAATGTGTAACTGGTTTTAAAATATCACAAAAAAAGCCATTTTAAAAGCAATATTTCCATTTTTAAACTTTTCATTGACTTGATAATACGTGCAGTAGTTGACTGGACACGGGCCATAGTCGATCAAAGTTGAGTGGATGAATCAGTGAATCAATTCAGTGGATTCTTGAATCATTCATCAACATTCAGGTGTTGAAATACAAAGCACCAAGTCCCATGCCAGACTGACAGTGTTTGTATCTGCACTACAGGAAGTTTTTCACTTTCCGGTAAGTGATTGTTTTTTTCAAGTTATGTTTGAAGCGATTGTGACTCTATGAACGGTGTATTTTATATTTACAACAACAGAAGAAATACTTGACTTATTTGTTTTAAACACGGTCACATTAGTTGTTTTTTTAATAAATAGTGTGATGAAAAAATATCATTTTTTAAATCCAATTTTTAATAGCATGTCATCTTGTCTGGGAATTCGGAAATTATGTAATGATACGCAATTTTTCATCACAAAAAACTAAAGTTTATTCATAAACAATTAGAAATTTGTGTTGAAAACGAACTTCTTTCGAAAAATAGTTGGTCAATGAAATCTACAAACGAAAGATCATACAAAAAGCCCAATCTGATAATAAAACTTAATGAGAGAAAAACTTCATTGAATTGCACAGATGAACGTAGTCTTGTACTACAAAGAAACGAACATGTACGACTGTTTATCTACTGTTCAAATATATATTTATATAACAGTGTATCTCGCGATTAAATTGAAAAAAGAGCTTCTTTCAATATGGAATTTGAAGAATTTGAAGTATTAAAGGCGTGCCAATTATTTTGTTACTTATTCCATTAGTATTTATTATCTTTTATACTCTGTATGTTATCAAGTTTTATTTATTTTCCTGAGTATATTGAGATAAAATTTGAGTTCATTCAACTCACACACACACAACGGCAAAACAAATAGGCAAGTTTAGTGTTGAGTCTTTAGGAGAATTTTATGAGGTTTTTATGAACATAGGAGAGGGTCGTTGGTGAGAGAGAAGGTTGAACCAAGGGCTAATAATTTATTTTTCTTTTCTTTCTTTTTGACAATTTCATTAACCATGTTAACATACCAGCCGTCATCTTTATACATCACCACGTTAACATACCAGCAGTCATCTTTATACATCACCATGTTAACATACCAGCAGTCATCTTTATACATCACCATGTTAACATACCAGCAGTCATCTTTATACATCACCATGTTAACATACCACCAGTCATCTTTATACATCACCATGTTAACATACCACCAGTCATCTTTATACATCACCATGTTAACATACCACCAGTCATCTTTATACTAAAAATACTTTTGTTTTTTCAACCTCCAAACTGTTTTATATAGATCAGGAGTCTCTTTACTAAATGTATACTACCAGAGGCGTAGCTGGGGGGGCGGGGGTACATATGTCCCCGGGCGCCGAGGTTCAGGGGCGCCAAATGGTATATTTTACATATAATATTATATGGTTTTCGAATGAGGGGGCGCTAAAAAGGTATTAAAAAGGTGAAATGCCCCGGGCGCAAGTTGCCTGCCCCCCCCCGCTACGCCTCTGTATACTAGTGGTTTTGGAAATCTGTGTGCCAGTGGGTTTTTTTTTTGTTCAAATGGGGGCTGAAAAGGGAGTTAATGCAGATAATCCCAACACTAAACAACCTACATATGTTTCCCTCTGTACACAAGTGTAGAGTTTCCCCGAAAAAAAAAAATAATGAAAAAAAAAATGTGAACTCACAGATCAGTTAATTCCTGATGTCCGTGGACTGTGTCAAGCCCTCATTGTTGGTTTAATACATTGTCCAAGTTTAGTTGTAGATCCTGGCCAAATTATTCCTTGACTAGATGGACAATGAACTTGTTGATTTGGAGGGAAAAGATAAAATATACTCTCCATGTTTGCTGGGGAGTTTTATTCAGCAGGCACTCGTCAACGGAGGAAAGCTTTCATTGAGGGGATTTTCAAGAT